>CAWUFW010000695.1:3327500-3778011 GCA_963921515.1 Calotriton arnoldi | reverse complement strand
AGGGTTTTGGGCAGAGCAGTGGTGTTCGGGCAGTGTAGGGGGTCGTGCTGGGGGTGGTGTTTTAGGGTTTAGGGCACTGCAGTGTTGTTCGGGCAGTGTAGGGGGTCTTGCTGGGGGTGGTGTTTCAGGGTTTAGGGCAGTGGTGTTAGGGCAGTGTAGGGGGTCTTGCTGGGGGTGATGTTTCAGGGTTTAGGGCAGTGCAGTGGTGTTCGGGCAGTGTAGGGGTCTTGCTGGGGCTGGTGTTTCAAGGTTTAGGGCAGTGCAGTAGTGTTCGTGCAGTGTAGGGGGTCATGCTGGGGACGGTGTTTCAGGGTTTAGGGCAGTGCAGTAGTGTTCGGGCAGTGTAGGGGGTCGTGCAGGGGGTGGTGTTTCAGGGTTTAGGGCAGTGCAATGGTGTTCGGGCAGTGTAGGGGGTCGTGCTGGGGGTGTTGTTTCAGGGTTTAGGGCAGTGCAGTGGTGTTCGGGCAATGTAGGGGGTCGTGCTCGGGCTGGTGTTTCAGGATTTAGGGCAGTGCAGTGGTGTTCGGGCAGTGTAGGGGGTCTTGCTGGGGGTGGTGTTTCAGGGTTTAGGGCAGTGGTGTTCGGGCAGTGTAGGGGGTCGTGCTGGGGCTGGTGTTTCAGGGTTTAGGGCAGTGCAGTGGTTTTCAGGCAGTGTAGGCGGTCGTGCTGGGGGTGGTGTTTCAGGGTTTAGGGCAGTGCAGTGGTGTTCGGGCAGTGTAGGGGGTCGTGCTGGGGCTTGTGTTTCAGGGTTTAGGGCAGTGCAGTGGTGCTCAGGCAGTGTAGGGGTCGTGCTGGGGGTGGTGTTTATGGGTTTAGGGTAGTGCAGTGGTGTTTGGGCAGTGTAGGTGGTCATGCTGGGGCTGGTGTTTCAGGGTTTAGGGCAGTGCAGTGGTGTTCGGGCAGTGTAGGGGGTCGTGCTGGGGCTTGTGTTTCAGGGTTTTGGGCAGAGCAGTGGTGTTCGGGCAGGGTAGGGGGTCGTGCTGGGGGTGGTGTTTCAGGGTTTAGGGCAGTGCAGTGGTGTTCAGGCAGTGTAGGGGGTCGTGCTGGGGGTGGTGTTTCAGGGTTTAGGGCAGTGGGGTTCGGGCAGTGTAGGGGTCTTGCTGGGGGTGATGTTTCAGGGTTTAGGGCAGTGGAGTGGTGTTTGGGCAGTGTAGGGGGTCTTGCTGGGGATAGTGTTTCAGGGTTTAGGGCAGTGCAGTGGTGTTCGGGCAGTGTAGGGGGTCGTGCTGGGGGTGGTGTTTCAGGGTTTAGGGCAGTGCAGTGGTGTTCGAACAGTGTAGGGGGTCGTGCAGGGGCTGGTGTTTCAAGGTTTAGGGCAGTGCAGTGGTGTTCGGGCAGTGTAGGGGGTTGTTCTGGGGGTAGTGTTTTAGGGTTTAGGGTAGTGCAGTGGTGCTTGTGTAGTGTAGGGGGTCGTGCTGGGGGTAGTGTTGTAGGGTTTAGGGTAGTGCAGTGGTGTTCGGGCAGTGTAGGGGTCTTGCTGGGGGTGGTGTTTCAGGGTTTAGGGCAGTGGTGTTCGGGCAGTGTAGGGGGTCTTGCTGGGGGTGATGTTTCAGGGTTTAGGGCAGTGCAGTGGTGTTCGGGCAGTGTAGGGGGTCTTGCTGGGGGTAGTGTTTCAGGGTTTAGGGCAGTGCTGGGGTGTTCGTGCAGTGTAGGGGGTCGTGCTGGGGATGGTGTTTCAGGGTTTAGGGCAGTGCAGTAGTGTTCGGGCAGTGTAGGGGGTCGTGCAGGGGGAATGGTGTTTCAGGGTTTAGGGCAGTGCAGTGGTGTTCGTGCAGTGTAGGGTGTCGTGCAGGGGGAATGGTGTTTCAGGGTTTAGGGCAGTGCAGTGGTGTTCGGGCAGTGTAGGGTGTCATGCTGGGGCTGGTGTTTCAGGGTTTAGGGCAGTGCAGTGGTGTTCGGGCAGTGTAGGGGGTCGTGCACGGGGTGGTGTTTCAGGGTTTAGGGCAGTGCAGTAGTGTTCGGGCAGTGTAGGGGGTTGTGCTGGGGCTGGTGTTTCAGGGTTTAGGGCAGTGCAATGGTGTTCTGGCAGTGTAGGGGGTCGTGCTGGGGCTGGTGTTTCAGGGTTTAGGGCCGTGCAGTGGTGTTCGTGCAGTGTAGGTGGTCGTGCTGGGGCTGGTGTTTCAGGGTTTAGGGCAGTGCAGTGGTGTTCGGGCAGTGTAGGGGGTCATGCTGGGGCTGGTGTTTCAGGGTTTAGGGCAGTGCAGTGGTGCTCAGGCAGTGTAGGGGGTCATGCTGGGGGTGGTGTTTCACGGTTTAGGGCAGTGCAGTGGTGTTCGGGCAGTGTAGGGGGTCATGCTGGGGCTGGTGTTTCACGGTTTAGGGCAGTGCAGTGGTGTTCGTGCAGTGTAGGTGGTCGTGCTGGGGCTGGTGTTTCAGGGTTTAGGGCAGTGCAGTGGTGTTCGGGCAGTGTAGGGGGTCGTGCAGGGGGTGGTGTTTCAGGCTTTAGGGCAGTGCAGTGGTATTCGGGCAGTGTAGGGGGTCTTGCTGGGGGTGGTGTTTCAGGGTTTAGGGCAGTGGTGTTCAGGCAGTGTAGGGGGTCGTGCTGGGGGTGGTGTTTCAGGGTTTAGGGCAGTGCAGTGGTGTTCGGGCAGTGTAGGGGGTCGTGCAGGGGCTGGTGTTTCAGGGTTTAGGGCAGTGCAGTGGTGTTCGGGCAGTGTAGGGGGTCGTGCTGGGGCTGGTGTTTCAGGGTTTAGGGCAGTGCAGTGGTTTTCAGGCAGTGTAGGCGGTCGTGCTGGGGGTGGTGTTTCAGGGTTTAGGGCAGTGCAGTGGTGTTCGGGCAGTGTAGGGGATCGTGCTGGGGGTGGTGTTTCAGGGTTTAGGGCAGTGCAGTGGTGTTCGGGCAGTGTAGGTGGTCGTGCTGGGGCTGGTGTGTCAGGGTTTTGGGCAGAGCAGTGGTGTTCGGGCAGTGTAGGGGGTCGTGCTGGGGGTGGTGTTTTAGGGTTTAGGGCACTGCAGTGTTGTTCGGGAAGTGTAGGGGGTCTTGCTGGGGGTGGTGTTTCAGGGTTTAGGGCAGTGGTGTTAGGGCAGTGTAGGGGGTCTTGCTGGGGGTGATGTTTCAGGGTTTAGGGCAGTGCAGTGGTGTTGGGGCAGTGTAGGGGTCTTGCTGGGGCTGGTGTTTCAAGGTTTAGGGCAGTGCAGTAGTGTTCGTGCAGTGTAGGGGTCATGCTGGGGGCGGTGTTTCAGGGTTTAGGGCAGTGCAGTAGTGTTCGGGCAGTGTAGGGGGTCGTGCAGGGGGTGGTGTTTCAGGGTTTAGGGCAGTGCAATGGTGTTCGGGCAGTGTAGGGGGTCGTGCTGGGGGCAGTGTTTCAGGGTTTAGGGCAGAGCAATGGTGTTCAGGCAGTGTAGGGGGTTGTGTTGGAGGTGGTGTTTCAGGCTTTAGGGCAGTGCAGTGGTCTTCGGGCAGTGTAGGGGGTCTTGCTGGGGGTGGTGTTTCAGGGTTTAGGGCAGTGGTGTTCAGGCAGTGTAGGGGGTCGTGCTGGGGTTGGTGTTTCAGGGTTTAGGGCAGTGCAGTGGTGTTCGGGCAGTGTAGGGGGTCTTGCTTGGGGTGATGTTTCAGGGTTTTGGGCAGAGCAGTGGTGTTCGGGCAGTGTAGGGGGTCGTGCTGGGGGTGGTGTTTTAGGGTTTAGGGCACTGCAGTGTTGTTCGGGCAGTGTAGGGGGTCTTGCTGGGGGTGGTGTTTCAGGGTTTAGGGCAGTGGTGTTTGGGCAGTGTAGGGGGTCTTGATGGGGGTGATGTTTCAGGGTTTAGGGCAGTGCAGTGGTGTTCGGGCAGTGTAGGGGTCTTGCTGGGGCTGGTGTTTCAAGGTTTAGGGCAGTGCAGTAGTGTTGGTGCAGTGTAGGGGGTCATGCTGGGGGCGGTGTTTCAGGGTTTAGGGCAGTGCAGTAGTGTTCGGGCAGTGTAGGGGGTCGTGCAGGGGTGGTGTTTCAGGGTTTAGGGCAGTGCAATGGTGTTCGGGCAGTGTAGGGGGTCGTGCTGGGGGCAGTGTTTCAGGGTTTAGGGCAGAGCAATGGTGTTCAGGCAGTGTAGGGGGTTGTGTTGGAGGTGGTGTTTCAGGCTTTAGGGCAGTGCAGTGGTATTCGGGCAGTGTAGGGGGTCTTGCTGGGGGTGGTGTTTCAGGGTTTAGGGCAGTGGTGTTCAGGCAGTGTAGGGGGTCATGCTGGGGGTGGTGTTTCAGGGTTTAGGGCAGTGCAGTGGTGTTCGGGCAGTGTAGGGGGTCGTGCAGGGGCTGGTGTTTCAGGGTTTAGGGCAGTGCAGTGGTGTTTGGGCAGTGTAGGGGGTCGTGCTGGGGCTGGTGTTTCAGGGTTTAGGGCAGTGCAGTGGTTTTCAGGCAGTGTAGGCGGTCGTGCTGGGGGTGGTGTTTCAGGGTTTAGGGCAGTGCAGTGGTGTTAGGGCAGTGTAGGGGGTCGTGCTGGGGGTGGTGTTTCAGGGTTTAGGGCAGTGCAGTGGTGTTCGGGCAGTGTAGGGGGTCGTGCTGGGGCTGGTGTTTCAGGGTTTCGGGCAGAGCAGTGGTGTTCGGGCAGTGTAGGGGTCGTGCTGGGGGTGGTGTTTTAGGGTTTAGGGCACTGCAGTGTTGTTCGGGCAGTGTAGGGGTCTTGCTGGGGGTGGTGTTTCAGGGTTTAGGGCAGTGGTGTTAGGGCAGTGTAGGGGGTCTTGCTGGGGGTGATGTTTCAGGGTTTAGGGCAGTGCAGTGGTGTTCGGGCAGTGTAGGGGTCTTGCTGGGGCTGGTGTTTCAAGGTTTAGGGCAGTGCAGTAGTGTTCGTGCAGTGTAGGGGGTCATGCTGGGGGCGGTGTTTCAGGGTTTAGGGCAGTGCAGTAGTGTTCGGGCAGTGTAGGGGGTCGTGCAGGGGGTGGTGTTTCAGGGTTTAGGGCAGTGCAATGGTGTTCGGGCAGTGTAGGGGGTCGTGCTGGGGGTGGTGTTTCAGGGTTTAGGGCAGTGCAGTGGTGTTCGGGCAGTGTAGGGGGTCATGCTGGGGCTGGTGTTTCAGGGTTTAGGGCA
The DNA here is from genome assembly GCA_963921515.1 of Calotriton arnoldi. Classification (NCBI taxonomy): domain Eukaryota; kingdom Metazoa; phylum Chordata; class Amphibia; order Caudata; family Salamandridae; genus Calotriton; species Calotriton arnoldi. The sequence continues at coordinate 3,773,015 of CAWUFW010000695.1, read as the reverse complement.
GTGCAGTGGTGTTCGGGCAATGTAGGGGGTCGTGCTGGGGCTGGTGTTTCAGGGTTTAGGGCAGTGCAGTGGTGTTCGGGCAGTGTAGGGGGTCTTGCTGGGGGTGGTGTTTCAGGGTTTAGGGCAGTGCAGTGGTGCTCAGGCAGTGTAGGGGGTCGTGCTGGGGGTGGTGTTTATGGGTTTAGGGTAGTGCAGTGGTGTTTGGGCAGTGTAGGGGGTCATGCTGGGGCTGGTGTTTCAGGGTTTAGGGCAGTGCAGTAGTGTTCGGGCAGTGTAGGGGGTCGTGCTGGGGCTTGTGTTTCAGGGTGTTGGGCAGAGCAGTGGTGTTCGGGCAGTGTAGGGGGTCGTGCTGGGGGTGGTGTTTCAGGGTTTAGGGCAGTGCAGTGGTGTTCGGGCAGTGTAGGGGGTCGTGCTGGGGGTGGTGTTTCAGGGTTTAGGGCAGAGGTGTTCGGTCAGTGTAGGGGGTCTTGCTGGGGGTGATGTTTCAGGGTTTAGGGCAGTGGAGTGGTGTTTGGGCAGTGTAGGGGGTCTTGCTGGGGATAGTGTTTCAGGGTTTAGGGCAGTGCAGTGGTGTTTGGGCAGTGTAGGGGGCCGTGCTGGGGGTGGTGTTTCAGGGTTTAGGGCAGTGCAGTGGTGTTCGGGCAGTGTAGGGGGTCGTGAAGGGGGTGGTGTTTCAGGGTTTAGGGCAGTGCAGTGGTGTTCGGGCAGTGTAGGGGGTCGTGCTGGGGGTGGTGTTTCAGGGTTTAGGGCAGTGCAGTGGTGTTCGAACAGTGTAGGGGTCGTGCAGGGGCTGGTGTTTCAAGGTTTAGGGCAGTGCAGTGGTGTTCGGGCAGTGAAGGGGGTCGTTCTGGGGGTAGTGTTTTAGGGTTTAGGGTAGTGCAGTGGTGCTTGTGTAGTGTAGGGAGTCGTGCTGGGGGTAGTGTTGTAGGGTTTAGGGTAGTGCAGTGGTGTTCGGGCAGTGTAGGGGGTCTTGCTGGGGGTGGTGTTTCAGGGTTTAGTGCAGTGGTGTTCGGGCAGTGTAGGGGTCTTGCTGGGGGTGATGTTTCAGGGTTTAGGGCAGTGCAGTGGTGTTCGGGCAGTGTAGGGGTCTTGCTGGGGGTAGTGTTTCAGGGTTTAGGGCAGTGCAGGGGTGTTCGTGCAGTGTAGGGGGTCGTGCTGGGGATGGTGTTTCAGGGTTTAGGGCAGTGCAGTAGTGTTCGGGCAGTGTAGGGGGTCGTGCAGGGGGAATGGTGTTTCAGGGTTTAGGGCAGTGCAGTGGTGTTCGGGCAGTGTAGGGTGTCGTGCAGGGGGAATGGTGTTTCAGGGTTTAGGGCAGTGCAGTGGTGTTCGGGCAGTGTAGGGTGTCGTGCTGGGGCTGGTGTTTCAGGGTTTAGGGCAGTGCAGTGGTGTTCGGGCAGTGTAGGGGCTCGTGCACGGGGTGGTGTTTCAGGGTTTAGGGCAGTGCAGTAGTGTTCGGGCAGTGTAGGGGGTTGTGCTGGGGCTGGTGTTTCAGGGTTTAGGGCAGTGCAGTGGTGTTCGTGCAGTGTAGGTGGTCGTGCTGGGGCTGGTGTTTCAGGGTTTAGGGCAGTGCAGTGGTGTTCGGGCAGTGTAGGGGGTCATGCTGGGGCTGGTGTTTCAGGGTTTAGGTCAGTGCAGTTGTGCTCAGGCAGTGTAGGGGGTCGTGCTGGGGGTGGTGTTTCTGGGTTTAGGGTAGTGCAGTGGTGTTCGGGCAGTGTAGGGGGTCATGCTGGGGCTGGTGTTTCAGGGTTTAGGGCAGTGCAGTGGTGTTCGGGCAGTGTAGGGGGTCGTGCTTGGGGCTGGTGTTTCAGGGTTTTGGGCAGAGCAGTGGTGTTCGTGCAGTGTAGGGGGTCGTGCTGGGGGTGGTGTTTCAGGGTTTAGGGCAGTGCAATGGTGTTCGGGCAGTGTAGGGGGTCGTGCTGGGGGTGGTGTTTCAGGGTTTAGGGCAGTGGTGTTCGGGCAGTGTAGGGGGTCTTGCTGGGGGTGATGTTTCAGGGTTTAGGGCAGTGGAGTGGTGTTTGGGCAGTGTAGGGGTCTTGCTGGGGATAGTGTTTCAGGGTTTAGGGCAGTGCAGTGGTGTTTGGGCAGTGTAGGGGGCCGTGCTGGGGGTGGTGTTTCAGGGTTTAGGGCAGTGCAGTGGTGTTCGGGCAGTGTAGGGGGTCGTGAAGGGGGTGGTGTTTCAGGGTTTAGGGCAGTGCAGTGGTGTTTGGGCAGTGTAGGGGGTCGTGCTGGTTGTGGTGTTTCAGGGTTTAGGGCAGTGCAGTGGCATTCGAACAGTGTAGGGGGTCGTGCAGGGGCTGGTGTTTCAAGGTTTAGGGCAGTGCAGTGGTGTTCGGGCAGTGTAGGAGGTCGTTCTGGGGGTAATGTTTTAGGGTTTAGGGTAGTGCAGTGGTGCTTGTGTAGTGTAGGGGGTCGTGCTGGGGGTAGTGTTTTAGGGTTTAGGGTAGTGCAGTGGTGTTTGTGTAGTGTAGGGGGTCATGTTTTAGGGTAGTGCAGTGGTGTTTGGGTAGTGTAGGGGGTCGTCTGGGGGTATTGTTTTAGGATTTAGGTTAGTGCAGTGGTGTTTGGGTAGCGTAGGGGGTACTGGTCGGGGTAGTGTTTTATGGTTTAGGGTAGTGCAGTGGTGTTTGTGTAGTGTAGGGGGTCATGCTGGGGGTAGTGTTTTAGGGTTTAGGATAGTGCAGTGGTGCTTGTGTAGTGTAGGGAGTCGTGCTGGGGTAGTGTTTTTGGGTTTAGAGTAGTGCAGTAGTGTTTTGTAGTGTAGGGGGTCATGTTTTAAGATGCAACGCTCCAATACCTGACCAGTCTGCACTACATAAAACTGCAAAAAACTAAAAATAAAAAGTGTTTTGCACACTTTGTCATTGGGCTATATGTGGGCTACATCTGGGTAATATTTGTGCTACATTTGGGCTCTTTTTTCTCTGGTGGCCATCTTGGAAGACTTCTTTGTTATGAAGTTTCCTAATTTCCTCCTTTACTGCAGTCTCCTCAGTAGGAAATGCTTTCAGTTTTTTACTTTGATTCCATCAAGAAGGCATTCAGATGTGTCTCACATTTGCCATAAATTCAGAATGTTAGCACTCTAGTTGCTCATTAGATCACTGTACTAAAGCTACTGCTCACCAGGGAGTTAACTGGAAGTCTGCTGCAATCAAGATGGCTTCCGGTGTGCCATACTTTTGTCATAAGTAAGGCTGTTAGCGCTCTAGTTGTTCTTTAGAACACTCTGGGAAGCTGCAGTAGAACACAAAGGCATCAACTGGCAGGCTGCTCCTGTTGAAATATAACAGGAAGATATTTGAGATCACACTTGAAACATGTCCTAATTTTTCTTTCTACAGCACTACCCATAATTTTTATGACAAAATGAAGCCATCTTGATTGGAATAAACCGGTAACACTTAAAACATTTAATTTAAAAAGGAACAAAATGAGGGGTTCTTTTTGAAATAGAAATTATGGTTAGTGCTGCAGAAAGAAAAAGTAGGGCATGTTTTAAGTGAGATCTCAAATCCTCTTCTATTTCATTAGAAAATTCTGACATGCAGACTGAAACAATCACTTTCAATACCAGCAGCAGACTACCAGTTAACTCCCTGGTGAGCAGTAGCTCTACTCCAGTGATCTAATGAGCAACTAGAGTGCTAACATTCTGAATTTATGGTAGATGTGAGACACATCTGAATGCCTTCTTGATGGAATCAAAGTAAAAACTGAAAGCATTTCCTACTGAGGAGACTGCAGTAAATGAAGAAATTAGGAAACTTCATAACAAAGAAGTCTTCCAAGATGGCCACCAGTGAAAAAAGAGCCCAAATGTAGCACAAATATTACCCAGATGTAGCCCACATATAGCCCAATGACAAAAGTGTGCAAAACACTTTTTATTTTTAGTTTTTTTGCAGTTTTATGTAGTGCAGACTGGTCAGGTATTGGAGCATTGCATCTTAAAACATGACCCCCTACACTACAAAAACACCACTGCACTACCTTAAACCCTAAAACACTACCCCAGCACGACCCCCTACACTACACAAGCACCACTGCACTATCCTAAACACTAAAACACTACCCCCAGCACGACCCCCTACACTACCCAAACACCACTGCACTAACCTAAATCCTAAAACACTACCACCAGCACGACCCCCTACACTACCCAAATGTAGGAAGGTGGAATCTGACTATATGGTTGCCCCCATTTTTTTTATGGTGTTTTGCTGGTTTATGACTTAGTTGGACTGGGATCCTGCTATTCAGGGCCCCAGTCTATCTGCTTTCTCTGTAAAAAGGTTTCCATGTGCCTTAGGCACATCTCTGATTGGAATCTGGAGTGCCCTTATAAGTCCCTAGTATATGGTATACTATGTACCAAGGGCATAGGTACCTCAGAGGCCTGCCAGGGGCTGCAGCATGTATTATGCCACCCCTGGAAGGCCATCCAAACTGACACCACAGGTCTGCTACTGCAGCCTGGGTAAGGTGGTGCATGCACCCCTTACTGTGATATAGGTTACCTATATCACTAAATACATACACACATATAAACCTATAAGTCACTCCTAAGGCAGGCCTTATCAATCCTAAAGGCAGAGTGCATGGTTCCTATGTGAGAGGGTGCCCCTGCATGAGCAGGACCCCTCTGCAGCGTTCGGAGACCATCTCTGATGCTGTTTGTAGTGCAGCCTGACCATATACTCTTAAGCGCATTATATCCTCGCGGTAAAATGCTAACTTTGGAATGGCTGCACCTAAACATGTCGTGTTTGGTGTCAAACATCTTGGAATACTACCCCCCGCCAATCCTGGCGGCGGGTGTAGCATTCCACCCTTCTAGAGGGAAAGACATGTTAACTCTGGCTTACCCGGTAACTTCTTTCTGAAGCCCTGGCATCACAAAATGGATGCTGCTGCCACAGACACAAGTCTGGCCTCCTGCTGCTGGACGAAACTCCGGCAGGGGAGGCCTGGACAATAGGTTTCCTGTTGCAGGGAGGTGTGACCACCTCCCCAGACAGGATAATGTGTATTGGGGCTGGGTGGGTGCACTTTTAGAGTGCTTTGAAGTCCTGCACTGGGGGAGCAAAAGGCTCCTCTGTGCATATGCCAGTTCAAACCAGCTCAGGGGCTACCTGCCCCTGCTCTGGCACGAAACTGGACAAAGGGAAGTGGGTGTAGCCACCCCTCCCTTGACCCTCCCATAGGTGGGGTCATAGAGTTAGTCCCTCCCTGTTTTACTGGTTAAAATGGGGAACCCTTGCCACAGCAAGATTAGATATCCCTGGACTAAACTTTGAAACTGAATCCTGGACCTTCGACGCTCTACATCACGATTAGAGGACTGAAGAATCTCCCTTGGAGTCAAGGAGTGACTCCCCTGCTTGGCAGGCACCAAAAACGACAACGACGGTCGCAAACTACGCCGCTCCCGCCGGAGTCCGAAGTCCCTGCAGCCCAAGAAGTGGATTTCATGACTTCTCCAAGGCCATCGTGAGTCCCCAGCGAAGCTGAGGCAAGTGGACCCCACGAGTGACGAGGAACCGCGACCCCTGGGTACCGTGCACTATTGTCGAGTGCAACCCCTTCACAACGTTCTACGAACCTGTGTTTTGGACCACGTGTGGTCCCGACCTCCAGCAGGAATCCCTCCAAAGATCAGAGGCCTACACCGTCCCGAGTGACCGTGGGTCCCTGTTGAGTGATTCCGCCCGAGGTGTCTTCGCGATCCCTTGCCCACTGGCTTGTGGGTCCCCAGAAGACTTCTTAAAGAAACCAAAGGGCTCCCCTGGTTGCTCCAGGCCTGCCCTAACTTACCCTCGCTGGGTGAGTTCCCCAGATCTTGCTGGTCTGCGCCATCGACTTTTCTTCACTTCCACAAGATTTGCTGCTGCCAAGGCTTGTTGGGTCCAATCCGGTCGCCGACACCTCAGCAAGCAGCAGACTTCGTGGTACAGTCCGAATCCTGCTCCTGGACGCCGACAACGCCTCCTGGACCTCGTGACTGCGGAGTCAAGACGACCAACGACGCACCTGAAGCACCCGACATCGGTGGGCATCTGCTCATCGCCTTCCTGGTCACTGGCTAGTGACCCAGACTCTGTCCCCTCTGCTTTCAGGTACTTCAGATCCTCGATCCACTCTTGGATCCACCCGGACACTTTCCTCCTGGTCGCCAGCAGCACTTTGCAGCAGATCTTCATAGGAATCGACAGCGAAACCCGACCCCGAACGGCACCTATGCACCCGGCTTCGCTGGGTGAGGTAACACGAGTACTCCGGTGCTCCCGTGGGTAGAGACTCTTCAAAGTCCTAGATCTCAAAGGGTTTGTTCCTAGTCCTCCTCTAAGTGTCCCTTTCCTTTAATTTCCTGACCGCGACTTTCTCCATAGAAGTAAACGGCGTATCGCGGTTGTGTATTTACACTGCACGCGTCCCCCGTGGGTCCCCTGTGTCACTACCTTGGGTGGTTCCTTGTGGTCCAAGCACTTCTAGAGGCTCTAGGCCTAGTGTCTAGTTCAGTCGTGGTTCTTATACCACTTTATTGGTATATGGTTTGGTACGCCCCTAGGGCCCAAACGTGTATTTGTGCTATTACTGTGTTTAAATAACTTATTACTTATGTACTTCGAACTCTAGCCTCATAAAGAGACTAGAGGGGTGTGTTTAGCAATAAATACATATATTTTGAATATATACCTGGTGTGGTGCTCTTTCATTTGGTCACTCAAGAGATTATAGACTGGTAAAACAAGCTGCTTTACATTCCTTCAAGACTTAGCCTGAAGGCTGCTCTCCATAGCTACCACTAGGATAGCTTTCAATAAGGTTGTCTTTAACCTATCTACCATAAGAGTCGATTTGGACTGGTGCAAGGTGCCCACTATAATTAGTGGACAGCATATGCCAGGCCAACTTCTCACATTGGTGTGCAGCGTGTGGGATTCCAGCTTGCTATTGTTTTACCAGATAATCTCAATTGAATTGATCAACTGAAAACCACTAAAGGTACCTAAGGTACATATAATTTAAGCTTAGAATAACAGTAAGTTCTACTGAACTTAGAGTTGTGTGTTAAGGGATAGCACAACCCTTTCTACAACTCAAGAGAGTTTAGTAGGCCACACTAGAGTAGGTAGTGCATACACCACACCACACTAGTAATGTCTTTAAGGGGAGGATCCAAAGAATCCTTGCAGGAAGCCATTGAGCTTCCACCCTCCAAGTATGATACACTCCCATTCTTGGAATTGAGAGCTTTATGCAACTTGAGAAAAATAAGGACAGGCCAAAGCCCCACCACCCAACACCTCAAGGAGTTGTTGGTGGCTTATGACCTTAGTAAGCCTGTAGGGACTGAAGGGGTAGGAGCTGAGGGTGGGGCAGAAGAAGAGGAGGAGGCCAGGGGTACCAATACCCCCAGCCCCCCTCTGAAACTGGCCAGGAGGGCGACAATGGCCCTGACCTGGATAATCCAACCCCTCCTGAGGAAGAGGAGGAGATCAGAATGATGCTCTCTTTGTCCCCCCAGGAAGGATTAAGAGTGTGCCCAGAAGGTCTAGGTCTCCTTCTCAGGAGTCTAACCACTCTGGCACCTCTATAGGGAGCTCTGTCTCATCTCATAGGAGAGAATCCTCTCATGAGAGAAGAAAGAGGCTAGTCCAGTATGAGGAAACTCAGCTGGAACTCAGAAAAAAGCAATTAGCTTTAGATAGAGAATCCCTAGATCTCCTTAGAGAGAGAAGAAAGTTGGGACTAGAGTCCCATGGTGGCAGCAATATCCCTAGAGATAGGGACAGGTCTTATGACCATAGAAACCTAAACAAGATTGTCCCTCCCTACCAGAGTGGGGATGACATCCACAAATGGATAACTGCACTGGAGAGGGCCTGTAAAGTTCAGAAGGTCCCCCAGAGGCAGTGGGCAGCAATCTTGTGGCTCTCCTTTGCAGACAAAGGTAGAGACAAGCTCCTCACTGTAAGAGAAGAGGATGCTGACAATTACACAGTCTTGAAGAGTGCTCTGATAGATGGGTTTGGCCTAACCACTGAACAGTATAGGTTGAAGTTCAGAGACACCCAAAAAGCTCAGACTCAAGACTGGGTGGATTTTGTAGATTGTGCTACAAAGGCTCTGGAAGGTTGGATACATGGCAACAAAGTGCATGACTTTTTAGGATTGTACAATTTGATTATGAGGGAGCAGATCCTTAATAATTGTCAAAACCAGCTTTTGCACCAGTATCTGGTGGACTCTGATCTGACCTCTCCCCAAGAATTGGGAAAGAAGGCAGACAAATGGGTCAGAACCAGAGTAAAAACTAGAAATCAGGGTGGTGACCAGAAGAAAGATTCTACTAAGTCCCAAGAGAAAGGTGGGGATAAATCTAAGGATAAGTCCCCTACAGGGCCCCAAAATTCCTCTTCTGGGGTGGGTCCCAAACTCCTTCCTCTCCTGAAAAGAAACCTTATTGCCATGTCTGTAAAAAGCCTGGGCACTGGAAAACTGATCCCAGTTGCCCCAGGATTGGCAATAAAGAAAATGTTCCTCCCACAACTACTACCACCCCTCCTGGTACTACCAGTAGTAATCCTCCAGTTGGGAGTAGTGCACCCAAAAAGTTAGGTGCTTTTGCAAGAGGAACAGAGGTGGGCCCTAGTTTAGACAGGGACCCCTCAACAGACTCCTCTGACTCTGATGGTGGTATAGGATTTGCCACCTTTACCATGGGTCCCATAGCATTGGGCAGGTACAGATTGGAGCCAATAATTAATGGTCAGAAAGCTGTGGCATTTAGGGACACAGGGGCTAGTGTCACCATGGTGGCAGGGAAACTAGTCCCCCTCACCAGCTTTTACCTGAGTTTAAATACCAGGTGACCAACATTGATGGTGTCAGAACAGATCACCCCATGGCCATAGTCAATCTCAGCTGGGAGGGGGTCACAGGCCCAAAAAGAGTGGCAGTGTCCCCAACCCTACCTGTAGATTGCCTGATAGGCAATGATCTGGAAATTTCAGCCTGGGCTGAAGTGGAACACCAAACCCATCTTAGGATGTTGGGCGTCCCTGTAAAGGTTAGTGGGGCTGTGATGGCCACAGCCCCAGCCCAAGAATTTGGAGAGATGGAGCCTGAAAGAATGGCCCACTCTCCCCCAAAGAGAGCACAAGGGTTGAAGAAAAGTCTTCTTCCCCCCAGACAGTAGGTAAGGGTCAGCCTCCTCAGGGAACTGACCCTACCCCTAGTGAAGGAACTGCCACAGAGGTAGTCAGGCCTGGCCTGGCCACACCCCTGATGGCAGAGGACCCTTCCAAGGTGGTACCCCGTCTGGAGCAGGTAACCTGCCCCTCTCTACCCTGCCTCAGTCAGCCCAGGGCTGCAGAGGTCAGGGAGGTCAGTGGACCCCCAGGGCCCCCTGTCCAGAGGAAGCCCCCCATCAGCAGATTAGGGGCACCCAGTCTAGTAGCCCTAGCCAGGTGAAAATTCCTCTACACACTGAGGGATCCCCCATACCTTTATGTAGGGACCTCCCCCAGAAGGACTCTGGTAGGCAAGGGCAAACCTGGGACCAGAAGGTTCCAAACCTGCCATGTCCCTCCAGTAGTCCATCCAAAGGGACCCAACCCACAGCTGTAGGCAGCCAAAGGTTGACCCTTAGAGCAAAGTGCAACTCAGTCATGGAAAGACAGGCATACATGGTGACCAGTGATCTGAGGAAGCTGAGGCCAACATTCCTAGGGCCTCACTTCCCTACTCAGACACCTCACCAGCCTTGTACTTTACCTAAGCACACCAGAGGTAGTGATTCCCCATGGTGGAGACCCTCTCATACCCTTAGGGTGAGGGATTGCTTAGTGGACCATAACATAGGGGGCAACCATGCTAGTGCAGGTGCTTCCTTATATGGCCACTTAGTCAATATAGGCTCAACTGGCCAAGGTTAGCCTTATCTCCTTTCGTTTGGGGGGGATATGTAGGAAGGTGGAATCTGACTATATGGTTGCCCCCATTTTTTTTATGGTGTTTTGCTGGTTTATGACTTAGTTGGACTGGGATCCTGCTATTCAGGGCCCCAGTCTATCTGCTTTCTCTGTAAAAGGTTTCCATGTGCCTTAGGCACATCTCTGATTGGAATCTGGAGTGCCCTTATAAGTCCCTAGTATATGGTATACTATGTACCAAGGGCATAGGTACCTCAGAGGCCTGCCAGGGGCTGCAGCATGTATTATGCCACCCCTGGAAGGCCATCCAAACTGACACCACAGGTCTGCTACTGCAGCCTGGGTAAGGTGGTGCATGCACCCCTTACTGTGATATAGGTTACCTATATCACTAAATACATACACACATATAAACCTATAAGTCACTCCTAAGGCAGGCCTTATCAATCCTAAAGGCAGAGTGCATGGTTCCTATGTGAGAGGGTGCCCCTGCATGAGCAGGGCCCCTCTGCAGCGTTCGGAGACCATCTCTGATGCTGTTTGTAGTGCAGCCTGACCATATACTCTTAAGCGCATTATATCCTCGCGGTAAAATGCTAACTTTGGAATGGCTGCACCTAAACATGTCGTGTTTGGTGTCAAACATCTTGGAATACTACCCCCCGCCAATCCTGGCGGCGGGGGTAGCATTCCACCCTTCTAGAGGGAAAGACATGTTAACTCTGGCTTACCCGGTAACTTCTTTCTGAAGCCCTGGCATCACAAAATGGATGCTGCTGCCACAGACACAAGTCTGGCCTCCTGCTGCTGGACGAAACTCCGGCAGGGGAGGCCTGGACAATAGGTTTCCTGTTGCAGGGAGGTGTGACCACCTCCCCAGACAGGATAATGTGTATTGGGGCTGGGTGGGTGCACTCTTAGAGTGCTTTGAAGTCCTGCACTGGGGGAGCAAAAGGCTCCTCTGTGCATATGCCAGTTCAAACCAGCTCAGGGGCTACCTGCCCCTGCTCTGGCGCGAAACTGGACAAAGGGAAGTGGGTGTAGCCACCCCTCCCTTGACCCTCCCATAGGTGGGGTCATAGAGTTAGTCCCTCCCTGTTTTACTGGTTAAAATGGGGAACCCTTGCCACAGCAAGATTAGATATCCCTGGACTAAACTTTGAAACTGAATCCTGGACCTTCGACGCTCTACATCACGATTAGAGGACTGAAGAATCTCCCTTGGAGTCAAGGAGTGACTCCCCTGCTTGGCAGGCACCAAAAACGACAACGACGGTCGCAAACTACGCCTCTCCCGCCGGAGTCCGAAGTCCCTGCAGCCCAAGAAGTGGATTTCCTGACTTCTCCAAGGCCATCGTGAGTCCCCAGCGAAGCTGAGGCAAGTGGACCCCACGAGTGACGAGGAACCACGACCCCTGGGTACCGTGCACTATTGTCGAGTGCAACCCCTTCACAACGTTCTACGAACCTGTGCTTTGGACCACGTGTGGTCCCGACCTCCAGCAGGAATCCCTCCGAAGATCAGAGGCCTACACCGTCCCGAGTGACCGTGGGTCCCTGTTGAGTGATTCCGCCCGAGGTGTCTTTGCGATCTGTTGCCCGCTGGCTTGTGGGTCCCCAGAAGACTTCTTAAAGAAACCAAAGGGCTCCCCTGATTGCTCCAGGCCTGCCCTAACTTATCCTTGCTGGGTGAGTTCCCCAGATCTTGCTGGTCTGCGCCATCAACTTTTCTTCACTTCCACAAGATTTGCTGCTGCCAAGGCTTGTTGGGTCCAATCTGGTCGCCGACACCTCAGCAAGCAGCAGACGTCGTGGTGCAGTCCGAATCCTGCTCCTGGACGCTGACAACGCCTCCTGGACCTCGTGACTGCGGAGTCAAGACGACCAACGACGCACCTGAAGCACCCGACATCGGTGGGCATCTGCTCATCACCTTCCTGGTCACTGGCTAGTGACCCAGACTCTGTCCCCTCTGCTTTCAGGTACTTCAGATCCTCGATCCACTCTTGGATCCACCCGGACACTTTCCTCCTGGTCGCCAGCAGCACTTTGCAGCAGATCTTCATAGGAATCGACAGCGAAACCCGACCCCGAACGGCACCTATGCACCCGGCTTCGCTGGGTGAGGTAACACGAGTACTCCGGTGCTCCCGTGGGTAGAGACTCTTCAAAGTCCTAGATCTCAAAGGGTTTGTTCCTAGTCCTCCTCTAAGTGTCCCTTTCCTTTAATTTCCTGACCGCGACTTTCTCCATAGAAGTAAACGGCGTATCGCGGTTGTGTATTTACACTGCACGCGTCCCCCGTGGGTCCCCTGTGTCACTACCTTGGGTGGTTCCTTGTGGTCCAAGCACTTCTAGAGGCTCTAGGCCTAGTGTCTAGTTCAGTCGTGGTTCTTATACCACTTTATTGGTATATGGTTTGGTACGCCCCTAGGGCCCAAACGTGTATTTGTGCTATTACTGTGTTTAAATAACTTCTAACTTATGTACTTCGAACTCTAGCCTCATAAAGAGACTAGAGGGGTGTGTTTAGCAATAAATACATATATTTTGAATATATACCTGGTGTGGTCCTCTTTCATTTGATCACTCAAGAGATTATAGACTGGTAAAACAAGCTGCTTTACATTCCTTCAAGACTTAGCCTGAAGGCTGCTCTCCATAGCTACCACTAGGATAGCTTTCAATAAGGTTGTCTTTAACCTATCTCCAATAAGGGGTTGTTTGGACTGGTGCAAGGTGCCCACTATAATTAGTGGGCAGCATATACCAGGCCAACTTCTCACACCAAACACCACTGCACTACCCTAAAACATGACCCCCTACACTACACAAACACCACTGCACTACCCTAAACCCTAAAACACTACCCCCAGCACGACCCCCTACACTACACAAACACCACTGCACTACCCTAAACCCTAAAACACTACCCCCAGCACGACCCCCTACACTACACAAACACCACTGCACTACCCTAAACCCTAAAACACTACCCCCAGCACGACCCCCTACACTACCCAAACACCACTGCACTAACCTAAATCCTAAAACACTACCCCCAGCACGACCCCCTACACTACCCAAACACCACTGCACTACCCTAAAACATGACCCCCTACACTACACAAACACCACTGCACTACCCTAAACCCTAAAACACTACCCCCAGCACAACCCCCTACACTACACAAGCACCACTGCACTACCCTAAACCCTAAAACACTACCCCCAGCACGACCCCCTACACTGCCCGAACACCACTGCACTGCCCTAAACCCTGAAACACCAGCCTCTTCATGACCCCCTACACTGCCCAAACACCACTGCACTGCCCTAAACCCTGAAACACCACCCCTAGCACGACCCCCTACACTGCCCGAACACCACTGCACTGCCCTAAACCCTGAAACACCACCCTCTTCACGACCCCCTACACTGCCTGAACACCACTGCACTGCCCTAAACCCTGAAACACCAACCCCAGCATGACCCCCTACACTGCCCGAACACCACTGCACTGCCCTAAACCCTGAAACACTACCCCCAGCCAGACCCCCTACACTGCCCGAACATCACTGCACTGCCCTAAACCCTGAAACATCACCCCCAGCAAGACCCCCTACACTGCCCGAACACCACTGACCTAAACCCTGAAACACCACCCCCAGCAGGACCCCCTACACTGCCCGAAGACCACTGCACTGCCCTAAACCCTGAAACACTACCCCCAGCATGACCCCCTACACTGCCCGAACACCACTGCTCTGCCCAAAACCCTGAAACACCAGCCCCAGCACGACCCCCTACACTGCCCGAACACCACTGCACTGCCCTAAACCTTGAAACACCAGCCCCTGCACGACCCCCTACACTGCCCGAACACCACTGCACTACCCTAAACCCTGAAACATCACCCCCAGCACGACCCCCTACACTTCCCGAGCACCACTGCACTGCCCTAAACCCTGAAACACCAGCCCCCACACGACCCCCTACACTGCCCGAACACCACTGCACTGCCCTAAACCCTGAAACACCAGCCCCAGCACGACCGCCTTCACTGCCCGAACACCACTGCACTGCCCTAAACCCTGAAACACCAGCCCCAGCACGACCCCCTACACTGCCCGAACACCACTGCACTGCCCTAAACCGTGAAACACCAGCCTCAGCACGACCCCCTACACTGCCTGAACACCACTGCACTGCCCTGAAACCTGAAACACCAGCCCCAGCACAACACCCTACACTGCCCGAACACCACTGCACTGCCCTAAACCCTGAAACACCACCCGTGCATGACCCCTACACTGCCCGAACACCACTGCACTGCCCTAAACCCTGAAACACCACCCCCAGCGTGACCTCCTACACTGCCCGAACACCACTGCACTGCCCTAAACCCTGAAACACCACCCCCTGCACAACCCCTACACTGCCCGAACACCACTGCACTGCCCTAAACCCTGAAACACCACCCCCAGCAAGACCCCCTACACTGCCCGAACACCACTGCACTGCCCTAAACCCTGAAACACCAGACCCAGCACGACCCCCTACATGGCCCGAACACCACTGCACTGCCCTAAACCCTGAAACACCAACCCCTGCACGACCCCCTACACTGCCCAAACACCACTGTACTGCCCTAAACCCTGAAACCCCACCCCCAGCATGACCACCTACACTGCCAGAACACCACTGCACTGCCCTAAACCCTGAAACACTAGCCCCAGCACGACCCCCTACACTGCCCGAACACTACTGCACTGCCCTAAACCCTGAAACACCACCCCCAGCACGACCCCCTACACTGCCCGAACACGACTGCACTGCCCTAAACCCTGAAACACCAGCCCCAGCAAGACCCCCTACACTGCCCGAACACCACTGCATTGCCTAATCCCTGAAACACCAGCCCCAGCATGACCCCCTACACTGCCCGAACACCACTGCACTGCCCTAAACCCTGAAACACCAGCCCCAGCACGACCCCCTACACTGCCCGAACACCACTGCACTACCCTAAACCCTGAAACACCAGCCCCAGCACCACCCCCTACACTGCCCAAACACCACTGCACTGCCCTAAACCCTGAAACACCACCCCCAGCAAGACCCCCTACACTGCCCGAACACCACTGCACTGCCCTAAACCCTGAAACACCAGACCCAGCACGACCCCCTACATGGCCCGAACACCACTGCACTGCCCTAAACCCTGAAACACCAACCCCTGCACGACCCCCTACACTGCCCAAACACCACTGTACTGCCCTAAACCCTGAAACCCCACCCCCAGCATGACCCCCTACACTGCCAGAACACCACTGCACTGCCCTAAACCCTGAAACACCACCCCTGCATGACCCCCTACACTGCACGAACACTACTGCACTGCCCTAAACCCTGAAACACCACCCCCAGCACTACCCCCTACACTGCACGAACACCACTGCACCGCCCTAAACCCTGAAACACTACCCCCAGCAAGACCCCCTACACTGCCCGAACACCACTGCCCTAAACCCTGAAACATCACCCCTAGCAAAACCCCTACACTGCCCGAACACCACTGCCCTAAACCCTGAAACACCACCCCCAGCAAGACCCCCTACACTGCCCGAACACCACTGCACTGCCCTAAACCCTGAAACACCACCCCCAGCAAGACCCCCTACACTGCCCGAACACCACTGCACTGCCCTAAACCCTGAAACACCACCCCCAGCATGACCCCCTACACTGCCCGAACACCACTGCTCTGCCCAAAACCCTGAAACACCAGCCTCAGCACGACCCCCTACACTGCCCGAACACCACTGCACTGCCCTAAACCCTGAAACACCAGCCCGACCCCTACACTGCCCGAACACCACTGCACTGCCCTAAACCCTGAAACACCAGCCCCAGCACAACCCCGTACACTGCCCGCACACCACTGCACTGCCCTAAACCCTGAAACACCAGCCCCAGCACAACCCCGTACACTGCCCGAACACCACTGCACTGCCCTAAACCCTGAAACACCATCCCCAGCACGACCGCCTACACTGCCCAAAAACTACTGCACTGCCCTAGATCCTGAAACATCACCCCCAGCAAGACTACCTACACTGGCCGAACACCACTGCACTGCCCTAAACCCTGAAACACCACCCCCTGCACGACCCCCTACACTGCCCAAACACTACTGCACTGCCCTAAACCCTGAAACACCACCCCTCAGCACGACACCCTACACTGCCCGAACACCACTGCACTGCCCTAAACCCTGAAACACCACCCCAGCACGACCTCCTACACTGCTCGAACACCACTGCACTAAACCCTGAAACACCACCCCTGCACGACCCCCTACACTGCCGGAACACCACTGCTCTGCCCTAAACCCTGAAACACTAGCCCCAGCACGACCCCCTACACTGCCCGAACACTACTGCACTGCCCTAAACCCTGAAACACCACCCCCAGCACGACCCCCTACACTGCCCGAACACGACTGCACTGCCCTAAACCCTGAAACACCAGCCCCAGCAAGACCCCCTACACTGCCCGAACACCACTGCATTGCCCTAATCCCTGAAACACAGCCCCAGCATGACCCCCTACACTGCCCGAACACCACTGCACTGCCCTAAACCCTGAAACACCAGCCCCAGCACGACCCCCTACACTGCCCGAACACCACTGCACTACCCTAAACCCTGAAACACCAGCCCCAGCACCACCCCCTACACTGCCCGAACACCACTGCACTGCCCTAAACCCTGAAACACCAGCCCCAGCACCACCCCCTACAATGCCCAAACACCACTGTACTGCCCTAAACCCTGAAACACCACCCCCTGCACCGCCCCCTACACTGCCCGAACACCACTGCACTGCCCTAAACCCTGAAACACCACCCCCTGCACGACCCCCTACACTGCCCGAACACCACTGCACTGCCCTAAACCCTGAAACACCACCCCCTGCACCACCCCCTACACTGCCCGAACACCACTGCACTGCCCTAAACCCTGAAACACCACCCCCTGCACCGCCCCCTACACTGCCCGAACACCACTGCACTGCCCTAAACCCTGAAACACCACCCCCAGCATGACCCCCTTTACTGCTCGAACACCACTGCACTGCCCCAAACCCTGAAACACCACCCCCAGCATTACCCCCTACACTGCCCGAACACCACTGCCCTAAACCCTGAAACACCACCCCTGCACGACCCCCTACACTGCCCGAACACCACTGCACTGCCCTAAACCCTGAAACACCACCCCCTGCACGACCCCCTACACTGCCCGAACACCACTGCACTGCCCTAAACCCTGAAACACCACCCCCAGCACGACCCCCTACACTGCCCGAACACCACTGCACTGCCCTAAACCCTAAAACACCACCCCCAGCACGACCCCCTACACTGCCCGAACACCACTGCACTGCCCTAAACCCTGAAACACCAGCCCCAGCACGACCGCCTTCACTGCCCGAACACCACTGCACTGCCCTAAACCCTGAAACACCAGCCCCAGCACGACCCCCTACACTGCCCGAACACCACTGCACTGCCCTAAACCGTGAAACACCAGCCTCAGCACGACCCCCTACACTGCCTGAACACCACTGCACTGCCCTGAAACCTGAAACACCAGCCCCAGCACAACACCCTACACTGCCCGAACACCACTGCACTGCCCTAAACCCTGAAACACCACCCGTGCATGACCCCTACACTGCCCGAACACCACTGCACTGCCCTAAACCCTGAAACACCACCCCCAGCGTGACCTCCTACACTGCCCGAACACCACTGCACTGCCCTAAACCCTGAAACACCACCCCCAGCAAGACCCCCTACACTGCCCGAACACCACTGCACTGCCCTAAACCCTGAAACACCAGACCCAGCACGACCCCCTACATGGCCCGAACATCACTGCACTGCCCTAAACCCTGAAACACCAACCCCTGCACGATCCCCTACACTGCCCAAACACCACTGTACTGCCCTAAACCCTGAAACCCCACCCCCAGCATGACCCCCTACACTGCCAGAACACCACTGCACTGCCCTAAACCCTGAAACACCACCCCCTGCACGACCCCCTACACTGCCCAAACACTACTGCCCTGCCCTAAACCCTGAAACACCACCCCCAGCACTACCCCCTACACTGCACGAACACCACTGCACCGCCCTAAACCCTGAAACACTACCCCCAGCAAGACCCCCTACACTGCCCGAACACCACTGCCCTAAACCCTGAAACATCTCCCCCAGCAAAACCCCTACACTGCCCGAACACCACTGCCCTAAACTCTGAAACACCACCCCCAGCAAGACCCCCTACACTGCCCGAAAACCACTGCACTGCCCTAAACCCTGAAACACCACCCCCAGCAAGACCCCCTACACTGCCCGAACACCACTGCACTGCCCTAAACCCTGAAACACCACCCCCAGCATGACCCCCTACACTGCCCGAACACCACTGCTCTGCCCAAAACCCTGAAACACCAGCCTCAGCACGACCCCCTACACTGCCCGAACACCACTGCACTGCCCTAAACCCTGAAACACCAGCCCGACCCCCTACACTGCCCGAACACCACTGCACTGCCCTAAACCCTGAAACACCAGCCCCAGCACAACCCCGTACACTGCCCGCACACCACTGCACTGCCCTAAACCCTGAAACACCAGCCCCAGCACGACCCCCTACACTGCCCGAACACCACTGCACTGCCCTAAACCGTGAAACACCAGCCTCAGCACGACCCCCTACACTGCCTGAACACCACTGCACTGCCCTGAAACCTGAAACACCAGCCCCAGCACAACACCCTACACTGCCCGAACACCACTGCACTGCCCTAAACCCTGAAACACCACCCGTGCATGACCCCTACACTGCCCGAACACCACTGCACTGCCCTAAACCCTGAAACACCACCCCCAGCGTGACCTCCTACACTGCCCGAACACCACTGCACTGCCCTAAACCCTGAAACACCACCCCAGCAAGACCCCCTACACTGCCCGAACACCACTGCACTGCCCTAAACCCTGAAACACCAGACCCAGCACGACCCCCTACATGGCCCGAACATCACTGCACTGCCCTAAACCCTGAAACACCAACCCCTGCACGATCCCCTACACTGCCCAAACACCACTGTACTGCCCTAAACCCTGAAACCCCACCCCCAGCATGACCCCCTACACTGCCAGAACACCACTGCACTGCCCTAAACCCTGAAACACCACCCCCTGCACGACCCCCTACACTGCCCAAACACTACTGCCCTGCCCTAAACCCTGAAACACCACCCCCAGCACTACCCCCTACACTGCACGAACACCACTGCACCGCCCTAAACCCTGAAACACTACCCCCAGCAAGACCCCCTACACTGCCCGAACACCACTGCCCTAAACCCTGAAACATCACCCCCAGCAAAACCCCTACACTGCCCGAACACCACTGCCCTAAACCCTGAAACACCACCCCCAGCAAGACCCCCTACACTGCCCGAAAACCACTGCACTGCCCTAAACCCTGAAACACCACCCCCAGCAAGACCCCCTACACTGCCCGAACACCACTGCACTGCCCTAAACCCTGAAACACCACCCCCAACATGACCCCCTACACTGCCCGAACACCACTGCTCTGCCCAAAACCCTGAAACACCAGCCTCAGCACGACCCCCTACACTGCCCGAACACCACTGCACTGCCCTAAACCCTGAAACACCAGCCCGACCCCCTACACTGCCCGAACACCACTGCACTGCCCTAAACCCTGAAACACCAGCCCCAGCACAACCCCGTACACTGCCCGCACACCACTGCACTGCCCTAAACCCTGAAACACCAGCCCCAGCACAACCCCGTACACTGCCCGAACACCACTGCACTGCCCTAAACCCTGAAACACCATCCCCAGCACGACCGCCTACACTGCCCAAAAACTACTGCACTGCCGTAGACCATGAAACATCACCCCCAGCAAGACTACCTACACTGGCCGAACACCACTGCACTGCCCTAAACCCTGAAACACCACCCCCTGCATGACCCCCTACACTGCCCAAACACTACTGCACTGCCCTAAACCCTGAAACACCACCCCTCAGCACGACACCCTACACTGCCCGAACACCACTGCACTGCCCTAAACCCTGAAACACCACCCCAGCACGACCTCCTACACTGCTCGAACACCACTGCACTAAACCCTGAAACACCACCCCTGCACGACCCCCTACACTGCCGGAACACCACTGCACTGCCCTAAACCCTGAAACACCACCCCCAGCACGACCCCCTACACTGCCCTAACACCACTGCACTGCCCTAAACCCTGAAACATCACCCCCAGCACAACCCCCTACACTGCCTGAGCACCATTGCTCTGCCCTAAACCCTGAAACACTAGCCCCAGCACGACCCCCTACACTGCCCGAACACTACTGCACTTCCCTAAACCCTGAAACACCACCCCCAGCACGACCCCCTACACTGCCCGAACACGACTGCACTGCCCTAAACCCTGAAACACCAGCCCCAGCAAGACCCCCTACACTGCCCGAACACCACTGCATTGCCCTAATCACTGAAACACCAGCCCCAGCATGACCCCCTACACTGCCCGAACACCACTGCACTGCCCTAAACCCTGAAACACCAGCCCCAGCACGACCCCCTACACTGCCCGAACACCACTGCACTACCCTAAACCCTGAAACACCAGCCCCAGCACCACCCCCTACACTGCCCGAACACCACTGCACTGCCCTAAACCCTGAAACACCAGCCCCAGCACCACCCCCTACAATGCCCGAACACCACTGTACTGCCCTAAACCCTGAAACACCACGCCCTGCACCGCCCCCTACACTGCCCGAACACCACTGCACTGCCCTAAACCCTGAAACACCACCCCCTGCACGACCCCCTACACTGCCCGAACACCACTGCACTGCCCTAAACCCTGAAACACCACCCCCTGCACCACCCCCTACACTGCCCGAAACCACTGCACTGCCCTAAACCCTGAAACACCACCCCCTGCACCGCCCCCTACACTGCCCGAACACCACTGCACTGCCCTAAACCCTGAAACACCACCCCCAGCATGACCCCCTTTACTGCTCGAACACCACTGCACTGCCCCAAACCCTGAAACACCACCCCCAGCATTACCCCTACACTGCCCGAACACCACTGCCCTAAACCCTGAAACACCACCCCTGCACGACCCCCTACACTGCCCGAACACCACTGCACAGCCCTAAACCCTGAAACACCACCCCCTGCACGACCCCCTACACTGCCCGAACACCACTGCACTGCCCTAAACCCTGAAACACCACCCCCAGCACGACCCCCTACACTGCCCGAACACCACTGCACTGCCCTAAACCCTAAAACACCACCCCCAGCACGACCCCCTACACTGCCCGAAAACCACTGCACTGCCCTAAACCCTAGAACACTACCCCCAGCATGACCCCCTACACTACCCGAACACCACTGCACTACCCTAAACCCTAAAATACTCCCCCAGCACGACCCCCTACACTACCCGAACACGACTGCACTGCCCTAAACCCTAAAACACTCCCCCAGCACCACCCCCTACACTACCCGAACACCACTGCACTGCCCTAAACCCTAAAACACTCCTCCCAGCACGACCCCCTACACTACCTAAACACCACTGCACTGCCCTAAACCCTAAAACACTACCCCCACATGACCCCTACACTACCCAAATACCAATGCACTACCCTAATCCCTAAAACACTACCCCCCGCACAACCCCCTACACTACCCAAAGACCACTGCACTACCCTAAACTCTAAAACAATACCCCCGCATGACTCCCTACACTACCCAAAGACCACTGCACTACCCTAAACCCTAAAACACGACCTCCTACACTACACAAACACCACTGCACTACCCTAAACCCTAAAAAACTACCCCCAGCATGAACCCCTACACTACCCAAACACCACTGCACTACCCTAAACCATAAAACACTACCCCGACCAGTACCCCCTACGCTACCCAAACACCACTGCACTACCCTAAACCCTAAAACACTACCCCCAGCAGTACCCCTACACTACCCAAACACCATTGCACTACCCTAAACCCTAAAACCCTAAAACACTAACCCCAGCACGACCCCCTACACTACCCAAACACCACTGTACTACCCTAAACCCTAAAACACTCCCCCCAGCACGACTCCCTACACTACCCAAACACCACTGCACTACCCTAAACCCTAAATCTACCCCCAGCATGACCCCCTACACTACACAAACACCACTGCACTACCCTAAACCCTAAAACACTACCCGCAGCACGACCCTCTTCACTACCTAAACACAACTGCACAATTTGTTACAGGCGTTGCAACGCAGGCCTGTGGTGCTTACTGGAAGTACCTGGTGGGCTAGTTGGGCCCCAGGGACTCTCAGGATTCAAGGTGACCTAATCCCCCAACTTAAAACGCGCCACGGGGCGCGTTTGCACAGTGGTGAAGGGAGGGGGCGGGGCCTCAGGTGACATGTGCGCAAACACGCGCTGTGGTGCGTTTTAAGTTGGGGAGTTAATTCCCTTTGAATCCTGGGGGCCAACTAGCCCACCAGGTACCTTCAGTAAGCACAACAGAGTTGCGTTGCAGAGAGGTGAAAAAAGGTGCGTGGCCTCGGAACGCCTCTCTGCAACTCAGCTCTGTGGTCCTAACTGTAGGTACCTGGGGGGCTAGTTGGGCCCCAGGGACCCTCAGGATTCAAGGGGACTTAATCCCGCAACTTAAAACGTGCCACGGGGCGCGTTTGCACACATGTCACCTCAGGCCCCCCCTCCCTTCACCATTGTGCAAACGCGCACTGGCTCTGGTTAGTCAGAGTCAGTTACCACCTGTACCCGTCTGAAAAAGTTGTGGGCACAGGATGATTTTGCAACAAGGCCTCTTTCTGCTCCTCTGTTGGTTCTTTCTGCACATCTTTTGCTTCTTTCTGTGCGTTTTTTCTTCTTTCTTCACATGTCCTACCTCTGTTGGCATAGTTAGAAACTAGCATTTAAAAAACCTTTGAAATTCACTTAAAAAATCATAGGTTTCAGGCACGTTATAGTTAGAAATTAGCATTTAAAAAACCTTTGAAATTCACTGAAAAAACCATAGGTTTCAGGCACGTTATAGTTAGAAATTAGCATTTAAAAAACCTTTGAAATTCACTGAAAAAACCATAGGTTTCAGGCACGTTATAGTTAGAAATTAGCATTTAAAAACCTTTGAAATTCACTGAAAAAACCATAGGTTTCAGACACGTTATAGTTAGAAATTAGCATTTAAAAAACCTTTGAAATTCACTGAAAAAACCATAGGTTTTAGGGACAGTTATAGTTAGTTGGACATTGCACTCGTACAAAACCTGTGAAATTCCCCTGTTATAGTTAGTTCAGCTAACTATAACTCGCGCCCCCGCAATGCACTGCTGATGACGTCACACATTACATCACTCATGACATGGTCAGTGACATCACTGATGACATCATCCATGTGATAATTTCATGCATCTTCTCACACCCTAATATAACTTTTGATACACCCACTCTAAATTACAGACTGCCATTCTCAAAACCATAGACACTCCAACACCAAAAACTACATACCCACTCACTGATTCTTAGGTCTACACACACATCCACTCACTCACCTGTACAGTCACTCATACTTACAGTCACTCAGTACAGGACTATCATATGCACTCATACACCTATATAAATACTCACACACCGCCACTCATCCATAGAGGTACTCACACATCTAGTCAGTCATGCAAAAAATTAATCACACACCCATTTACTCACCTATACAGTTATACACACACCAGCTCACTTACTCATACAAATACTAGCACATTCTTACGCTCTTATACAATAACTGATATAAGCACACACGCATCCATACAGCCACTCTCACAATAACACACTCTCACTTATAGCCATTTAAATACTCTAACACACATATATACTGCCTTTTATATATGTAGTTACTCGCACATGTGCCACTGAGATATACATTCACTCACTAACACACCCATACACACACACTCACCCACCCAAGCAGTCCATCACAGATGCACTCTTGAAATCATGCACCCAGTGAATCACCCACTCACACATCTATGTATAGAGTCACACACACCCCACCCACACAAACACTCAGGCAGCCATGCAGATACTCAGAGAACCAATCAATAACCCATATAGACACTCATGTAGCTATTCGCAAATCCATGCATCCACTTACACACCAACAAACAGACGGATACAGACATTCACACAGTTTAATCACTAACCCATGCATTCAGTAAGATACGTTTAATCACTCACTTGTAGAGTCAGTCACTCACGTACTAAATCATCCATTCAGACACTTATACACCCACTCATTCTTCAATACGCCTTTCCCTATATATATTAAACATATTTAAACTTTACAGAAACACACAGTCACTGGATGATGTCATCAGTGATGTCATTTGAGATGTCATCAGTGATGTCATCAGTGATGTCACTGACCATGTCATGAGTGATGTAATATGTGATGTCATCAGCAGTGCATTGCGGGGCGCGAGTTATAGTTAGCTGAACTAACTATAACAGGGGAATTTCACAGGTTTTGTACGAGTGCAATGTCCAACTAACTATAACTGTCCCTAAAACCTATGGTTTTTTCAGTGAATTTCAAAGGTTTTTTAAATGCTAATTTCTAACTATAACGTGTCTGAAACCTATGGTTTTTTCAGTGAATTTCAAAGGTTTTTAAATGCTAATTTCTAACTATAACGTGCCTGAAACCTATGGTTTTTTCAGTGAATATATATATATATATATATATATATATATATATATATATATATATATATATATATATATATATATATATATATGTTCAAAAACAGCTCCATTTTGCTGGGGGCCCCCAACTCTGCAGGGCGGGCTCAGCGGCAGGAACTGAGAATCCTGTTACTTCAACATCACCAAAAAGCAAAGCCCAACTCCGACTTGCTTGACAAGCTGACTTTATTCGTCACATGCACGGCAGCTTCACAACACTCAGTAACTCCTAACCGGTATCGGCATCTTTGCCTTGTTCACAGGTGAGTGTCTTTAAGTAACTCCCTAGTGGTCACATGACCCATAGCAGCTACTACGGGTCCCAGAATGCACCAGAATGTTCATCACATGTCCCAAAATAGGTATGACTCGCTCTCATTGCGTACCAGCTACAGGACTGACCGAGGCTATTTGGTAACGTAATGGAGAAAGGGAAAAGAGGGAGTTGTTTCTCTCTCTGGGACACCGCATTTTCAAGCACATATTTTTCATGCAAGGCAGCGAAGTGCACTATGCTTCTCACGTATTTTTACAGTTTTGCACCGAATAGAGATACCTATTTTGGGACATGTGATGAACAACCGCCTTATTCCATATATATCCATTTGTGAGTGCTTATTGTCGCTCATCATATAGATTTATACATAAACATCACCTGGCCAGCATCTTTACAGAAGCGGATTGACCATTCAAATATGGCCACCAAGTCACCGCCTCATCTTCAAATTTCTAAGATGGCCCCTCTTGACTGCGTTAAATTCAAAACTTCATTCTGAATGCATCTAAAACATCGTATGGCCACCATAAACTTCTTTACAACTGATTGTTTATTGCAACATGGCCCCCATTTTATCGTCTCACCATTTCATCGTCTCACCTTCCACAACCTTAATATAGCCCTAATTCACCACTTTCAAACTCCCAAAATGGCCACCACCAAAAGCCACAAAAAAATAACTAGTTTAGCGCTCTAGCGCTTTACTTAATCAGGTGCGTTCAATTAGCGTCCAATCGGCACCCTTTAAATAGAAATTTTGGGCGGGTAAACTGTGTTACACACAAGAATCCAAGGAACTGACGACCGGTCCGCTTATTGAGGTATGTGGGTAGACAGCTAAGGGGCACTAATAAGATTAGAATTTATGTTAGAATTTGGAAATAAGTATGGGATGGCACTGCAGTTAGGAATTCCCAGTGCACTAATTTATCAGACAGTATGTATTAAGCGAGATTCGTTTACGCTTAACACTTTGCATTATGACTGTATCTGCGACTCAATGAAAATGCCCCATATTAGATGCGGTTGTTTTTTTTTAGCGGTAACAAACACCCGATTATTAGGCTTTGTCTCATAACAAGGCTGAGACCGGGACTTACGATCTTCAGCACGCGCACATAGTTTGTTGCTGATCTGTGACACCCACTACACATGGTTGTCAGTTAGTACTTTCAAGTGCATTAATTTTCGGATCAGGTTTATGCCTTAAGCGAGATATTTGCGCTTAACACATTGCAATATGACTTCATCTGCGATAAAAATGTAATGCTCCAAATTAAATGCAGTTTTTAGCGATAACAAATATCTGGCAATTAGGCATTGGTTCCTAAAAGGCTGAGACCAGGACTTACGAACTTCAGCATGCGCACACAGTTTGTTGTGGATCGGTGACTTCCATTCTAATGGTTGAGAGTTTTGGGGTTAGGTTAGATCTAAGATATAGAAAACACTTGCCCGAGTATTGCACACAAAGACATAAGCCTTCAGATTACTACAGAAGGTAATGCAGTTATACTTTACAACATGTCCATACGCGTATGCTAGCCATTGATAAGTAGGCTTCGACCTTTCAAGCACAGCTGGTTCCTTTTTCCCTTTTTTCTTTTTAAAGCAATTAGGCTGTGCATGCTTTGTAAAAACGTAATCAGGACACATTTCTAGGAATTTGACGTATTAATGAAATCGTCTAAAGTATTAAATTGTTATTTCAGGTGGCAGGTCCTACTTCGGGAAAACCCATTAATCCTGGGATTCCCTATGGTCATCCATTAAACTACGCTTCTGATTTTATCTTAATTAAGGTGAGGCGGTTATTCCGAGAGCCTCCCTGCTCGCTTTCTTAATCTTCACCCCCTTTTCATTTGTTATTTCATTTGCCTTTCTAGCCTTTTTACCACTTGTCTAATTTCCGCACTTCTTTCTTTTTCTTTTTTTAAAAATATTCCCTCCCACAATCCGATCATCCTCTCACACACCTTGTATTTGGGTTAATAATTTAGTTTGCTAGTTACGATCCTGAATAGTATTCAACAGGAATATATTTGTCAATTGCACGGTCATTCCTTTAAGATCGCATGATCCAAACTAAATTTATTTTTCGTATAACAAATGAGTTGCTGCCTTCTCCTTTTCTTTTGGTTTATATCTTCTTTGTATATCCGTAAGACCAAAGTAAACTGCACTTATGTTAGAAAATATTTTTTTTTAAAATATATAAAAAAACACAGAACAACTGATTTGAGAACAACTTTGTATGTCCTTATGTTTGTGCTGTTTTTTAATTTTAGGAGTTATGTCCAATTTTATATATTTTTTGCTATATATAACTTCTGTTATTATTTCTTGTCTATGTCCTAAAGTGTATATATCTATGTTATATGTTACAGCCCTGACGAAGTTCCACACACTGTAAAGTGGGAACAAAACGCGTTGGCTGTCTGTTGCAAAAGAAAATGAAATAAAGAATAAAAGGTTGAAGAACAAACCAACACCAGATTGTGCTACTTAATTTTCGGTGCACCTTCAATTGAATGTATTGTATGTTAATCTGTGAAACAGTGACACTGAAGGGTGACGAGTGTCGAAGTGTGCACGACTAAATACCACAAAAGAGGGGCACAGTCACTAGTGAGGTGCGATTTCTTTGGGTCCGTCATCCGATTCGCTTTATCTGTTAGCATTCACAATGCTGTCTCTGGTTTTATTCCATTTACGCTGTAATGCGTTTCGCCATTGCCTGGCTTGCTCACACATATATATATATGTGTGTGTAAATAAATAAAGAATAATAACAGAGTATTCCCTTCACAGGCTATAGTAACTCTAAATTAACTATGAAATGAAAAAAAATATATATGGCAGTACAATTTCAAAATATTTTGAACAGATGCACCATTCCAATGTAAAGTTAGTGAACGCTGCAAGAACTGGTGAGCGTGTCACCGTGCTAGACCTTGTTTAAAAATGTACATCCAAAATGGCTGCAAATGGGAAGAAAAAGATGTGCGTATCACCGTAGTCACCGCACTTCGCTACTTTAAATGGTGAGCCTATCACCGTGTAATTTAAATGCTGGTTATTACTGCTTGAACTAGTGAGCCAAAAGAATAAGGTGTGCATATCACCGTAGTAACTGCAGAGTGTTACTTGTATGTTGTTACTAAATGGTGAGCATATCACCGTGTATTTGACACTGATGAACTCTGTATTTGGTGAGCGTATCACCATGCCGGTTTGTGTAAATGAGCAAAAAAGTTCAAAATGGCTGGAGTGTTCCCGCAGTAGATAAATTAAAGCAGCCTAGATCTCCTCGGGTCACGTCAAGACATGTGACACCTACACCCAACCGGAAGTGCGAGAATAAATCAGCCAGCTGCTTCCACTCGAGACACAAGTGCGAGCAACACGCGAGCTAAATGCATCGGTCAACTGTACTACTGAAGAAATGCACAGTACCTTGTATAGCGCGACTCGCTATACTAACAACCAACACCTCACTGAAATTCAGCCAATTCTCCGCCTCACTGCAGCTCCAGATTTTGGCAATTTTCCTTCAATGTCGATCACTGGCAACTCCAGGACCTACGCGGTCCTTATCCGCATCGCGGCTGCTTTTTATTCCATCCTCATCGCCAAATTGAGTGTTGTAATCATAACAGCACTCATGGACTCAGGTAAGTGAAGTACTTTATTTTATACTTCCATAGGAGCAGCCAACGAGGGGAACCACCTCTGGATTCGCCCTTGCTCCACCAACCGTCCCTTATCAAATCCCTGTGCCTTATTCCTAGAATTCTCCCCTTAACATTCCACGCTCGATCGCCCACCCTGAGCTTAGAACAATGAGTAAATACAACAACAAGCATGTGGCATTTCGCACCTTGTCACTCAATTCTTCGCAGGAAGCTGGCATTGTAATGACTGCAGCTGATAATGGTTCTTCCAAGGCTGCTGTAGAGGTTGACTGTCCTGCTGCACATGCTTTCTCATGGATCATCCAGTTGTAGACTCATTCATGAAATGTTTTAGGTGCTTCCATTTGGAACTTGTCCCATGTGAATACTTCTTGCAGTGCCTTTGGATAACTGCTTGCCGTAAATATTTCACTGCACATATTTTGTTATTACCTTCTTTTCAACAGAAGGTATAGCAAAGTGCTTCCATCACATCACTTTCTTTTCTGCAAGCTGATTTGTCTTCCTCCTCATCCTCAAGAGGTTGTGGATGCTCATCTTGGAAGGATGATGTAGCTTCAGCCACTGGATCTCAATCCTCATTACAGAGACTTCACTGGAGAAGCAACTGGTTTTGGGTGTGGTTTTTGATGTGCATGGGTGAGTTCATAATATATACAATCAAAAGAAAAGGTTTGGGTGTGCTTTTGAGTGAATTCACAAATCCAGTCCGTAAATTCGCAGATTCGCGAACTCGTAAAATGGTTAACTTGGTTGAAAAATAGATATAAGGTTGTTTATATATACCTGTAAATATGTTCACAATTATGTAATTAATGACAATGGAGGGGTGTACGTATTTGGAGGAATTTATAACATTTATGGCAAATCCGCAGACTTGGACTCGCGTATTTGTTCCACTCACATGATTGAGATAAAAAACCATAGAGTAGTAGTCCGTCTATGTTTACGGACCCACGAAGGTACTGTGGTACTAATTAAAAAAACAATGTTTAATTATATTTAAAAAACTTCATATTCTTTACATTAAGTACACATGTAATTTTTATGTTTTTCAACGTATATAAAGTATATTTATAAAAAAAGAATGTCTACAGTACAAGAAAGAAAACTAAATTAAAAATCAAAATAAATTGAAAAATAAATCCTACAACTAAAAAAACTAAACATTAGAGGGATATAATACTTTAGAAATTGAATTTGAAAAACCTTTGAAATTCACTTAAAATAAACAAAGGTTGCAGGGATGCTATAGTTAAGAAATAGAGTTAAGAAAACCTTAGAAATTCTCTGAAACAACACAAAGCTTACAGGGACATTATAGTTTGGGTCAGATTTCACTCATACAAAACCAGTGAAATTCAACAGTTATAGTTACCTGAGCTAACTATAACTTATACCCCGCAATGCACTGCTTATGACCTCACATATTACATCACTCATGACATGGTCAGTGACATCACTCATGACATCTCAAATGACATCATGATGGCATCATCCAGTGAGTGTAAGTATTTCATAAATGTTTCTGAGACTTAAAGATAAATGCTAACCTATTAATAAGTTAATTTACTACTCTTTCTGAACTACTAATAAGAGATACAATTTTGAACATATGTGATCTGAGTGGTTGTGTGACTCTCTGTGCCTGTGTGTGAGTGGGTGTGTGAATGGCTGTCTCTGTGTATGAGTGACTGTATGGGTGAATACATGGGAGTCTGACTAGCTGTATGGCTGAGTGAGTGGCTGTGTGAGTGGCTGTACTGGTGAGTGAGAAGGTGCATGAGTGGCTGTGTGGGTGAGTGAGTGGCTGTGTAAGTGGCTTTAAGGATGAGTGACTGGGTGTGTGAGTAGGTGTATGGGTAATTGAGTAGGTGTGTGAGTGGTTGTATTTGAGTGAGTGTCTGTGTGAGTGGCTGTATGGGCGAGAGAGTGGACGTATGAGTGCTTGTATGGATATGTGAATTTGTATGTAAGTGTTTGTGTGGGTGTGTGAGTGGGTGCATGAGTAGTTGTAAGGGTGAGTGAGTGGCTCTGTTGAGAGTCTGTATGGGGGAGTGAGTGGGGGTTTGAGTGGCTATATGGGTGAATAAGTGTGTGAGTAGCTGTATGGGTGAGTGAGTGGCTGTGTGAGAGACTGTATGGGAGAGTGAGATGCTGAGTGAGTAGGTGTATGGGTAAGTGAGTGGCTTTGTGAGTGGTTGTATGGATGAGTGAGTGGGTTTGTGAGTAGTTGTATAAGTGTTTGAGTGGGTATAAGAGTGGGTGTGTGGGTAGATGTGTTAATGGTTCTGTGGGTGATGTCATCAGTGATGTCATCAGTGAAGCCATCAGTGATTTCACTGACCATGTCATCAGTGATATATGTGATCAGAACCGAGCAGAAAGAGGCAAAATAAAGGTCAGAAAAGAGCAGAAAGAGTCAACATATAGATCAGAAACAAGCAGAAAGAGGCCCCCCCAGTGACCCTCGGCAGTGCATCAGGAGGTGTGTTTGAAGAGTGGTTGAGAAAAGGGGTGGGGCCTCCAACGAGGTTTCAGCAGTCCTGCGGTGGGGGACTTACTAGTGGCAACAATAAGGGTTCTTGGCCCTCAAGGACCCTCAGCAGCCAAGAGGACTTTATATCCCAACTAGTAGTGCACCAGGAGGCGTGTTTGCAAAGTGGTTGAGAAAGGGGGCAGGCCATCGAGGAGGTCTCAGCAATCCCACTGTGGGTGGAGTTACTGGTGGCAACAATAGGGATACTTGGCTCCCAAGGACCCTCAGCTGCCAAGGAGACTTCATCCCCCAACCAGTAGTGCGCCAGGAAGTGTTATTGCAGAGTGATTGAGAAAGGAGGTGGGGCCTCCAATGAGGTCTCAGCAATCCTACTCTGGGGTACTTGTTGGTGGCAACAATGGGGGTTCTTGGCCCCCAAGGACCCTCATCAGCCAAGGGGACTTCATCCCCCAACCAGTAGTGTGCCAGGAGGCAAATTTGCAGAGTCAGTTGAGAAAGGGGGTGGGGCCTCTAATGAGGTCTCAGCAATCCCGCTGTTGGGGAGTTACTGTTGGCAACAATAGGAGTTCTTGGCCCCCAAGGACTGTCAGCAGCCAAGGGGACTTTATCCCCTTGCCAGTAGTGCACCAGGAGGTGCTTTTGCAGAGTGGCTGAGAAAGGGGGCGGGCCTCCAATGAGATTTTAGCAATCCCACTGTGGGTGACTTACTGTTGGCAACAATAGGGATTTTTGGCCCCAAGGGCCCTCAGTAGCCAGGGTGTCTTCATCCCCCAACCAGTAGTGCACCAGGAGGTGCGTTTACAGAGTGGTTGAGAAAGGGGGCGGGCCTCCGACAAGGTCTCAGCAATTCTGCTGTGGGGGACTTACAAGTGAAAACAGGAGGGGTTCTTGACCCCTAACTCCTCTCAGCATGCAAGATAAATTAATTAGGGGTTGTCGAACAATACTCCGTGACCTCCGTGATGTGATTTGAGATGGCATCAGTGATGTCATTGGTGATGTTACTGACCATGTCATGAGTGATGTAATATGTGAGGTCATAAGCAGTGCATTGCGGGGGCCTAAGTTATAGTTAGCTCAGGTAACTATAACTGGTGAATTTCACTGGTTTTGTATGAGTGAAATGTGAGCCTAACTATGACGTCCCTGTAGCCTTAGTTTTTTCAGTGAATATATATATACACCCACCCACACATTTATAGATAGATATTTATATGTGAGTGTGTATATCTATATATATACACACACACACATTGCATCTCATGTTCTGTAATCACAGAATTACATAATTATAAGCAGGGTGATAATACATCAGCCCTGTCTATACACTATATTCACATAGGTGTGATTCCTGACACTAGAGTCACAGCTATGCCGTGTATTGCTTCAACTAGGAATACCATTAGAAGAATCCCAGAACTTCTTCCTAGAGGTTCTGGGATCTGGGTAGGTGCTTCCTTCCACAGGCTCAATCTTCCACGATCTTCAAGTCACAGATCGTCCTCTTGCGTTTCCAATGATAGAACATCATAGCTAAGGTATCATAAGCATAAACCAGAAAATTAAAAAACTTACCCGAGATCCTCTAATCTGTTATATAAATAGCAAAGGCACTGCCATTCTTGTCACACATCTCTCCATCTTACGTTTGACTGCTGATCAGTGTATTCAAGCTCTTCACACCATCAGGAGATTAATGCCTGACTTTGCTTGACTGTGGCTAGTGCAAGGCCTCAGCGAAGAAACAAAGTAGGGTTGCCACAGCCACCTGGTAATGAGTGTGCCTAAGCTAGAGGGGCCCTTGTTTGTACGATTTATGCAAAAAAGGGATAGAAGAAACAAACCAGGATATCTAACTAGGGAGAATCGTACACAAACAAATCTGCCTCCGAACTGACCTACCTGCATCACAGGGCTCATCGTGAGAGATCCCATAAAATACCTCTTCTCAGCAAAGACTTGTGTAATACCAGTCTTTTATTCGGATTCTGACCCTTAATGGTTGTCACCGAGTTTTAATTTCGGAAAATAATGTTTTTAAAAAGCTTTTGGATCTCCTTAATGTAGCTGTGACCCAATGTGTGTCCTGTGTTTTTTTAATGGTTTTATTACACACTTGTCTGGTATTGAGCTGAGGTGCAGAATTGAATACCAGTATTTGGACTTTTTTTTGGACAATATCTATCGGCGATTGCAACATCTTTTTAAACTTAAATGGAAGTTTGTATTTGTAATATTTATTTCGTTTATGTTGTCTTTGGAGCTTTTCTCGTGGAACTGATAAACAAAGCAATATACCCTTAAATAATCCCGAGGTATGTGTCTAGGCCCAGACCTATAAAACCTAAATAGGGAACATTTGTACCTGCCCCACCGGCAACTCAAAGCAGGCTTTGGGGTGTGAGGTGGTCCTGTTTATTGGGCTCAGCGACCTCTATTGTCTCAAAACATGGGGAGTACCCTCAGTGTGTGCCTTTCTTGGGGATTGCACACACCTCATTCTGTAAGGACTCTGGTGAGGAGGAGAGACAAGGAGACAACTCATATTTCAATTTTTTCATTATTGACCTTTCACAGCATCGACTAAATGTACTGGGAGTTCCAGGTTTGTGTGGGAAGTTATCCTACATACGTCTGCGCGCAGGAAAGATGAACATGTAACATGGATGTAGCAATGGAGATTTGTCACAGTGGAAGAAAAATGATGTCATTTGCTCTTGCGCTCTTAAAAGAATCAAACAGGAAACCTGTCCGATTTGCATCCATTCAAAAGAAGGTCACAGGAATTATGGAAATAATGTCTAAGTAATTTGAACCTAACACTGCTGCAGGTTTCTAAGAGTCTAAGGAGAGCATCTCTGCCCGAGGCACACGCAAAGCACACCTGCTGACGGCAGCAAAGCACTTTGAAGATTCTTCAAGGCACTGCCAAGGAGAAGGACTGAAAATGATGCCTGTTAATAATCTGGTTTTTCTGATTATTATGTCAGTAACGAGTACCATTGGGATACTCGCCTGTGCTTTCATTGTTGCTTTGAATCTTCTGAACTGGGCTCAAGGAAGAAGACTGAACACCTGCGACGTCATCCTTACAGCTCTCGGCATCTCAGGTGCTTGCAGTCAGTGTTCGCAGGTAGTAGCGTGGTACATTTCATCCTTATGGGTGAAGGTTTATGATTCAGGTTATGGCTGTAAAGTGTATATATCAATTTCAGTTATGGACTAGTAGCTGCAATCTCTGGCTCGCCGCCGCTCTCTGCGTCTTCTACTGTGTAAAGATCGTGGACTTCAACCATCGCCTCTTCATCTGGTTGAAGCTGAGGATCTCAAAGGTGGTGTTCTGGTTGCTCCTCGGATCTGTGGTTGTCCCTCTAGTCTTCTGTGTCCTCACGTACTGGACTGTATGCATCACTTTCAATGCTAATTCAACAACTGTCATGGCGTCTAATTCTACATTCCCAGGTGCAGAAGTGAACATGCACACTTCCTACCTTGTTGTACTTAACATTCTTTGCTATGGCCTACCTCTTGTGCTTGGCATTTCCTCCACCGCACTCATCCTCACATCTCTGCACAGGCATACCCGGCGGATGAAAGAGAATGCATCGGGTTTCAGTGAACCCCGATTGGGGGCTCACATTGGTGCAGCCAGAATCATGGGTTCCCTCCTGATGATGTACATCGTCATACTTCTGATGATGACTTTGGAAGGAAGATCATCCTCTTCTCTGTGGAACGCAGTGCTTGGGACAATCATTGCCTCACATGTCCCTGCAGAATCTGTCATCCTGATCCTGGGGAACAGCAAACTGAAGCAGGGGCTCTGGAAGGTCCTGAGACCCAGGAGAAAGTGAAGATCCCTCAGCTGAAGAGATCTATGAGCTCTGAGCCCATGCGCTCTGGCAATCCTTCTTCTGCCAGCTTTGATATTTACCTGTTGTCCACAGTCTGTAACACTGAGGGGTTGAAATGGAAATAAAAAGGGTCTCTCGTAAAATTCTACATTGTGCATGATCGTATTTTGACAATTTTATCTAGGTTATTGACTTAATTTCTGTAGTGTTCATGTTAAAAGCGAATAAATAGTAACAGAATATACTTCAAGGCTTATCTGTGGTTTCTTGGAGTGCACAACAGACCACAGAGGCTTCTTAGCGAGGAAGTATCTGAAAACAGGAAACTTACTGTGTGTAATCCATGACTGTGTTTTACTACCACAATCACATTTAATTCCTGCTGCTACATTCTTTTTAATTTCCAACATTACTTACTGTGTTTTACTGTTGAATATCATATGTGTAGACGCTAAATGATAATATAACTGTCAAACCAGCATTTTAATGTATTTTCACATCATTTTCCATTATCACATGAGAACTGGCACACAGACACACTGGGGGCAGATTTACGAGGCCCTTGCGCCACGTTTGCGTCATTTTTAACATGGGAAAAGTGACGCAAAAGTGGCGCAAGGGGCTTGTAAATCTGCCCCTGGGTGTTCTAGGAGGCTGATTTCTTCATAGTTACCCCAATCAGCAGATGTAATATTCCTTTGAGGCTAGGATATTTAAGCAAAAAAATAAAGAATACTGTATGGTTGAAATATTTTTATTGACAATAAAACATAGAGCATGCTCACCACATGTAGTATGATCTCAGGGTATCTAGCTTTGCAAATCAGCCACTGTAAGAGAGCCACTGTACAAGAAACTCAGGGGCATATTCTCAAGCCCCCATCGCCACCACAACGTCACTTTCAGTGACGTTGTTGTGGCGATAGGGGCTGCGCCCTATTCTATTCACAAGGCAGCGTTAAGCCACGTTAAGTGGCTTAATGCTGCCTTGTGAATAGGGCCCCCTACACGCTGTTTTTAGCGTGAAGGGGGCGTGCAGTGGGTGTTGGGGTGGGCATTCCACCGCAACACCCATTGAGTTTGACG
Source organism: Calotriton arnoldi (assembly GCA_963921515.1). Lineage (NCBI taxonomy): Eukaryota > Metazoa > Chordata > Amphibia > Caudata > Salamandridae > Calotriton > Calotriton arnoldi. Next base: position 3,736,727 of record CAWUFW010000695.1, on the reverse strand, counting down.
CTACCTCCTATTCACAAGGGCAGCGTAAATAGGAGGTAGCGCCAAACTTAAGACCAGGAAAAATCTGGTCTTAAGGTGGCGAAACGAGGAGAAATGCTTTATTTCTCCTCATTTCTGCTTTTTCCATGTGTGCTGCCTTGTGCAGCACACATGGAAAAAGCAAAATGCCATGGTTTGTTCATGTACAGGAAGGTGTCCCTTCCTGTACATAAACAAACCTTTTTTTAAAATGCCGTTTTGTAACTTACATGTGTGCTGCATGAAGCACACATGTAATTACATGTGCAGGAAGGGGCACCTTCCTGTACATAAACAAACCTCCCTGCTTGCAGACACCGTTGCACTCTGGTGCAAGGGTGCCTGCGTTGGCGCTAAGTTGTGAAACTTAGTGCCATCGCAGGGGGAAACGCAAGACTGCACCATATCCTTGAGAATAGGGTGCAGCCTCGTGTTTCCGAAGTGGCGGAGAGAGGTGTTAAGCCAAGAAGGCTAACGCCTCTCTCCGCCACTTCCTTGTGAATATGGCCCTCATTTTCCTAAATATCACCACACTAAGAAAAAAAACTTGAGGCAATCCTCCCTTCTGGAACAGATGACAAAAGGGGTCAGTGGAGTAAGGTGAAGAATGACAGAAGTGGAAAAAAGTAGGGGCATATCATCAACGAGGCGATAAAAAATTATCGCCGCTTTTGCGTCCGTTTTCAGACAAAAAGCGGCGATAATTTTATCACCTAATCAGCAAGGTCACGCTATCGCGTGAAACCTTGCATTAGCGCCTGTTCTCTGAACGCCCAGCTTTGCATCTCTAATGAGATGCAAAGTGGGCGTTCCTGCCCTGACATAACTGGAGAAATGTCGCTAAGCGACATTTCTCCAATTATCAATGGGCACGCTAACCTGCAGAGTGACAAGCAAAGTAGCGATAACCTCTGTTATCGCTACTTTCCTTACGCCTGCTTCAAGACTGACTTAGCCATGATATCCTATGTAAGGTGGATATCATGGCTAAGTATGCCTTGCCCTATCATCAAGCTATCGCCAAACTTTGTGAGATTATCGCTGGATTTCCAGCGATAATCTCACATTTGGCAGTTAGCGTTGGAATTTTATCGCTTTTGAGATAAGCGTTGCTAATAGCACGCTATCTCAGCGATAAAATTCCACGTTACCCGGCGATAATTATCCTAGCGCTAAGTGCGCTTAGCGATAATTATCGCCGGTCCTTGATGATATGCCCCGTAATGTTTATTTAAATCACATAAGTTTGTATGCCAAATACCCACCACAGAAACAGCATGCTATCAAAATGTCGAGGACCAAATAGCGAGAAGGGAAGAATATATAAAAGTGTAGATTGACTTTCTTAAGTCAACATCTATGTGTCCTGAAGATATATTTATATTGTCAAGGCACATTTATGTGAAGTTAAGTGAATCAAAACTATACTTACCTATATGCAATTTCCCTCTCAATATTTTGTTCCTCAATATTGTGGTAGCATGATGTGCCAGAGTTGACATTCAGGTGCAATACCCTTACGTAGCATATCACAGAACAATACCATAAAATAAAATAAAATCAACAATAGCTGTTAAATCAAATGTTGTATCAAATGACTTAAAAAATTATATAATTTAAAACAGACATTCACAGAATCAGAATAGAACAGTAAATCCAATACATCAGTTAGAGTAGCACTATTACGAGGTAGGCATAACAATCTTCCCCTCAGGGCATGCAAGGCAGGACATACAAATAAAGCTAAGTTTATATCTTGAACCAGGCATCGGTACAACCAACATCCTTTAAATGTTGCCTCTTATGACTTCAAAAAGCATGTTTTTTCATAGGATAATAAACAAACAATTTTAAAATGAATATAAAGCTGCTTGCATCAGGATCCAGATTGGCACACAAATACAATTGCATTGCCGCGAATGCGAACAACTTAATCTATCAGCTTCAACGCTTTTTTGGTCAATGATGTTTTAACCAAGATTCCAATGCTGAAAGTTAACCACTTCTTCTTTTGTGCCCCAGAGCTATGAGCTCACTGATCACCATTCAGGATAGGACATTTGTGGACATTAATTTAGAGGTTACGTCCTTAGTAATTAAAGTCCTGAGAAGCCAAGAGGGGGCATTGCATGCTCTATATCAGCAGTGTATTACTTGAGCCAACCACCAACAATGGTGGCCGCATTCTTCATCTATTATTTTTACAATATAAAAAAAAACCTTTCTTTCTTACACAATGCACACAAACATTGACATTTTGATAGTTTCAGATTGTTCTCTATGCACCATTTATAATGTCAATTTTTGTGGCACCTGACTAAAGACTATTTTTTAATCTCGCCCAGTTTTGCAGTTTTGTTATACACACCATTTTATTTCTAGCACTCTAGACCCATGACCATTACAAATATGTTACAAAATCTGTAATTTCGTTATGTTTTTGTGATCCTTCATTTATTTTCCCATTGTGTTGCATGTGGTCACAAAGACTTTAAAAGCTTAACCTATTCTTACGTATTGTTAGCCCCGCATTTAGGAATGTCACTCCACCATATCCCCCACCCCAGCATGTTATCTAAATGTTGCTGACCATCAGCAATGGCTGCATGTTCATCTTGGCAATTTTAGCTTTGCTTTTAATTACGAAGGTAAGATGAAACCTGACGCGAATCCCAAATCTTCCCTTGAGGCCTGTCAGGATCCGAAGGTAAGATGAAAGCTGATGTCAACCCCACATCCTCCTGTGCAGTTTTGCTAGTAATGAAAGGAACACAATTCTTACCAGAGACACCAGTGGAGAAAAAAAGACAGGGTCAAGAGTCAGAAAAACCCCCAGCTGATGCAGACTCTTTCTCTCAGACTGGAGGCTTTTCTTTGTGGCCCCATCCTTAGTTTCTTGAGTCGAGTTACACTATGGACATACTAAAAGTATACATATGAACCATAGGGATAACACAAAAATGAGCCAAGTTATAGAGGATAGGGATTGTATGTCTGGGTGCTTGTCAGGCATTCACCCACACATGCTTTACCCAAATTTTGTCTTGGAAGAAATCAGAGAGATCGGAGCAGAGATATTGGGTAGATGGAAAAGAAGTGGAGAGAGCATCTGGGCAGGTGCACACGGTATATTGAAAAGATCTCACCGGAGGGGTTTTTACAACATTAAAAAATGATAGTACTTGAATTGGGTGGAATGAAACAGTCTTTTATAAATGTCGAGCTCCCTTTTGTATGTAGCTTTCTCATCCAAGTTTTAGGAGGATCTCCATTGTCTTTCGAATTTCTTGCATTCTCTCTTGACCACTGAGATTTCCTCTATGCACCAAGGACCAGTAGGGGATGTTCTGAAATAGATTCTGATTTTACAAGAATTGTAGAACCAAGTTCTTTGGTGACCCATGTAGTTTAATGATTAGAGAGAGAATGTACGTCCAAGGAAGGGACAGGGACAGGAACAGTGCTTTCGAGTGTAGAAGCAAGATTAGAAGGATTGAGTTTACACTAGGGTCCATATGGAAAAGAAGTTTGGTAATTGGAATAAAGTCTAAGCTGGGGTGGGCTGTAATATGAAAGAAAATGACTTTGTGATCAGTTCCAGATATGCTCGCTTAAAGAAGTGATGTTAAGCAACTCTTTGAGGGCAAAAATGAGGTCCATGTTATGTCCAACTGTGTGCATATGTTGAGGAATAATTGACTGCGTTGGAAAGTCGTGCAAGAGTGAACAGGGTCTTGGACAGTTTTGTCAGAAGAGTCATTGACATGAAAATTGTAATCTTCAAGGACTATTAGATGGTTGGTACCTATAATAATGGTGTAGATAACACAGTGCAATGGGGAGGTAAAGCGCTGTGTTTACCTGTTCAGAAGAAGATGCTGCATCTACGGCCCTAAGTCAATCCGAAGTGTGGACAGGTTTATACGGGCTTGCATTTGGCATTCCAGCAGCACACCCGCTGCCTGTCCCCCCACATCCATCTCTAAATAGCAAAGGGACGATTTGCACGTGGTTGAAGGTGGAAAAACACCAGAACACACACAAAAAAGATGGTGGCTCTAGTACGGCAGGCTATAGAGGTCGAAAAATGGCAGTAATACTGGTGGGGCTGGGGATCTTTCTGTGGAGGAAGTGGACTGAAGAGCTCACCTGTCACAAAATAGACAGCAGGTGAGATAACACAATAAGGAATGGAAGCACAAAAAGTGTGAGAGCAGACAATAAGTAAATAAGGAGAAGTTTCAGCATACATACAGAGCACTGACAAAAGGGCTATATACAGCACAGTCCAGGAGTACATGTATATTTGAGAATGCAACACCTTGTCAATCTCTGATGAATACTACTGTCCCAGTCGGCCTATGAATGCATTTTTACCACACTATTTTGCAAACATTTTTCAGAGAGTATCCATCATACTACCATTTAAGACGAATTAACCTAAGAAGATGACAGACACTGCAAGTGGCTATAAGAAGAGCCATTGCCGTCACATAGTAGAGCGCCCCACCAGGAGCATGAGATGCCAGTCTTGCACTTCAAAATGTTCCTGCCAAATGATTTTCTCATCAATCCAAGTATGGCCCAAACAGTCCAGGGAAGGGGGCCCATGTGGCCCCCTTCCTAAAAAATAGATTTAAAAAAAGCTTGTGACTCGCCAGAGGCCCCACCCCCTTTCTCCACCACTCTTCAAATGCACCTCCTGGTGCATTGCTGGTTGGGGATGAAGTCCCCTTGGCTGTTGAGGGTCATTAAGGGTCAACAAGACTTCCTGTTACCTCCTGTAAGCCCCACACAGTGGGAATGCTGAGAAGTGGTCAGAGGCCACGCCCCTTTCTCCACCACCCTGCAAACGCACCTCTCGGTGCACTGTTGGTGGCAGGATGAGATCCCCTTGCCTCCTGAGGGACTCAGGTCTAAAGTGGACTTTTTCCCCCAAGCAGCAGTGCGCCAGGAGGCGCATTTTCAAAGTGGTGGAGAAAGGGGGCGTGGCCTCTGAAGATCTCTCAGAAATCCAGCTGTGTGAGTCTTGCTGAACATAACAGGAGAGTTATTTGCCCCCAAGGACCCTCAAGAGACAAGGGGACTTCATCCCTCAACTAGTAGTGCACCAGGAGGTGCATTTGCAGAGTGGTGGAAAAAGGGGGTGTGCCCACTGAAAACCTTTCAGCAAACTCAAAGTGTGGGACTTGCTGGAGGTAACAGGAGGGGTAGTTAGCCCCCAAGGACCCTCAACAGCCAAGGGGACTTCATCTCCCTACTAGTAGCGCACCAGGAGGCACGTTTGCAGAGTGGTGGAGAAAGGGGGCATGGCCTCCTACCAGGTCTCAGCAATCCTGCTTTGTGGGACTTACTGGAGGTAACAGGAGGGGTAGTTGGCCCCCAAGGACACTCAAGAGACAAGGGGACTTCATCCCTCATCTAGTAGTGCACCAGGAGGTGCGTTTGCAGAGTGGTGGAAAAAGGGGGCGCAGCCACCAAAAACCTCTCAGCAAACCCAATGTGTGGGACTTGCTGGAGGTGACAGAAGGGGTAGTTGGCCCCCAAGGACCCTCAATAGTCAAGGGGACTTCATCTCCCTACTAGTAGTGCACCAGGAGGCACGTTTGCATAGTGGTGGAGAAAGGGGACATGGCCTCCCACTAGGTCTCAGCAATCCTGCTTTGTGGGACTTACTGGAGGTAAAAGGAGTGGTAGTTGGCCCCTAAGGACGTCCTTGGGGGCCAACTACCCCTTCTGTTATCTCCAATAAGTCCCACACAGCGGCATTGCTAAGAGGTCTTCGGAGGCCAAGCCCCATTTCTCCACCACTCTACAAACGCGGCCTGTGGTTTACTACTGGTTGGGAGATGAAGTCCACCTTACTACTGAGAGACCTTGGGGGTAAAGAAGCACTGCTGGTACCTCCTGTAAGTCCTACATAGCGGGATTCATGAGAGCTGGTCAGAGGCACAGCCGGCTTTCTCCACAACTCTGCAAACATGACTACTAGTTAAAAAACCATAGAAATGCACTGAAAATAATAAAGGTTACAGGGACGTTATATTTAGGAATTAGCATTTAAAAACCTTAGGAAATTCACTAAAAAAACTAAAGGTTACAGGGACATTATAGTTAGGAAATGGAATTTAAAAAAGCTTAGAAATTCACTGAAACAACCAAAGGTTACAGAGACGTTATAGTGAGGCTCAGATTTCACTCGTACAATACCAGAGAAATTGAGCTGTTATAGTTAGTGAGCTAACTATAAGTCACACCCTTGCAATGCACTGCTTATGACCTCATATATTATATCACTCATGTCATGGTTGGTGACATCACTAATCACATCACTGATGACATCTCAAATAACATCACTCATTTCATCACTGATGACATCATCCACAGAATATCTGATGCACCCACCCACACCCTATATAACCTTTCATACACCCACTCCAACTTCTACACTACCATTCTCAAACCCATTCACACACCCATACTAGTACTTACACAGCCACTCACTTATTCATAGACCAACACACAATCCAATCACTCATCCATACAGCCACTCATACACCCACTCACTCACTCACTCACTCACTAATGCAGCCACTGACATATCCACTCACACACCTACTCACACACTGAGTCAGTCACCCATAGAGCTACTCACACATCTACTCACTCACCCATACAGTCAAATGCACATCCACTTACCCATACAGTTACACACGCACTTACTCATACAGATACTAACACGTATTCACTCACCTATACAGTCACTGACACAAGCACACACTCAGCCATACAGCCACTCTCATACTCACCCATACAGTCACTCACATACCGCATCACTCACCTATACTGCCTTTCACATACCCAGTTACTCACTCATATACCACTGACACATACACACACTCACCCACCCATACATCCCCTCACACATGGACTCACTAACCCATATAGCTACTGACTCACCCACTCACTCATCCATACAGGCAGTCACACACCCCCTCACCCACCCACACAGACACACAGACACCCGTAGAGGTACTCAGACAACCAATCACTCACCCATACTGAAACTCATGTACTCACTCACACACCCCTACAGTGACCTAGACACCAACTGACAGACAGATACAGACAGTCACACAACCAGTCACTCACCCATACATTCACTGAGACACCTAATCACTCACTTATATGGTTAGTCACGCACCCACTGAATCATCCAATCAGGCACTCATACACCCACTAATTCACCAATATATATATATAACACGCATAAACTTTTAAAAACACTCACAGTCACTGGATGATGTCATCAGTGATGTCATTTGAGATGTCATCAGGGATGTCGCTGACCATGTTATGAGTGATGTAATATGTGAGGTCATAAGCAGTGCATTGCGAGGCGCGACATAGTTAGCTCACTAACTATAACAGCTGAATTTCTCCGGTTTTGTACGAGTGAAATATGAGCCTAACTATAACGTCCCGGTAACCTTCGGTTTTTTCAGTGAATTTCTATGTTTTTTTAATTCCATTTCCTAGCTACAAAAGAAGGGCATAGCTCGAAACGCGTCAGGCTCTGCTGGCGCTGGATGCTTCTGTTCCTTGCCTTAATTTGAATGCGCTGATGTGAGAGTGTGCCCCGCACCTTTGGGTAACTGTGGACTTTGTATAAAATATGGCCGACCCGGCCAGGGGGCGCACCGCCGTGGATTCTAACGGCTCCGCTGCTGGTCTAAAGATCAGCGCAGCAGATACATCTGGCGTTTACTTGAAAGGGTGAGAACTGAGCAGAAGCACACGTGAATTGGAACCGTATTTTACTTAATGCCTGCTTGCAGCCCACTGGGGTTTCATGTTAAGGACTACCAGTCCCAGAAGGCTTTGTGGTTATTATACTCACCTGAGTGCAATATTTGAATAAATATGGGAGTATTTCTGGAGTCCTTTTGTTGGCAGTCATTGAGTAAGCAGTAAGCCTCAGAAGAAGGGCGTAGCCCGAAACGCGTCAGGCTCTGCTGGCGCTGGATGCTCCTGTTCCTTGCCTTAATTTGAATGTGCTGATGGGAGAGTGTGCCCCGCACCTTTGGGTAACTGTGGACTTTGTATAAAATATGGCCAACCCGGCCGGGGGGCGCACAGCCGTGGATTCTAACGGCTCCGCTGCTGGTCTAAAGATCAGCGCAGCAGATACATCTGCCGTTTACTTGAAAGGGTGAGAAATGAGCAGAAGCACCCGTGAATTAGAACCGTATTTTACTTAATGCCTGCTTGCAGCCCACTGGGGTTTCATGTTAAGGACTACCAGTCCCAGAAGGCTTTGTGGTTATTATACTCACCTGAGTGCAATATTTGAATAAATATGGGAGTATTTCTGGAGTCCTTTTGTTGGCAGTCATTGAGTAAGCAGTAAGCCTCAGAAGAAGGGCGTAGCCCGAAACGCGTCAGGCTCTGCTGGCGCTGGATGCTCCTGTTCCTTGCCTTAATTTGAATGCGCTGATGGGAGAGTGTGCCCCGCACCTTTGGGTAACTGTGGACTTTGTATAAAATATGGCCGACCCGGCTGGGGGGCGCACCGCCGTGGATTCTAACAGCTCCGCTGCTCGTCTAAAGATCAGCGCAGCAGATACATCTGGCGTTTACTTGAAAGGGTGAGAACTGAGCAGAAGCACCCGTGATTTGGAACCGTATTTTACTTAATGCCTGCTTGCAGCCCACTGGGGTTTCATGTTAAGGACTACCAGTCCCAGAAGGCTTTGTGGTTATTATACTCACCTGAGTGCAATATTTGAATGTCATTTGAGATGTCATCAGTGATCTCATCAATGTCACTGACCATGTCATGAGTGATGTAATATGTGACGTCATCAGCAGTGCATTGCGGGGGCGCGAGTTATAGTTAGCTGAACTAACTATAACAGGGGAATTTCACGGGTTTTGTACGAGTGCAATGTCCAACTAACTATAACTGTCCCTAAAACCTATGGTTTTTTCAGTGAATTTCTAAGGTTTTTTAAATGCTAATTTCTAACTATAACGTGTCTGAAACCTATGTTTTTTTCAGTGAATTTCAAAGGTTTTTTAAATGTTAATTTCTAACTATAACGTGCCTGAAACCTATGGTTTTTTCAGTGAATTTCAAAGGTTTTTTAAATGCTAATTCCTAACTATAACATGTCTGAAACCTATGGTTTTTTTCAGTGAATTTCAAAGGTTTTGTAAATGACAATTTTTAAATGTATTAATTGTTATATTTATTTTTTTGATACTGATTTACTACATTTTTTTAAACTATTTATTTTTAGATATTTTATTTTTTAAATTACATTGTAATTACATTATACATTACATTACAAAATATACTTTCTCAGAATGAATTACTTTAGTTTAAATACTTTGCAAATAGGCAATAGACTTTTAAGTACAGTAGTTACAGTTGTTGCAATGGGCAACACAATTTCAAACACAATGCAACATTGAGCTCAATGTGAATTTCTAGTTAAATGCAATTAGTTACTTTATGGATTACTTTTCTAACCACAGGACTGGATCCTAGATTCAGTCCTGGGACATCTCCTGTAAACAGTTGAGTAAAAGCGTTTTGGTTACAGTAGTGATTTTTAAGGAATATTATTGTATTTTAAAAGTTGACAGAAACTTTTTCACATAGAATCACCAATGTTATCCTATGGGAGGAAATTCACTTAGCAGGTAAGTAGTGTTATCGTTACTTTTTCTTACTCAGTGGTGGATCCTGGATCCAGCACTGGCGCATCTCCTGTAAGCAGTTGAAAGAATGCGTTTAAGTCATACAGGCGATTTTTAAGGAATATTTGTAGTTTGTGAAAATCAACACTTTGAAACTTTTCTGCTGAAAACCAGACAATGGATTCCTATGGAAGGAAATACAAGTTACTGGTAAGTACGGTTAAGATAACTTTTCAGGATCAGTACTGGGCTCAAAGATGCAGCACTGAGGTCTCTCCTGATGACAGGTGAGTAAATCGGAATTCGTAGTTCGGCTGATTTTAGAGGAATATTATAAAGTTCCAAAACTCCACACTTAGAAGAATTTCCAAGTGAAACCAGTCAATGTTAGCCTATGGAAGGAAATTCAACTTACTGGTAAGTACGGTTAGAATTACTTTTCAGGATCTGTACTGGGCTGAAAGATGCAGCACTGAGGTCTCTCCTGATAACAGGTGAGTAAATTGGAATTCGTAGTTCAGCTGATTTTAGAGGAATATTATAAAGTTCCAAAACTCAACACTTGGAAGAATTTCCAAGTGAAACCAGTCAATGTTAGCCTATGTAAGGAAATTCAAGTTACTGGTAAGTACGGTTAGAATTACTTTTCAGGATCAGTACTGGGCTCAAAGATGCAGCACTGAGGTCTCTCCTGATAACAGGTGAGTACATTGGAATTCGTAGTTCGGCTGATTTTAGAGGAATATTTGTATGTTTCAAAAATTGACACTTAGAAACTTTTTCAGCAAAAAGCATGCTATCCTATGGAAGGAAATTCAAGTTACTGGTAAGTACGGTTAAGATAACTTTTCAGGATCAGTACTGGGCTCAAAGATGCAGCACTGAGGTCTCTCCTGATGACAGGTGAGTAAATCGGAATTCGTAGTTCGGCTGATTTTAGAGGAATATTATAAAGTTCCAAAACTCCACACTTAGAAGAATTTCCAAGTGAAACCAGTCAATGTTAGCCTATGGAAGGAAATTCAACTTACTGGTAAGTACGGTTAGAATTACTTTTCAGGATCTGTACTGGGCTGAAAGATGCAGCACTGAGGTCTCTCCTGATAACAGGTGAGTAAATTGGAATTCGTAGTTCAGCTGATTTTAGAGGAATATTATAAAGTTCCAAAACTCAACACTTGGAAGAATTTCCAAGTGAAACCAGTCAATGTTAGCCTATGTAAGGAAATTCAAGTTACTGGTAAGTACGGTTAGAATTACTTTTCAGGATCAGTACTGGGCTCAAAGATGCAGCACTGAGGTCTCTCCTGATAACAGGTGAGTACATTGGAATTCGTAGTTCGGCTGATTTTAGAGGAATATTTGTATGTTTCAAAAATTGACACTTAGAAACTTTTTCAGCAAAAAGCATGCTATCCTATGGAAGGAAATTCAAGTTACTGGTAAGTACGGTTAAGATAACTTTTCAGGATCAGTACTGGGCTCAAAGATGCAGCACTGAGGTCTCTCCTGATGACAGGTGAGTAAATCGGAATTCGTAGTTCGGCTGATTTTAGAGGAATATTATAAAGTTCCAAAACTCCACACTTAGAAGAATTTCCAAGTGAAACCAGTCAATGTTAGCCTATGGAAGGAAATTCAAGTTACTGGTAAGTACGGTTAAGATAACTTTTCAGGATCAGTACTGGGCTCAAAGATGCAGCACTGTGGTCTCTCCTGATAACAGGTGAGTAAATCGGAATTCCTAGTTCGGCTGATTTTAGAGGAATATTTGCACAATGGTGAAGGAAGGGGGTGGGGCCTGAGGTGACATGTCTGCAAACACGCCCTGTGGCGCGTGTTAAATTGGAGAATTAATTCCTCCTCAATTCCGAGGGTACCTAGGGGCCAACTAGCCCACCAGATACCTCCAGTATGCAATACAATACCAGATAGATAGAGGGTCCAAGGGAAATTTATAGACCTGCGCGGATAAATCCCCTCACCAATTATAACAACAACAAAAAAATCCGCGGGTCTCAAGGAAAAATCTATATAAAGAGACAGACATCACAGCAGTACACACAACAGAAGAAAAAGTGAAAACGGGGGATCTCAATTAAGAGGACGGATTCCCATCACCCACCGAAGTGGCATGCTTCATCATTTGGGGATCTCCTCTCAGCTGCACGCTAGTGCAACTAAGGAGCTACAACTCCTTACTAGTATACAGGAGGAGCTCACGGATGTTTTTACAACTATAGTCCAAGACTGGATCACCTAAGATCACTGAAGCATAAGGCAATATGGTAGGTGTTCGGTGCAGTGTAAAAAGGAAAAGTGTAATAAAATTGACTACCAAGTGACAATGAATTTATTAAGATCACGTGGTGTCAATGGTTAAAAAGCAGTAAGCGCGCAACTTAACTATAAATACAAGCGCGCTAGTGAAGAGGTCTTCTGTTGTGTGTACTGCTGTGATGTTTACCTCCAGTATGCGCCAGAGAGCTGCGTTGCAGAGAGGTGTTCAGAGGCCACGCCCCTTTTTGCACCTCTCTGCAACACAGCTCTGTGGCGCTTTCTGGACGTACCTGGTGGGTTAGTTGGCCCCCAGGGACCCTCAGGATTGAAGGGGATTTAATTCCCCATCTTAAAACGCGCCACGGGGCCTGTTTGCACACATGTCACCTGAAGCCCCGCCCCCTCCCTTCACCACTGTGCAAACGCGCCCCGTGGCGCGTTTTAAGTTGGGGTATTAAGTCCCCTTGAATCATGAGGGTCCCTGGGGTCCAACTAGGCCACCCTGTACCTCCAGTATGCGCCAGGAGCTGCGTTGCAGAGAGGTGTTCAGAGGCCATGCCCCTTTACACCTCTCTGCAACGCAGCTCTGTGGCGCTTTCTGGACGTACCTGGTGGGCTAGTTGGCCCCAGGGACCCTCAGGATTGAAGGGGATTTAATTCCCCATCTTAAAACGCGCCACGGGGCCTGTTTGCACACATGTCACCTTTAGCCCCGCCCCCTCCCTTCACCACTGTGCAAACGCGCCCCATGGCACATTTTAAGTTGGGGGATTAAGTCCCCTTGAATCCTGAGGGTCCCTGGGGTCCAACTATCCCACCAGGTACCATGGGATCAATGCTAGGATGCTCTCCTCTCTATGTCACCCTGCAGGCGATGTGGCCAGCTACATTTGATTTTTTCAGTGACTTTCTGTTTTTTTTAACTTACTTTAAGATCTTGTTACCATACCTAAATACAATACTGTTTTTTCAGATAAAGTCTAGGGTTTATTTTGCGCATATTCAACCCTCCATGGGCAGTCAACCACCTTTGGCTGTAGACGGCAGTGGGTTGGCCACAGGGCCTGACCTCTGACCAGGCACTACGCCAGAGGTTTTCAACTCTGTGGCGCACCTCTGGGCATCAGTGGTTGTTCTCCTAGGGGGGCATAAATACATTTGCAAGTACTTATAAATGAAGATGGCTTGGCAGCCCGATCTTGTTTATGTGGCATGTTTCTAGGCTGTCTTCATTTACATACAGAGGTTGAAGTGAAACAAAAAGAGTGGTAAGGCAATCCTGAGTGACCTGGGACAGGGTCACTGAGTGGGGTAGTGGGATCAAAGATGTGGCTAAAAAGAACTAAATGGGCAGGACCTACATTGTTATTTGACATCTAAAAAAGTGCACTCATCTTAAATGGAAAATAAATGCAAGTTAAACTACTCCACAGGAAATGTACTCTTTTACATTATGAAAGTTGGATAGGGCGATCAGAGCAGATGTCTGTGTCTGACGTCTGACCAAAGACTCAGATGATTGAAACCTAGTGGTTGCAGTGAGGAACAGCCACTTGTGTATTATTTGTGCTAGAAGATCCCAAAGAGCACTGTGAACATGTAAGTCACTATTTATGTCTATATATTTTTGTAATAAATAATCTGGCTATACTTAGAAACATTTTTAAATGCTTCCATTAAAGGGACACACTCCAGAACTCAGCTGGCCACACCCTTACATTATCTCTCAAGAACAATAAATCTTTGCCACTGTGGAGCTCGAAGTGACTCCATTAGTGAAGGCCTATACTGTCTCCAAAGTAGTCTTTATATTTGCTGATTAACCAATTACACACATTTACATTGCTTTCAGGTAGCATGCGCCCTGGTCCACGGGGTGGCAGGGAGGAGGCCACCAGGGTTGCATTCAGAGGTAGAGCCTCGGGTATTAGTAGTAATGGCCAAGGAAAAAGAGGAAAGGGACCAGATCCATGGATAGCGACTAAGAGTAGCGGGGTTGTCCTTTTTTCTGTTTACAAATGGACAAAGGCAGCTTCTTCTAAGAGATGACTCTGGGGAAAAGAGGCATATATGGGGCTCTTTTAAAAAAATAAAATAAATAAAGGGGCATTACTACTATTAGTGTAGGAGGGGCTCTGGCACTGGGGCCAAGGGTGTGAGTGGCCACTGCATCCCAGTTATGGCTGGCTTACTACTAAAAGGGGTGAATGACCCCTTTGCTACTATTAGGCCCAGGTAATGCCTGCTGTGTAGGGGAACAGGGCCCAAGCAACAGGGAGGGTCGGATTTGGAACTTTTCCCTCTTTCTTTACACAAGGAGAAAGAAAGTCTGCTTTGTTCGTCAGGCCTACAAGAGATGGTTCAGTGGAGTGAACTCAGCAGACAGCTTGCTTGGCAGAGCTGCCTGTGTCATTGTTACCATAGGTGCAGTGGCACCAGGCCCAGCGGTATGCGTGGCCAACTAAATTGCAATTATGGTTGTGTTATTATCCTTCCTTGCTTGCATTAGGGCTCAGTGCATACTTGCTGTGCAGGAGTTGCTTTTCGGCCTCAACGGAATCATCCAGGGGAAGGGAAATTTGCAGCAAAGAAGACGCCTTAGTTTGGGTATCAGATAGATAGCAGAAAGTGGGAAGGGGCAAGATGGGAGCCCATGCTTTTAACAAAGGGCAGAGGAGACAGCCCACTTTGCAAGGTAGTAACTATCCATATTGAAAGAAGTATAACAGCATTGGAGTCCAGGGGTCTGATGGGGCAACCACATCACATTTATGACTGATTTTCTAAATCAAAAGGCCACAGGAGCTATTTTTCCTTGCTAGTATTAGGGCCAGAGGTCCTTCTACTGAAAAAGGGGGAGCAACAGGTGGGAGCTCTTTTTTTCTCAAACAGAGGAGATGTGGCCCAATGGCAAAAGCTGTTGACTTTGGAACTGGGTACCAGGTTTAAGTCAACATACATGGTTATGTAAAGTGCTCCAATGCACTTGGGCTGTATTTTAACCATAACATTTTAAATTAAAAGAACATTGAAATTGAACCATTATAGTTAACTGAAGTAACTATTACTTGACCCTGTCATGCACAGTCATGTAATAAACAACGTCTTTTCAGATGTCATCAGTGATGTAATATATGAGGTCATAAGCAGTGTATGGCGAGGGTGCAAGCTATAGCTACTTTAGTTAACTATAACTGGTGTATTCCAATGGTTTTATTAGTTACAAATTTTATATTTAAACTGACATTTTCTCTTAACTATAACATCATTTTAACCTTTGTTTTTTTCAGTGAATTTCTAAGTTTTTTAAAAAATGTACAGTAAAATATTATCAATCCTAACTATAATGGCACTTTACCCTTTGTTTTTTTCAGTGAATTTCTGAGGGTTTTTTCCTATGGTAAAGTAACAATAGAAAGAGATGTAATTTTAAGTAAGGCAGACCTACTGCTTTGTCAAAGAGTCAGAATACCAAAATATTAAATGCAGGCCTATTGGCTTTAGCAAGGAGTCAGCACATCAACCAATATAAAGCAGATTTATTGGCCTTATCATAAGGTCATTACAAAAAATGATCAATAACCATTTTCCAATCTAATCCTTATAAATACAAATGGCAATGCATAATACTTATTCTCACAAAAATATTTAATATGAAGCATTTTTATTCCAAACAACTATACTTGTGTGTTTAAGCCTTTATTTAACACTCTTTAGGCCATAAAATGTAGCCATCGAACCAACCTCAATGGATCCCAGCACTCCAGCTGAAGAGCATACAGCTCCAGCTCGGAGTACTTTAAAAATAACGGTACGATCTCCTGGGTTCATGCATTCAATCACCCAAGAGACTTGCAGTTGAAAAAAAAAAAACGTTCCTGGGTGTTTGCGTATGCCCATGCAAGGCATTATGGGGCACTCCCCAGGAGGGAGCAGTGAATATTTTATAAGCGACCTTGCCGTATCAAAAGTGAAGCGGCAAAGTAGTTTTTTTTTATTTTTACTAATGGGGTTTCCCGGTCCCACCTAGGGCACCCATAGCCTAAATTTTTTGTTTTTAATGACAGCACGAGGAGCACACTCCCTCACTGCCTATGTTTTATTTTTTTATTTTTTAGTGGGTACCACAGTCCCATCGGGGCGCCATCGACATACATAATCTTTGAAGGCAGCAGGTGGGGGCCCATAGCCCTTTCGGCCCCTCTGGCTGCCCTGCCAGCACCCATCCTGAGGCCCAGAAGGATCCAGCTGCATTGCTGTGCTCCCATCCAACTGGGAGCAGCATTTCTTTCTACTCCTGGTCAATAGGAGCAATTATGAGTTCTTTGCTCCTGCTCAACAGGAGTCTCTGCCCTGCTGGGTGGGAGAAGGGAATAATTGTCCAGGGGATAAAGTTTCTGGGACACGATTTTATGACGGGCTTCTGGGGATGGGGTCCCTGAGGCTCAACATTTCTCAGAGAGAGGAGCGACATGCCCCCCTCCTCAAACAAAAATGTATTGTGCCTTAGGGGATGGGGTCCCAAGGGCCATATCATGCTTGGGGATGGGGGGGACGATGCCCCCTACCCAAATAAATATGGTGTGGTCACCAGGGGATGGGACCCCCAGGCCCATAAAAAGGCTCGGGAAGGGGGCACACACATGCCCCCTCCCTTTTTTAATTAATAAATGATGCACTGACGTCCATCCCCTGGTCCACCCTGGGGGGCTTTCAATAGAAATGTGCAGGAGCCCACCTCTCTTTTTAAATAATTTTTACCATGGTATTGTGGTATTACAGTGGCACCGTTGAAAAATCTATTTTTGGCCCGGGGGGGGGGGGGGTCCTGCTGAGATCCCCACCACAATGAATAAGGGGGTCAAGATATCCCTACCCTGCCCTCTATATGATTTTCTTTTTTTTTTGTGGATCGAGTCTCTGAGTTTTAAAATGGTTCCCAAACATCTTTGTTGTTGTAAAGCAGCCACTTAGATCTGTTTTTTTAATCTGTCAGTGTCAGATTAAGTATTTCTCTTCTTTGATTGCACAGGAGGGATGTGATGACCTTTCCCAATTCCTCTCCACGAGCCCTCTGCCCTAGAGGAGTTAAACCCCTGTGCAGCTGTGTTCTAAGGGGGGAAAGGGGATGGGGATAGAGAGAAGAGACTGCCCAAATCAGTGGAATCACCTGGAAGGGTTCTTCTGTACTTCTGGAATATGATTTCACTTGTCACCTCCCTTCAGTTGTTTGGCGCTGCAAGAGAATGTTAAACATGTATTACCCTCCCTCAACAGCTACGCATACATTCGCATTAGATTTTACCCTTACTTAATTTTACATACCCCCACTGCATCAGGCCTTAGCTCCTCTTCTATTATAATCACTGATGTTTCATTCTTCAAGCATAAGCGGAATAATTATATTGCAAACTCAACATTTTAATTGCAATTTAATAAGGTTTATGCTTTTCCTATTTCTATAGAGCGGTACTTGCTTGAAGGATGATTCTACCACGATGCTGGATCGAAGGATAAGGTAAGTTTTTCTTATTACATCTTTCTTGTTCTTGAGTTTATGTATCTTGTCAAGGAACTACAGGATAGAACCTTCTGTAAACTTATCACAATAAAAGAAAGAGAGAGTGTTATCCCTTTAGTTCAGGAATTTGCGTAACACTAATTTTGTTATCTACTGCCAAGTATTTAAGTCACTGCTCACTATCGAGTTTATCCAAGGGCAGACTCGGCGAGACACTATACACTGCCCAGATTCAAGTTTGAGGAGACAGTGTTTCAGAATTCGACTGAACGCTACTCCAAGAGGAGGAGCTGCGAGAGGTCGTAATCTCGGAAATAGCTTCTGAGATGAGGAAATACTCAGACTCCTTGCCGGAACACTTCTCCTTAAATTAGTGAGGAAGACTATGAGCTCGCTTACCAGAACAGAAGAAAGCTAGATGACGAACAGACGCCCTCTACCTTATCTAGCTAACGTGACGGAAAACTCCAAGAACGTTGCTTCTCCCTCAAGGCTGCCAGGTGAAGTGCGCATTCGAACAGGCACGTGTGCTTCACATTGTATTCTTGTCTAAACTAGAATGCTACAAGTAAGAATTGAACTGGCTGACATTTTGGAGTTCCACCGCTGGCAGCTCAAACTCCAATTGTTCCTCCTAATTGAGTGTGGTTGTCTTTTTATAATTTTGCCCATCTGGATACTAGCCACAGAAGGACTATTAGCAGTAACCCTCCTTAGGACCCTGACAGTACCCCCCTTCAAAGAGGGTTCATGCAGGCGTGGTTTGAATGGGAATTTTTTATGGAAGGCTATGACCAGACGTGGGGCATGTACATCAGTATGTTTTTCCCAAGATCGTTCGTCAGGTCCGTAACCTTTCCAATCAATTAAATACAAAAGGTCTCCATTTTTAATTTTGGAATCAAGAATTCGTTTAATTTCATATTCGGCACCACCATCCAAGAATAATGGTTCTGGAGGGGTAGAAATTCTCAAATCTGGTTTAACCTCTTTCAATAAAGAAACATGAAAGACTGGGTGTACTTTTGAGTTTTCAGCAAGAGTCAAACGGTAAGTTACTGGGTTAATGATTTTCTCAATAGGATAGGGACCAACAACATGTGGTTAGAACTTTCGGACACCTTTCAGTTTTAAATTCTTAGAGTTGAGCCAGACCTTTTCTCCCACTTGAAAGGTTGGTTCTTGTCTTCTTTTTTTGTCAGCAAAATGTTTATAGCAAGTTTTAGCATGAGTTAGGTTTTGCACTGCAGATTGGTGGACTTGAGCTAAGTGTTGAACTAAATCTTTTATAATGGGGACCTCAATATTTCCACATTCTATTAGAGAGTTTGGATGTCGACCACAGTTTAAGTAAAAAGGGGAATAACCAGTAGATAAATTCTTTGCATTATTGTGGGCGAATTCTGCTGTCTATAAATACTCTGGCCAATCTCCCTCCTGATCTAATAGAAACAACCTAAGATACTGTTCTAGTTCTTGATTGGTTCTTTCAGTTTGACTATCTGTTTCTGGGTGGAAGCTAATAGAATATCGGGTTTCTGTGTAGTGCCCACCTGTGAAGGCCTTCCAAAACTTGGACACAAACTGAGTTTCTCTGTCAGTGACTATAATCTTGGGTATACCATGAACTCGAATTATGTGTTGATTAAAGTGTTGTGCCAATTGCTTAACTGTGGGAATGCCTTTCAGAAGAATGAAGTGTGCCATCTTGGAAAATGTGTCTACACAAACCAGAATTGTATTGTATCCTTGTCTAGATGGTAGGTCAACAATGAGATCTAAGGATACAGTGTGCCATGGGTGGGGTGGAGTAGGTAACAGTTGCAAAAAACCCTTGGGTGCCTGTCGTTCAGATTTTCCCCCGAGCACAAATCTCGCAGCCATTTACGTATTGTTGGATGTCTTGATTCATTTGTTGCCACCAAAACCTTTGTTTTATCAAATCTTCAGTTTTGTGAATACCTTTATGCCCTGCCAAAGGACTGTCATGACATTCAAACAATGCTTTCATCTGTAATTCCTTAGTTGGTAAGTACAAGGATCCGTCATGATAAGGTATCTTTGATGCCTCTTTTTGGGTCTAACCTTGCCCATTCTTTGATTTCTTCGGTGCTTTGAGATCGTCTTACTTGTTCTTCAAAGGTTTCTTCCAGAACTGCTCCGACTATTCTATCGGGAGGAATTACAGTTTGATCTTCAATTGAATTCTCCTGATTTTCCGTATTTAGTCTCGACAAAGCATCTGCTTTTCCATTCTTAGCTCCAGGTCTATAAGTTATTACAAAATCGTAATCTGCGAAATACAGTGACCAGCTAAGTTGTCGCGGAGTCAGGGTTTTGGCTGACCTAAAAAATGTCAAATTCCTGTGATCAGTGAACACGGTCACTGTATGTCTGGCACTCATCAAGTAGTGTCTCCATTCTTTAAAAGCATACTTGATGGCCAATAATTCTTTCTCTGTTATAGTGTAATTTATTTCTGCTGGAGTCAGTTTTCGAGAGCGATAAGCCACTGGGTGTAATTGCCTGGTCGTCTTATGTCGTTGCGACAACACACCTCCGATTGCTTGTTCTGATATAACTGTTTCCAGATAAAATGGTTCTGAAGGATCAGCATGGAGCAAAACCGGGGCTGAAGTAAAACTTCTCTTCAAAGAGTTGAAGGCTTCCTCTGCTTTTTCTGACCATTCAAAGGGTACTCCTTTCTTCATAACCGCGTGAGTGGAATAATCTTCTGTGAAAACTCGTGAATGAACCTCCTATAAAAATTGCCAAAACCAATGAAACTCTGGATTTCCTTCACTGTTGTTGGAGATTTCCAGTCAGCGACTGCCTTGACCTTTTTTTCATCCATGGTTATACCAGAAGGAGAGAGAACGAATCCTAGAAATTCCACAGGAGATGTGTTGAAAGAACATTTTTCTAGTTTCAAGTATAAGGTGTTCTCCCTCAGTCGTTGTAGAACTACTCTTACTTGTTTTTGATGTTCTTCCTCTGTGGCCGATTAGATTAAAATATCATCAATATAGACTATCACGCATTTGTCAATGAAATCACTGAGGACATCATTTATGAAGTGTTGGAAGGCTGCTGGTGCGTTACATGTAGGGCATCACTTGATTTTCAAACAAACCATATTTTGTCCGAAAGGCTGTTTTCCACTCGTCTCCTTCACAAAGCCTCATCAAGTTATAAGCCCCTCTGAGATCTAACTTAGTGTAGATTTTTGCCTATTTCACTTTATCAATGAGTACTGAAATAAGTGGCAATGGGTACCGATTTTTGACTGTGATTTGGTTTATAGCTCTATATTCTATACAAGTTCTCAAGTCCCCTCCTTTCTTCAGTACTAAAAAAAGTGGTGATGACACTGGGGACGGAGAGGGTCGGATGAACCCATTGTCTAGATATTTCTTGAGATAGTCCTTCAAGTGTTGGTTTTCTTTTTCCATCACTGCATATATCCTACTACATGGTAAATTGGAACCCGGTTCCAATTCTATCTTGCAGTCATAGGTCCTGTGAGGAGGGAGTTTTTCGGCCTCCACTTCATTGAACACATCTGAATAGTCCTTATACTCTTCTAGAATTTCGTTCATTTGTATAACACAAACTGAAGTCTCTCCATTACAAAGATGAGTAGCGGCATTTGACTCTAGAAGACTTGTTTCTTTCTCAAAACAACGTTCTTTACAAAATTCAGAAGTCATCTCGATCGTCCTTGCACTCCAATTGATTACCGGATTGTGTTCCATTAACCAGGGTAACCCCAGGATCAGTTGAAATTGTGGTGCTCCTATCAAGTTAAATTGTAGTATTTCCTGATATCCTTCTAGACACAACAATTGCACTGGTTCTGTGTGACTCACAATTGGCCCTGAAGATAGATTAGTACCATCCACGGCTCTGACTGCTTCACTTTTATCTTTCTTTATTGCTCTTATTCCTATATGACCCGCAAACTTTAGGTCGCAAAAATTTCCTGTTGCCCCGGAGTCAATGATTACTGACACATCTTTCAAGACTATGGGGCCGATTCTGATCTGGGTCGGAAAACTCTCCGACCGAGCCGGATCCG
This sequence comes from Calotriton arnoldi, assembly GCA_963921515.1. Taxonomy (NCBI): domain Eukaryota; kingdom Metazoa; phylum Chordata; class Amphibia; order Caudata; family Salamandridae; genus Calotriton; species Calotriton arnoldi. The sequence continues at coordinate 3,715,125 of CAWUFW010000695.1, read as the reverse complement.
TAGAGATTTCCGACTGAGCCGGACTCCTACAGTCCGACCGAGCGAGTACGATGCGGCCGCATGCTGCCAGACTCAATTCGGTCGGACTCCCATTGAAGTCAATGGGAGCCGGTCGTACGATGCGTACATGGGCTCCCAGGGACTCAATGGGTACGTCGCAAACAAGTGCGCCCCCTACAGTGTTTACGCGTCGGTGCAACTCGCACCGTACATGCATGTTTAGGGGGGACCCTTGGGTCCCCCCTGTGTTCGACTCGTACGGCTACGGGAGCTTTTTCGAGCCGGACGCTCCGACTCGATCCGGCTGTCCGACGCGTCCATCGTACTCGCTCGGTCGGATAACATCTCCATTGCGTGGTGCGATTCGTTTCCGTACGAGTCGGTCGGAGCGGTTCAGATCCAGAAACGATTCGGTCGGAACACACGCGTACATTCGCATCGTACTCGCTCGGTCGGACAGCTGTACGAGTCGGTCGGAAAAAACGCGTTCGGCTCGTATTTTTTCCGGACGAATCGTATTCGGTGCGCTTCCGGCCGAGATCGGAATCGGCCCCTATATGTCTAAATTTCAAGGTAACCGAAAGGATCAAATGAGGGGAAGAGACTTGCAAGGTGTTTGCCACCAGATGATTTATTGGAGTTGTTTCTCGATTCGTATCCACCAGTCCAACCCCTCTTACTGGTGGTGCAGAGAGTTTTCCTTCGGTTGTAATTTTGGTTTCTTTGGACAAATTTTTACATAGTGCCCACTTGCTCCACAGTAAAGACACAACTTATTGGCCCTCCTTTTCTCTTTCTCTTCTTTCGTCAGTGGACCTCTGATTGCTCCTATCTGCAAAGGCTCAACTCCTGAAACATTTTCTGTGGGTTTCACATTTTCTGATTTCATTCTATCAAATCTGGGTACGCTGGGTCGATATTCTCTTCTTTTTTTCTCCACGTCTTTCATTCTGTCCATAATCAATTTCTAATACTAAATCTACTAGCTCAGAAATCTCGGTTGGTCAATTTGGAATTTGGGGTAGTGCGTCCTTCAATTCGTCCTTTAGCCCTCTATAAAAGACTGCAGCTCTTTTGTTTTCTGGCCAACTGGTATCCCCTACTAGTTTATTGAATTGAGTCAAATAAGTGATTAAATCTCGACTTCCCTGCTTTAACTCCAATAATTCGTTGTCTGTGTCCTGCGATGCCTTCCTTCTGTCAAAAATGTGAAGAAATTCCTTTTTAAATTCTTCGAAGTTGTACAAAATTGGATTGTCTTTAGTAACCAAGGGCATGGACCATGATGCTGCGTCTCCACTAAGATAAGACAAAATAAATTCTACTCGAGATTGTGCATCAGGAAAAATCGTTGGACGGCACATAAAATGAAGGGAACACTGGGTTAAGAAAATGTGAGTCTTTTGAGGGTCCCCATTAAAACGTTCAGGGGGTGCTAATGGAATTACAGGGGATAATGAATGAATCACCTGAGTGGGTGTGAAAGACATTGAACTAACTGTGGGATTAGCGTTTTCAGCAGCATGAACTTTCAAATTAGCCCCTGACATCATTTCGCTAATTTTTTAGGCTAAATCTGAGGTTTCTCTTTTGGAACTAATTAATTCCTGTCGCAAAGTTTTATTTTCTTCCCTTACTGCCACTAACTCTTTCTGGATGCCTCACAAAATTTCTCCTAAATGTTTTAGGTCTATTCTCTCCGCCATTTCGCTCAGGTGCAATTGTATCTTTTTGGCACTTCACACTGTCAGATTAAGTATTCTCTTCTTTGATTGCACAGGAGTGATGTGACAACCTTTCTTAATTCCTCTCCAAGAGCCCACTGCCCTAGAGGAGTTAAACTCCTGCGCAGCTGTGCTCTAAGGGGGGAAAGGGGATGAGGATAGAGAGAAGAGACTGCCCAAATCAGTGGAATTGCCTGGAAGGGCTCTTCTGTACTTCTGGAATATGATTTCACTTGTCACCTCCCTTCAGTTGTTTGGTGCTGCAAGAGAATGTTAAACATGTATTACTCTCCTCAGCAGCTACACATACATTCGCATTAGATTTTAACCTTACTTAATTTTACATACCCCCACTGCATCAGGCCTTAGCTCCTCATCTATTATAATCACTGATGTTTCATTCTTCAAGCATAAGCGGAATGATTATATTGCATACTCAACATTTTAATTGCAATTTAATAAGGTTAATGCTTTCTTATTTCTATAGAGCAGTACTTGCGTGAATGATGATTCTACCGCGACGCTGGATTGAAGGATAAGGTACGTTTTTCTTATTACATCTTTCTTGTTCTTGAATTTATGTCTCTTGTCAAGGAACTACAGGATTGAACCTTCTGTAAACTTATCACAATAAAAGAAAGAGAGAGTGTTATCCCTTTAATTCAGGAATTTGCGTAACACTAATTTCGTTATCTTCTGCCAAGTATTTAAGTCACTGCTCACTATTGAGTTTATGCGAGGGCAGACTCGGCTAGACACTATACTCTGCCCAGATTCAACTATGAGAAGACAGTGTTTCAGAATTCGACTGAACGCTACTCCAAGAGGAGGAGCCGCAAGAGGTCGTAATCTCGGAAATAGCTTCCGAGATGAGGAAATACTCTGACTCCTTGCCAGAACACTACTCCTTAAATTAGTGAGAAAGACTATGAGCTCACTTACCAGAACCGAAGAAAGCTAGACGACGAACAGACGCCCTTTACCTTATCTAGCTAACATGACGGAAAACTCCAAGACTGTTGCTTCTCCCTCAAGGCTGTCAGGTGAAGTGCGCATTCGAACAGGCGCGCATGCTTCACATTCTATTCTTGTCTTCCTGGCTAAAATAAACTAGAGCGTTACAGGAAGAATTGAACTGGCGGACATTTTGGAGTTCCACCGCTGCCAGCTCAAACTACAATTGTTCCTCTTAATTGAGTGTGGTTGTCTTTTTATAATTTTGCCCATCTGGATACTAGCCACAGAAGGACTATTAGCAGGAATCCTCCTTAGGACCCTGACAGTCGGTCTCACGGTACTACCACGTCTCTTTCTATACATAAATTCTGAACCTTAATTTCTCAAAAACTACTGAATGAATTACACCAAATCACAAAATGCGCGCTTTCTGGGAAAAGATCATGCTTTCGGCCAAATTTGGTGTATTTCCATTCAGCATTTTTTGCTTTGTCGCTGTTTAATTTTTCAGTGTAAATTTCATTGAGAAAACTCGCTTTATCACCTCCTTCTTTTTCTTGGCTCCCGAGTAATGGATCACCCCGAAACTTTCCAAGAAGGAGCTGAGTTAGCTTAATCTAATTTATGGGAAGTTTTGTGAAAATGCATTAAACATCACCAACGTTATTGCTAAACCAAAAAATCTACATCCAATGTAAACCTGGTGCTAACTATAACTACACAGTGGCAACCGCCACTGTGTAATATATTACTGTGTATTTTTCTTGAGGCTGGCAAACATTTACAAACCTTCAATACATCCAGGCATTACTAGAGCGCCTTCTTAAGTCAGATGCAAAATCCTCAGGATTTTTTCACATAGCTGTAGTGTTTAGTAGGTGCCCGTCATAAGTCATATCTAAGTAAAACCTCCACAAATCAGCAGTACCTCATGTCGTTACCAAAGGTCCCTCTTGAATCAGATGCCAAAGTCTGAAAATTCATTCATGAAGCAATAGCACCTCAAGTGGTTACTGGGCATTACTTTCAAATCAGATGCAAGTACTTCAAATAACCTTTACCAAGCTTAGGGGGTGGTTTTTGCATTGGATAAATATTTATGCCAAAGCGATTTATGATAATGAGTCAATATTTCATATTTCAATGCTTTCTTGATTTTTTTAAGTAAGTGATGCCACCCTGATTTACATAGGTCAGTGGTAAATACAAGTGTCTTTAAATATCTAACGTTATGGGGCTGATATTTTAGGTGGATGTCCTAAATGTGCACAAGTAAAGCACAATCACTCAAAGTGAAAGTATCCAGTGGTTGAAGTGTGCCAACCCAGTGCACTATGCATTGTGCTATGGTGAGAGGGAGTATAATTTGAGTGACATGGATAAAGAGGGTTGACTAAAGCCCCCTATTTAAATGTATTTTTATTGTGATTTTCTGGAAAACATGAGTCTGGTCAGAGAGCTAAACCTGTCTTTGGGCCAGACCTAAAAAGGAAGCAAAATGAGTGCAGCATGGGATAAGGTATCAAGGCTGTTGAGAGAATTAATAGGATTAAGTAATTGTTCAGTATGTAGAACAGGGGGATCTCCGTAAGGATCATGAATCTCAAAAGCCTTGATAAATGCAAAAATGTATCTGTAGGGTGTGCGAAATATTTTGTCATTTGCATTTGCGTAATTACACAAAATTTCAGGAAAATTATATGAACTTATGCATAACTATGCAAAATGCAAAACTGGAATTTGGAGCTGTATTTTAGCTCAAAATGTGTCTTTGTGTAAATTTTTGATGCAATGCATTTCGGGCTTAAATAATTATGCAAAAACCACAAGTATTGCAAACAGCAACTGCTTGCATTCTGACTGTACACTCTGGGCCTGATTCACAGAACTAACTTACGTCAAAAACGTAAAGTTAGTACTTTTTGGTATTCACAGAATACACTTACTCATTTGGTATTCACAGAAGTTAGTAGTCCTAACTTTAGGACTCCTAAATGCCTTCTGTGAATACCGAAAGTCTTAAAGTTAGGATTTTTCTCAGTTTAGGAGTAGTAAAGTTAGGACTCTTAACTTTACTACTCCTAAACTGAGAAAATCCTAACTTTAAGACTTTCGGTATTCACAGAAGGCATTTAGAAGTCCTAAAGTTAGGATTACTAACTTCTGTGAATACCAAAATGAGTAAGTGTATTCTGTGAATACCAAAAGTACTAACTTTACGTTTTTGACGTAAGTTAGTTCTGTGAATCAGACCCTCTATTCCTGTGTGCTTCTGGTAAACATTCCCTGTGAGCAGCGCATAATTACACAACATGGTGTAATAGCAAAACTTTGGGAATTAAATTAAGGGAAGTAGGTTAAATGTGACTGATAAATTCTGGGTCAGCAGAGGATATCTTTGAAAGGAGGACCACTAAGGCATTCCTCCAGGTGACAGGCACTATAGCAGGCACTGTGGCATTACTAGAAGATTGATTGCATATCTCTCAGGTGGCGGGTGGGTAATCTGAGATGGATAAGGATAAGGATCCAGAGCAGATCACAGTTTTATTGACAAAAGAGTGAAAGAGTGGTCCTAGTAGATTCAGTCATCCTAGTAAGAAAAAATCATTGGGAACCTTAAAGGTATTAGTGGACTGGTCTGTCGGCATTTTGGAGGGGGTAACATCCGCATTTTCTAGAGGATGGGGAAATGTATTAAATTTAATGTAGTCAAGAAAGAAATCGGCAAGTACCATATTGGACATGCTGGATATGGTTTCTGTAGATGTGTAGGAAGAGGATTACTTTGAAGACAGAGCTCTGATATGGTTTGTGAAGCTCAATCGGAGGGCTATTTGTGATTTGATTAGTATTCCAGTATGTGATCAATAAGTCCAAAGGGGCAGATTTACAAGCCCCCTGCGCCACCAGTACGTCACTTTTCGTGACGTACTGGTGGCGCAGGGGGCTCCTCGATATTTACAAGGAGAGGAAAAGCCACCATGCGTGACTTTTCCTCTCCTTGTAAATACCGTCCCTTCACACGCAGCACTTTGCGGTGAAGGGGCGTTCCATGGGTGTTGCTGTGGGTGTTCCCACGCAACACCCATGGAACAAGACACATCTCCAGAATTACGAGAAATCGTAACTCTGGAGATGCGTCTGAAAGCTACGCCACCCTAGAGGTGGCGTAGCGAGGCGCACCGAGGAGAAATGTTTTCATTTCTCCTCGTTTTTCCTCTTTCAATGCGTGCTGCATTCTGCAGCACGCATTGAAAGAGGAAAAAGCCTGTACTGATTGTTTTTGTGCAGAAAGGTGCCCCTTCCTGCACAGAAACAATCTCCCCATGGCGCAGGCATCCTTGCTCCATGGTGCAAGGGTGCCTGCGCCGGCGCTTGGCAGCTGTTTGTGCGCCAGCGCAGGGGAGAGCACAGGAATGCGACATATTCTTGTAAATATGTCGCATTCCTGTGCTCTGAAAGTGCCGCAGCGTGGCGCAGCCAAAGGGCTTGCAGCGCCACGCTGCGGCACTTTCTTGTAGATCTGCCCCTAAGTATGTTAAACTGTATAATGAGAGGGGCTGGAGGTTTTAAGTTGATTGGATGTGGAATGGGTAATATAACATGCACCTTGCCTGGTATGTAGTATGCATATGAATGTTTATAGAGTGGTTGGTGCTGTTGGGATCGCTATCTACTGACCACAGTGGATTGTTTTAGATGTGAGTTTGGAGTTATTGCTGGTGTGTTTGGGTGTAGATCTTTCAGTGGTATGCAAAAAAGGAGAATACTGTTGTGAGCACAATACCGAACTACATAGTGCAACTGTACTGTGTTGGATGTATGCGTTTGGTTCTGTTGGGTGATCCTGTGGATAGTACTATTGTGAGCACGTATATCTGTGGGTGCTACATGTTGGTGTGATGGTCTGTGTCACATACTCTGTTGGATGTTTTTGTTTGTTGTCTTGTTTCTTAGTGATAAATATGGTTATGAGCACGATGCTACTAAACTCTATGCAGAGCAGTGGTGCTTTGAATGCACGTGTGGTGTTCTGTCTAATGTGTTCTCTTGGATACTAGATAGTTCAGTGGGGCTTTTGTAGGCAGTGGGAGAAAATACATTATGGGGCATATTTATGAGCCCCTTTGTGTAGCTCTTGCACCACTAAATGTGGTGCAAGAGCAAAAGAAAAGAAAAATGAAAAATGGAGATTTATGAAGCCAAGCAAGGTCACTTTGTGTGGCCTTGCGAGGCTTCATAAATCTTGAGTAATGTCATGCAGAGCAAATCACTGCATTTCATTACTCTTTGCCAGGGAGGCATTTCCATGGGTGTTGCGTGGGTTTTCCCACGCAACATCAATTGATTTTGACACATTCCCCAATTTACAAGAACACTTAACCTGGGAATGCGCCAAAGAGATACAACCCCCCAGGAGAGTCATAACGAGGAGAACTATCACTATTTCTACTAGTTTTTACTTCTTTCTATGTGTGCTGCATGGCACACATAGAAAGAGGGAAAAGCCTCTCAGGATTGTTTTTGCACAGGAAGCTGCCCCTTCCTGCACAAAAATAATCCTTCCTACAATGCAGGCATGGTGCAAGGGTGCCTGCATTGGTGCTAGGTAGTCCATTGTGCACCAGCACAGTGGAAAGGACAGGAATGTACCATATTGCCTTAATTACAGCACATTGCTGCCCTTTCCCAGTGATGCAGCACTGCAAGGTGACTTGCTGCCCTGCACCACTTTTTCATAAATATGGCCCTACATTTCTAGCTGGTTATAATGAGCACTGAGCATTGAAAAGAAACCTTTAATTGCATTAGTAGCAATATCAAGAGGAATGTCATTTGCTGATTAATAAGATAGCACAGTTAATTAGTTTGGTTTAAAAGAGTAAGAATAAGAGTTAATTTCATGCAGCACATTACAAATGAAATGTGATTGCTTTCAGCATATATTATACATTTAAACAGTGCATCTCATTGAGTGGAGTGTTTTACTATTTAACTATCTACACGGATTTCACTTTAATGTATGGACAAGGGTGCTGTCAATCTATCTTTAATTGCATTCGGTGGACAAGAGAGAGACATAGAAATTGCAATTATCTGAGTAAAACCAGGGTCTAAGTTGAGAGAACGGAGTTATTCGGCAGTCCTCCAGTATGTACCTACAAGAAAGTATAGACCTACTTAGTTTCTAGCGAAGTGTTTGCTTGTTCCACTCAAAATTGAAGTCTGCAGTACAGTTCTTCTAAAAGGTTTGAACCTAATTCAGAATGGCTAATCTATGAGAGGAGATATTTGGACAAGTATTTATACAAGTGCCTGTGTGTAATTCTCTGCCAAGAGGCAAAGTCAGCAAACAAATGTAAAGTTACTGCTAGTAACTTTATGCATGTGTTATAGGTGTAAAGCATCCAAATGTAGTTCTACACATTGAGAGCGGAGATCTTTGCCTATGCTATGTTGAACTACAAATTGAAAAGAATGGGGAAAGAATCACCAACTAAAGAAAATAATACAAACCCGAGCTACATTACTAATATGACCTCATAAAGCCCTCACCCTGAGCTCTGCTCTTTTCTCCTTGTGCTGCAAGACATTGTGGAGCCAGACCTCAGCTACTACTGTTTTTCGTGTCATTGTTTTGCGTGTGTCTTTGCTTGTTTAGTACATGGAATGTGTTGTGATGTGTCTTTGAGTGTGTTTAGAGCAGTGTTAGTTTTTTTTTTTTTATAATTTATTTACAATTTACATTTTTGTAATTTTCTAGGTATGCACATGTGTTATGTTTATATTTTTACAGTGTGATTTCTGTGGTTGTTTGCAATGTCTACAGTTTAAAGGTAAACTAGCACTTTTACCTTAATTTATTTTAAGCTGTTGGATGGGTACTTTTGCTGGTAATATTAGTTCCTGCCGCCATTGAATTCTATGTGATTCCTTTGCAGTAATTGTGAGTGGGTATGTTTAGCGAATGCTTTACTCTGAGTTTTGCTTGTAGTACATTTGAGCCTGTTTGAGTTGTAGTACTAAGGGAGAAGATGTGTGTCTAACCTTTGTGAATTGCAACTGACTTACCCCTATGCCATGTGTTTTGTTTGCATGTCCTCCATGTGCCCTTCCTTAATCTTTCCTTTTCTGCTTCACATTGTTATATATATATTTCCCATGTACAAGCCACCACACCTTGCCACTACTACATTTACAGCTAAAACATAGAACCATGCTTGTGGACCTCTATATGCACTCTAGGGAGTCTATGGACTGCTACACCCATACCTAAGTGAATTGCATTTTATGAGTAGGTGAAGTAGTATTAATGCACATACTTATAACCACCTTTCTGAATTACCCTTTTGTGTACTTTCCGAACAACTTAATTACAATTTATTGTGAAGGATATAATTTCATTAGGGGTTTGATATTTGCATGCTTTACCTCCATGTGAGGTACAAGAAAAAATAGTCAACAGAGGCAGAAGTGATGTTGTAACTTAGCCACATAGCAGGTGGCTACGTTAAATATTTGGACTATGCTGGATATGTCATAGGTGTTCTTTCTAATGTCTTTGGATATTTATGTATAGCATTTCAGTGATCAGTAATGTTGGAAGCTGTGTGAAAGTTAACTGTAAAACACATCTGTGATTCTCTTGTTAGATGTATGTGATATGTCATATATAATTTGTTCTATTGTGCATTGGATTGACCACTGGGAAGAAACCAATTTAACCCCTTGTAAGACTTAACTTGCTTCAGTGCATAGATCAGATAGCAATCATTTAGTTACAACAAAGTATTGAATAAAATAAGTTAATATTTTACGGATCATTTCATATCATGAAAGGGCAGGTGTGGCAAAGCTTTGATGTTAACAGTGAGACGTGAGAGCGCATCAGAATTGTGTACACAGCTAACCTCACGAGAACACATCAGAGATGTGTGCACAGCTAACGATGTAGAGTCTTTAAGATTATGAGCTCTAGTGGCTCTGGGAGGACTTTAAACAGGAATTATGCAAGTAGCTGGGAGGTGTTAAAGTTGGTTAATAAAGTTATGATTCAATGCCTGCAATTTGTGATCGTATGCTAAAGAATAAAGATGTCTTTTACAGAGCTCTGTGTGCAGCGTGTTTCGTTTGCATGCTCCCAGGCTGGGGAGGGTGCTCAACTGGGAGTGAGGGTGAAAAACTTGCCCCGAAGAATCAAGACTGCTCTCCTTGAGAGTTTGCAACTGTATAGCAAACTGCTAGTGCATGTCATGTGCAACCCAAATCAATGCAAAGCAGTCTGAAGTCAGCATATGTGGAGTCAAAGCCCCGTTCCAGCCAATACATGATCCTAGAAAAAGTTGAAGGCCTGACAGAAGAGCACATTCAAAAAGCCCACAAGAACCTGCTGGTTAGGCTGAAAGAAGAGATATTGCGCGACACCATACCACAGAGCCATCATCCATGCAAAGCAAATGCCAAAGGCAGTGATAACCAGGTATGAAAGCAAAAACGTACTTACCGACATAAGCGAGTGAAGCACTTTATGACCTCTGATTGGACGTGGAAACCCAAGCACAAACACACGGGTTGTGTTTGCAGAAGTTGCAGGTGCTATTCTCCACCGTGGTCTCCCAGATGGCACATGCCCACACAATTTTGGCAGAGGGAAGCATGAAATATGCAGCAGCTACGTTCCTGAAAACACCACCGCCATTCAACACTACTAAGAAGCTGAATATTGGTACCAGATGGGCTGCATTGATCAAAACATTTGATGACTTCATGAAGGTGCTAGAAGAAGATGATACGAAGATCATTAAATACTTAAAGTACCTTGCTGGTGATGGAGTGAAAGAAGTGACAGCGAAAGTTTTGCCAACTGAAGCAAATTTGACCAAAAGATTAAAGAAGCGTTGGAAGCCAAGTTTAATCCAATGCCAAAAGTCGACTATGAAAGATACATCTTCAACCAAGTACAACAACAGGTTGGTGAAACAATGGATGAGTTTGTTGAAAGACTTGACACACTCATTAAGCATTGCATGTTCTTTGATTTCACCAACGAAGAAGCTATTTGTCTCAGAATCATCGATGGACACCTTTCCAATTCATTTAGAAGGCTCATGTTGAGAGAAACACACAGTCTGGAGAAAATGCTTATGGATGCAAGAACAGAAGAACAAGCAGATCAACAAGCTGATGATATGGAAGCAGGAAAGGCCCATCATGAATTGGCCCTGACCATGAAAAGCTAAAACAAAATACAAGTAAGGCGACATCTTTAAAGAACTCAGAGTTATGTTTCCAATGTGGAGTTTCATTTTCCCATGAAGGTAAATGTTCAGCCATAGAAAAGACAAGCAAAGGTTATGGGAAAGAAAACCACTTTATAACGGTCTGCAAAGCAAAAGAGAAATTAAATGCATCACCTCAAGAAGATAAAATGGGCACTAGAAAGTCCAGAAACATTCTCATCATGCTCACATTATGAAAAAGCAACATCAACTACAACAAATGGAAACAAGCTAGATCAATCGTCGTTAAGCTCGTCGTACAAAGGCTCCTCGACATTGCTGTCTAGTGCTGATAAAGAAGATGGGTGTGTGCTAATTGTAGATACCATAGAGCTGCATGGACATGTAGGATTAGCTGCTTGTAAAGAAGACCACATTTCAAAAGAAGTTCATTAAACAAAACAACAAACTTCATTTGTACGTTGTCCCAAAATCACACTGAAAGTGAATGATCAACCAGTAACTTTCATCATAGACAGTTGTGCCTCGATCAACATCATGCCTGTGGAAAAGTTTAACAGCCTGTCCCCTGTGCCTTGCCTCACTCCATCAGGCACAAAGGTGTACTCTTGGGCTGCTTCTGAAACACTGCAAAGCCAAGCGTCATTCACAGCACCTATGTGACACAAAACAACATCTGTGCAAGTACCGATCCATGTCCTTCAAGGAACCTCATCCAGTGCATGGCTGCTCAGCTTTGCTATGGCTGTTGACATGGGACTGATAACTCTCAATTACAACCTTCATACTAAGTCTGAAATTGTAAGTTAGTTCCCATCATTGTTTCATGGTTTAGGAATACTCAAGAAAATTAAAGTGCAACTTCAAATTAATAAGGACATTCGCCCAGTTGCACAACGGCACCAAAGAGTCACTTTTCACTTGCAAGAAGCCATTGAGAAAAAACTATAAACGCTGTGGAAGCATGACATCATTGAACGCTCCACTGGTCCTATGCCATGGGTCTCGCCAATAGTGGTAGTGCCAAAAAAAGACAGTGGAGGTGCAGTGCACATTTGTGTTGATATGCGTCAGCCCAACACAGCAATCGAAAGAGAAATACATCCTGGTCCTCACATAGCAGACATGATCATGCAATTAAACAGAGCCAAAGTCCTCTCCCACCTTGACTTGAACAAGGGATACCATCAACTCGAGCTGGAAGAGAAGTGCACTTGCATTACTACTTTTTCGACTCATGTTGGTTTGTTCAGATACAAAAGACTAAGGCGGTCATTACAATGAAGGGCGGATCACCACTGCCCGTATGGTGGTGGTGATCCGCCCGCCATTTCCCACCGCCCGCATGCCATTTCCCCCCACCATATTACAATGGCGGGGGGACCCCGGCAGACGGAAAGACCGTCTGCCGGTTTTCCGCCGGTCCGACAGGGGACCGGGCGGTAAAGGACCCTAATATGGTGGTGGTGTCTGCAAGACACCGCCATTCATATTAGGATGTTGGCGGAAAGCAGCCTTTCCATGGTGGTGTTGCCACCATGGAAAGGCATGTGGTCTTTGCTTCTGGGGGCCCGTTGCGGGCCCCCAGGATTTGGGGGGGTGGGGGGTGCACATGGGGGGTACCTATGGTACCCCCCTACATTTGAATGCACAAGGTGGCAGGCACCGCGCGGTGCCTGTCACGTTGTGCATTCAAATACACAACATGCATTTTTCGCATTGCGGCGGGTGCTGCTGACAGCACCGCCCGCCGCAATGCGAACAATACGGGATGCCACCGCCACCGTGGCGGTGGCATCCTAATACCCATGGCGGGACTGCCGCACCCCTTGCGGATGGTCCCGCATTCCGTTGCGGTGGCGGGCGAACTTTGTCCGCCCGCCATCGTAATGAGCCCCTAAGTTTTGAAGTGTCTTCGGCTGTGGAAATATTTCAGGATGCTATACGCCGAGTAATTCAACCTGTTACACATGCTTCTAATTGCAGTGATGACATACTGGTATTTGGGACAACACAAAAGGAGCATGACAAGAGTCTTATGAGAGTGTGTCAGTTGGTTCACTGATAGAATATCGACACCCAAAATATCCCCATACACAAATATCAAGTCTTAAATATCAATTTCAAAAATATCGACATCCTATTTTTATAATGTTAAGTATAAAAATATCTTGAAAATAAATATCGATGTAAAAAATATCGATGTACAAAATATCGATTTTTTTATATATGTAAAAAATAATGTTAAATATATTAAATAATAAAATTAACTTTAAAAAAATGATTTGGTTTTAATATACATTTTAACAAATATAAGAAATAAATTTAATTTAAAAAATGTAAACATACATATATAAAATGTAATATATATATTATTACTTTAAAGCAAATATTAAACTATTAATTTTAATTTATTTTTCAATTTTATAAATATATAAAAATTTACAAATAAATATATATATATATATATATTCACTGAAAAAACCATAGGTTTCAGGCACGTTATAGTTAGAAATTAGCATTTAAAAAACCTTACAAATTCACTGAAAAAACCATAGGTTTTAGGGACAGTTATAGTTAGTTGGACATTGCACTCGTACAAAACCCGTGAAATTCCCCGTTATAGTTAGTTCAGGTAACTATAACTCGCGCCCCGCAATACACTGCTGATGACGTCACATATTACATCACTCATGACATGGTCAGTGACATCACTGATGACATCACTGATGACATCTCAAATGACATCACTGATGACATCACTGATGACATCATCCATGTGATAATTTGATGCATCTTCTCACACCCTAATATAACTTTTGATACACCCACTGTAAATTGTCAAAACCGTCCTGTCATAGCAAACTACAGTGTCCCGGGGGTAGGCACCCCGGGACACTGCAGGAGCCGGCCCTGGGGGGTGGTGGTCCCCAGGGCCATCACTGGCTCCAGGAGGGGGCCGCGCGGCCCCCTCCCAGCTTGTTCAAAGCCCCAGGGAGGTGGTGGTCCCCGGGGCTCTGGGGTCCGTAACGGACCCCCATATTTAAATCTTTAGTGCCCCGGGGAGGTGGCTGTCCCCGGGGCGTGTGGGGGGGGCTGGAGCCCCCCCACACAGGTTTTTAAAATAAAAAAAACAGCCCCGGGGGTGGCGGTCCCGGGGGCAGCGGGAGGGCGCATAGCCCTCCCGCCATCATGTTTTTATAAAGCCCCGGGGGTGGTGGTCCCCGGGGCTGGGGGCCTAGAGGCCCCCCATAAACAATAAACCCACCCCCCGCATGCCCCCGGGACTTGGGCCACCCGGGGGCAAATTTTTTTTTTTTTTTCCGGCAGGATCTGCGCACCCTGAGCGCATCCTGCCGATTTAAAAAAAAATGCTTTTTTCTGCCCAGGGGGTCCTTGTGGGACCCCCTGAGCAGACCTAGGGGGTCAGGGTGTTTCTACCATGCCCCCTTTGTGCGTTTTGCGCACTTGTTTCTTTTTTTTTTCTTGGCGGTATTCGCGCACCCTAAGCGCATCCCGCCGATTTAAAAAAATGCTTTTTCTGTCTAGGGGGTCCTTGTGGGACCCCTGAGCAGACCTAGGGGTTCAGGGTGTTTCTACCCTGCCCCCTTTTGCGCTTTGCGCACTTGTTTCTGTCCCTCGGTTCTACCGAGGGACAAAATGGCTGCCAACACTTCCTGATTTGGAGTGTTGACAGCCAATTAGCATGCAGCTCGTGATCGGGAGGGTGCGCAAACCCGACGCGACCATAGATATATATGTGATTTTCCTTTTGATTTTCACAGGAACTACTGAACGGATTTACACCATTTAACAAAAAGGGTTCTTTCTGAACCAAGAACTACCTCTTTGGCAAATTTGGTGTAATTCCGTTCAGCAGTTCGGGCTGTAGCCGTGGCTAAAGTTTCCTATGGGAAAATGAATGGGGACACGTTTTGGGACCCCCCTTTTGTCTCGGCCCCCGCTTGATGAATCACTCCGAAACTTTCAGGGTAGGAGCGGACCGGAGCGGGCCATAAAGTTTGAAAATTTTACGAAGATTCGTCAACCGACGCAAGAGTTATTTCAAATAGAATGTCGCGGATTTCCTATGGAAAATAGGTCCTAACTATAACTATCTACTGGCGACCGCCAGTAGATATATATATATATATATATATATATATATATATATATACAGCATCCCAACACCTCATCACAAACTGCAACTCCTCAGAAATATATATACACCTATAACATAAAATCTAATTAAAAAAATTATATTATAAATTAAAACATTAAAATATTTAATAGTCTTTAAACTTAAATTTTGCACTCCATTGAGTGCAACAGTAGGGAATGTGTTGGATAGCGGAGGGGTAAAAATTACTATTCCCACTTCAGTGAGTGCAACAGTAGGGAAAATGTTGGATAGCGAACGGGTAAAAAATACTATTCCCACTCCAGTGAGTGGAACAGTAGGGAAAGTGTTGGATAGCGGAGGGGTAAAAATTATTATTCCCGCTCCAGTGAGTGCAAACAGTAGGGAACGTGTTGGATAGCGGAGAGGTAAAACTTACTATTCCCACTACAGTGAGTGCAACAGTAGGGAAAGTGTTGGATAGCCGAGGAGTAAAAATTACTATTCCCACTCCAGTGAGTGCAACAGTACAGAAAGTGTTGGATAGTGGAGGGATAAAAATTACTATTCCCACTCCAGTGAGTGCAACAGTAGGGAAAGTGTTGGATAGCCGAGGAGTAAAATTACTATTCCCACTCCAGTGAGAGCAACAGTACAGAAAGTGTTGGATAGTGGAGGGATAAAAATTACTATTCCCACTCCAGTGAGTGCAACAGTAGGGAAAGTGTTGGATAGCGGAGGGGTAAAAATTACTATTCCCACTCCAGTGTGTGCAACAGTAGGGAAAGTGTTGGATAGCGGAGGGGTAAAACTTAATATTCCCACTCCAGTGAGTGCAACAGTAGGGAAAATGTTGGATAGCGGAGGGGTAAAAATTACTTTTCCCACTCCAGTGAGTTCAACAGTAGGGAAAGTGTCGGATAGCGGAGGGATAAAACTTAATACTCCCACTCCAGTGAGTGCAATAGTAGGGAAAATGTCAGATAGCGGAGGGGTAAAAATTACTATTCCCACTCCAGTGAGTGCAACAGTAGGGAAAGTGTTGGATAGCGGAGAGGTAAAACTTACTATTCCCACTCCAGTGAGTGCAACAGTAGGGAAAGTGTTGAATAGCGGAGGGGTAAAAATTACTATTCCCACTCCAGTGAGTGCAACAGTAGGGAAAGTGTTGGATAGCAGAGGAGTAAAAATTACTATTCCCACACCAGTGAGTGCAACAGTAGGGAAAGTGTTGGATAGCGGAGGGGTAAAAATTACTATTCCCACTCCAGTGAGTGCAACAGTAGGGAAAGTGTTGGATAGCAGAGGGGTAAAAAATAATATTCCCATTAGATTCATTTCTTAATTTAAAACAAACAAAATATCAATTACAACACAAAACATTTTAAAAAACAAAAAAAGAGAACATATATAAAAATATTAAACATTTACAAAAGATAAAAACATATTATAATGTTAAAAAGATCTAACAAATACCTAGAAAGATTTTTTAAATAAATCTAAAAATAATTTACAAACAAATAACTATTTTTAATAGAAATTATTAATAATCAAAAACATTAATTATTACATAAATGTAATCTTTTTCATTTCCTACCCTATAACACCACACGATTCACAACACACATCTAAATTGAAAAAGAAAATGTACTTCCATAATTAACATAGTTAATTATCTATTAAAGAAATATAATTAATTAAAAAACAAACTAAAACAGATAAAAATTAATTTACTCCCCAAACGTTACCTCTATAAAACCGAAACCCACACGCAAAATAAAAAGAAACAATTACCATAAATATTTAAGAATTGATTAATTAATATTAATGATCAACTAATTAATAATTAATTAAACATAAATAACTTTCCACCCTCTACCCCAATAATTACCACAACCCACACCTAAAAATCATTACACAGTTTCCATAACTAACTTAACATTAATAAATTAATATCAATTAAGAACAACTTATTAATTAATTTAAAAGATATTACTTCCCACCCTTTACCGCTATAAACCCCACAACTCACATCTACAATTAATTACACATTTGCCATATTTAAATTTTAGTTAATTAATTAGCATTAATTAACAAATAATTAATTATAAATAAATTACTTCCCACCCTATTCCCCTATAAAACCCCACCACCCGCTCCTAAAACAAATAACACAATTAACATAATTAATGACCTATTAATGAATTAATATATAATTAACAAGCAATTATTAAATAATTAATAATAACTTAATTCCCACAAATAACACTATCAAATATAAATTAAATAAATATTAATAAATAAAAAATATGAATACATGTATTATAATTAAATTACTTCCCACTCTATTCCCCTATAAACCCACAACCCGCTCCTAAAACATAACACAATTAACATAATTACCAATTAATTAATTAATAATAATTAACAACCAAGTAATAAATAATTAATAATAGATTAATTCCCACAATTAACACTATAAAATCTAAATTTAATAAATACTAATAAATAAAAAATATTAATTCATTTATTATACTTAAATTACTTCCCACCTTATTCCCCTATGAACCCACAACCCGCTCCTAAAAAAATGACACAATTAACATAATTACCAATTAATTAATTAAGAATAATTAACAACCAATTTATAATTAATTAATAATAAATTAATTCCCACAATTAACACTATAAAATCTAAATTTAATCAATACTAATAAATAAAAATTAATAATTAATTTATTATAATTAAATTACTTCCCACCCTATTCCCCTATAAACCCACAACCCGCTACGGAACTAAAAAAGCTAAATGTAATTAAAATAAAATTAATAACTACAAAAAATGTAACACATATATTAAAAAACAAAAGCAATACTTATACAAAAAAAATAGTTCACATACTTTTAAAATACATACTAAAATACATAACACTAATTAAAACATCGATATTTTAAACAACTATATTTTTGCAAACGATACGAATGACTTCGATATTTTCAAAAATATATTTCTTGCCTCCAAGTCGATATTCTTGACCACGATATTCTTGCTGTCGATATTTCTGCATCACGATATTTCCAACTCGATATTTGTGTATGTCGACATTTAAAACTCGATATTCTCTCTGTGCACCATATCAGTTACTTGCTAATGTAGACCTCACTCTGAATGTAGCAAAGTATGACTTTCACAAGACCAAACTTAAATTCTTTGGGCACATAATCTCTGATGGGGAATGGCTCCTGACCCAGATAAGGTAAAAGCACTGTCATCTACTTGTCCCCCATGAGATGTAATCATGCTGTGATCTTTCATAGGCATGGCCAGTAACTGCTGAAGGTACATTTGTGACTATGCAACAGTGAGTGCCCCATTGAGAGGCTTAACAAAGCGAAACGTCCCATTTCAGTGATCTCCTGAATGTGACCAATGTTTCAAAAGAATAAAACATGCAATTGAGAATGCAACTGAAATGACCTATTTTGACCCCAAGCTACATACTGAGATCACCATAGATGCAATTTTTGGGGGGCTGGGGGCCATCCTTGCTCAACACAATGGACATCCAAATGCTCAGAGACACATTGTGGCCTATGCAACTCAAAGCTTGTCTGAAACTGAACGTGCCTATTGTCAGCCAGAAAAGGAGACTTTGACTGTAGTGTGGGCCTGCAAACATTTTCATGTTTTTCTATATGGAAAACGTTTCACCATTATCATGTACCACCAGGCGTTGCCTACTATCTTTGGAAATCCAAAAGCTAAGATGCCCTCTTGCATTGACAGGTGGGGGTTGAGACTACAAGAGTATGACTATAAAATTTTGCACAAGCCAGGGAAATATCAAAACCCTACTGATTACTTTTCACGAGTTCCGCTACATTTCCACAGTTCTACATCTAAAGCGGCTAAAGAGTAAGGCAACTTCAGTGTGAGGTCAAGGCCTATCCATTGAACATATTAGTGCTGCTACCGATAAAGATGAGAACATGATTATCCTCAAAGACCTCATTTCAACTCAAGCATGGAAGAAAAGCATTCGACCCTTTGCTGACGATGTAGAATTAAAAAAATTAAAAAATGTACAGGATGAACTATCCATCACCCCAGATGGTATCGTATTGAGAGGCTTGAGAATCATCCTCCCTGAGAGTCTGAGACAGCAAGTTGTTGAGCTGGCCCATGAAGGACATTGTGACATTGCAGCTACCAAAAGAGCACAAAGAGATCAAGTGTGGTTCCCTTGCTTAGATGAACACGTTGAGAAAGAACAGAAAGCGTGCCATTTGTCTAGCTGCATATCTCCCAAAGTGATGTAGCATCAATTGGCCATGTCTGACCTTCCAGCGCATGCCTGGGAGAGAGTGGCTGTTGACTTCTTTGGGCCCCTAGAAAATGGACATCATCTCATGGCAGTCATTGATGATTTCTCACGTTTTCTTTTGGTAGAAGGCTTATCATCGACATCCCATGACAATGTCATCAAGCGGCTTGATGACATCTTTGCATCGTGGGGTATCCCACTGTTCTCAAATCTGACAATGGCCTGCCTTTCAATAGCAAAGAGTTCAAGGAGTTTCTTGTTTGACTCAATATCAGGCATCAAAGGAGTACACCTGTCTGACCTCAGGGACAATGGTGTTGTCAAACGATTTATGGGCATCCTCAAGAGAGTGATTCAGGGAGCAATGATGAAGGAAATGAATCTAAAACAAGTCTTGTGTAAAGCCCTTTGTGCCTATCGATCAATTCTGCACTCCACCATGGTGAAAGTCCTGCCACCTTGCTATCTGGGAGAGCCATTGGAACTAAGGGGTCTATTAGGATGGCAGCCGGAAAACCACCCCGACCGCCATGGTTGCGGAAAACAACCGCCCGCCGGTACCGCGGCACAACCGGCAGCAAGATTAGGATGTCCCGCCCCAAAAAAACAACCGCGGCGGTAAGAGCCACCTAAAAACCGCCCGTAGCGGGCGCAGAAGGCCAAAACCCGTCCGCGGCGGTCGGATTCTCGGAGGAAAAAAACCAAACCGCCGCCAGGACAGCGGAGACACCGCACGGAATATTAGGATATCCCCGATGTGACCGCGGGAGGTTCCGCTGTATCCGACCGCCGAAAACGCCAACAGTGATGAATGGGAGAGCCGCCGGAAGAACAGCAGCATAGCCACCGCTGCGGGCGCTTTGTGACAAATATGGCGGTGGACAGAAAAAACTCACAACAAGTGCACACAGCAAATTAGCCGTGCACCAAAAAACACATAACACACCCCAATGACACAACCACATGGCAACTACAAAAATACAAATCCCAGAACAACCCACACAACACACCTGACAGCAATACCCCGCTTTGACACACCCACATAGCGGAGTATAAAACTAGCCCCTTCCCTGACCACAATCCTTTGCAATACTCCACAACTGAAGGGCCCAACACCAGAGCACAAAGGAGAGGCAAAACTGCACACCATCACTACTCACACCACACACTGCACCACCACCACTTCCACACCTGCACCTCTAACCCCTCTGCACATCACACACCATACACATCACCCCCACCCCACCACTTACACACCTGCACCTCAAACCCCTTAGCACATCACACACCATGGCACCACAGAAAATGCCAAAATTCACAGACAGTGAGTTGACAGTCATGGTAGATCAGATAGTCAGAGTTGAACCACAACCTGGTCCAACAGACACCATTAGCCAGAAAAAATCAAATGTGGGCAAGGATAGTCGATAAGGTCAATGCAGTAGGGACCATCCCGCGCTCCAAGAAGGAGATCATGAAGCGGTGGCATGACCTCAAGAGCAAGGTGAAAGAGAAGAACAACCAGAACCGTGAGCTGGCTCCGAGGACTGGCGGTGGCCCTCCCATTACTAAGCCCGGGCGTAGTTTGCGTAGTAGCACTTCACGTAGCTACGTGAAGTACAGCTTCAACTACACGTAGCTATGCAAATTGCGTAGCTGTATGCTTGACTGCACTGTACAATAATTACCAAAAGCAAACTTGTACAGTGCAAGTTAAGATAAAATAAATATCTCTGTCTTTATATGCTAAAAATGCATATAGTCATTTCACTAAAGTGAAAACA
The DNA here is from genome assembly GCA_963921515.1 of Calotriton arnoldi. Taxonomy (NCBI): domain Eukaryota; kingdom Metazoa; phylum Chordata; class Amphibia; order Caudata; family Salamandridae; genus Calotriton; species Calotriton arnoldi. Next base: position 3,693,972 of record CAWUFW010000695.1, on the reverse strand, counting down.
AAAAGTTAACAAGCAGTGAGAGAGGTGATGATTTTGGTATCCTCACTAACTTAGGGAGAGAACCAACAACCAAGCAGATGCCTTGAAAACAAAAAGCACATCTTATTGAACGATTCCTCCTAGGACCACCCCAAGCACAGTTATGGGCAAAAATACAATCCCAACCAAAGGCCCTGCAAAGCATTATGGGACGAGATTAGCAGTGGGCAGTGAATATTATAGTGTCCAATATCAAAATAATTCTACAAAGAGCTGCAGTTCAACTAGTCGTTACTAGGTGTCGTCCCTCAAGAGTGAAATGCAAAGTATTGAAAACCTTTCATGAAGCTTTTGCATTTGACTCGTGAGGACGACACCTAGTAGCGACTAGTTGAACTGCAGCTCTTGTAGAATTATTTTGATATTGAACACTATAATATACTGCCTATGCTAATCTAGATCCCATAATGCTGCAGGCATTGGATTGTATTTTGCCCATAACTATGTGATCCCTAGGAGGAAGAGACCTCCATTGAATCGTTCACATGATATGCTTTTTGTGTTCAAGGCATCTGCTGGTCCTCCCCTAGGTTAGGGGGACTCCAAAATCATCACCTCTCTCATTGCTTGATATTTTATTGTCAAAATTCATTTTTGTGAATTGGTTATATGCTTTTAGCATAAAAAATTGCTTTATCAAAGCATTTGAAGGAGTTTATTATTAAGCCTGGGCGTAGCTATGCAAATTGCGTAGTGCGTAGCTGTGTGCTTGACTGCACTGTACAATAATTACCAAAAGCAAACTTGTACAGTGCAAGTTAAGATAAAATAAATATCGCTGTCTTTATATGCTAAAATTGCATATAGTCATTTCACTAAAGTGAAAACAAAAAGTTAACAAGCAGTGAGAGAGGTGATGATTTTGGTATCCTCGCTAACTTAGGGAGAGAACCAAGCAGATGTCTTGAAAACAAAAAGCACATCTTATTGAATGATTAGGTGGTGGTCCCATCCTCTTAGGACCACCCCAAGCACAGTTATTGGCAAAAATACAATCCCAACCAAAGGCCCTGCAAAGCATTATGGGACGAGATTAGCAGTGGGCAGTGAGATATTATAGTGTCCAATATCAAAATAATTCTACAAAGAGCTGCAGTTCAACTAGTCGTTACTAGGTGTCGTCCCTCAAGAGTGACATGCAAAAGTATTGAAAACCTTTCATGAAGCTTTTGCATTTGACTCGTGAGGGACGACACCTAGTAGCGACTAGTTGAACTGCAGCTCTTTGTAGAATTATTTTGATATTGGACACTATAATATCACTGCCCATGCTAATCTCGTCCCATAATGCTTTGCAGAGCCTCTGGTTGGGATTGTATTTTTGCCCATAACTGTGCTTGGGGTGGTCCTAGGAGGAAGGGACCACCATTGAATCGTTCACATGATATGCTTTTGTGTTCAAGGCATCTGCTTAGTCCTCCCCTAGGTTAGGGGGAACTCCAAAATCATCACCTCTCTCATTGCTTGATATTTTATTGTCAAAATTCATTTTTGTGAATTGGTTATATGCTTTTTAGCATAAAAAATTGCTTTATCAAAGCATTTGAAGGAGTTTATTATACTCCTGCTACGCTACGTTTATTAGCACAGTTATTCACTCTGCTACGTGCAATTTGCGTAGTGCGTAGTAGCACAAACTTTGCATGCTTCGTGAGCGTAGCAAAGTATTATGCCCAGGGTTACCCATTACACCAAGAACATTCACTGCATGGGAGGAGAAGGTGCTTGCCATACTGCTTCCAGAGAGTCTCACAGGAATACCCGGGGGAGTGGAGGCTGGTAAGTACAAACAACATTAGATCATTACACAGCAATGTACTGTCCAGCACAACTACAAAGCTACATCTCAGAGGCACAAGCATATCCATATGCACCACAATATCCAACACATGTCCCACAGATGTAACATCCACTACATCTGAATCACACTCCAAAAGGTAGCCAACATTTACAGGGTTGTATGTGCCCAGGCAAATAGCACTACAACTCCCACCATGCCCCCTGTCCCACCCCTGAGCAGGATGGAGCACTCCACACCCAGAAGCATTTGGAAGCCATTGTCTCACCACAAACAAACTAACAGGTAGGTAGCCATCTTAACAGGGAGGGCTGTTTGGGGGTGGGAGGCCTGCACAACAACTCCCACCATGCCCCCTGTCCCACCCCTGAGCAGGATGGAGCACTCCACACCCAGAAGCATTTGGAAGCCATTGACTCACCACAAACAAACTAACAGGTAGGTAGATATCTTAACAGGGAGGGCTGTTTGGGGGGCCTGCACAACAACTCCCACCATGCCCCCTGTCCCACCCCTGAGCAGGATGGAGCACTCCACACCCAGAAGCATTTGGAAGCCATTGTCTCACCATAAACAAACTAACAGGTAGGTAGCCATCTTAACAGGGAGGGCTGTTTGGGGGTGGGAGGCCTGTACAACAACTCCCACCATGCCCCCTGTCCCACCCCTGAGCAGGATGGAGCACTCCACACCCAGAAGCATTTTGAAGCCATTGTCTCACCACAAACAAACTAACAGGTAGGTAGCCATCTTAACAGGGAGGGCTGTTTGGGGGTGGGAGGCCTGCACAACAACTCCCACCATGCCCCCTGTCCCACCCCTGAGCAGGATGGAGCACTCCACACCCAGAAGCATTTGGAAATCATTGTCTCACCACAAACAAACTAACAGGTAGGTAGCCATCTTAACAGGGAGGGCTGTTTGGGGGTGGGAGGCCTGCACAACAACTCCCACCATGCCCCCTGTCCCACCCCTGAGCAGGATGGAGCACTCCACACCCAGAAGCATTTGGAAGCCATTGTCTCACCACAAACAAACTAACAGGTAGGTAGCCATCTTAACAGGGAGGGCTGTTTGGGGGTGGGAGGCCTGCACAACAACTCCCACCATGCCCCTGTTCCACCCCTGAGCAGGATGGAGCACTCCACACCCAGAAGCATTTGGAAGCCATTGTCTCACCACAAACAAACTAACAGGTAGGTAGCCATCTTAACAGGGAGGGCTGTTTGGGGGTGGGAAGACTGCAGTACTTCTCCCACCATGCCCCCTTGTTCCCCAGCTCATCAAGATGGAGCACTCCCTCCCACCCAGATGCATGTGTCAGTCATTGCACTGTCCACTTCAAACTAACAGGTAGGTAGACATATTATGCCCTCCTGTCCCACCCCTGTGCAGGATGGAAGCCTCCAACACACACACACATAGATGTGACACAGATCCAACACAAATGTGAAAACAGAACAGGTAAGTAGCCAGTACATGCACACAGCCATTCCTCCCAAAAGCATGGTGCCATATGACAACACCAGCCCTCTCATCACACAAAAATACACACAGATCCTATTGCCACCCACAGTGTGCAGACAGCTACGCAAATGTAACTGTCACAGCAACCAGTGTGACACACCAATTCACATGTAGTAGAAAGTCTGTGCACAATCATGCACAGCACTTAATGCCATGTGTAAGTTCCATGTGACACCTCACACCATGGACAACTAATGCATGTACCTCAACATCATCTCAGGAGGCACAGTAGTGCGCATACAAACAATGTGATGACTAGTCAACTGTGTGGTGTACAAACAGTGAATAATACACAGCTAACACAAAGCTTGCGGGGTGCACTACAATGACCATTTCCCATCTGTCCCACAGGTGACCAAGAACTGACTGCAGAGGACAACACCAGCAACCTGCAGAGCCAGTCACCCCCCGGAACATGGACTCTCGGATGTTGACCCCGGTATTCAGAGGACTAGGACCTCGGACCTGGCCCATCTGGTGTGCCAGGCGCAACCGGTCCCAGGACCCCATCGTCCCCCCCACCACATCTGCAGCAACACCAACAGCTACGCAGACCACTGCTGTTATGGCCTGTGCGTCCTACACCACCACCATCAGTGCTGCCTGCAACACCCTCCCTGTCCCAGAAGATTACCACCCCACACCACCAACTGAGGAGGGCAGGGAGAGGATGCGGGTGCCTACAGTGGTGAGGCAACAGGTCTGTGGCAGCAGGGCAGGTGGGAGTGGCAGGGTCACTCACAGACAACCAGAGCCTGGTACTGAAGCCCTGACAGCATAAACAGAGTCCTTGGGGCATATGAACGGGCCCAGGGATGAACGGCCCGGTCAGAAGAAGATTCCCGCGAGCTCCTCCGGCTGAAGAGGTCCATGGACACCCGCATGGGACAAATTGTGGACCTCCTGGGCCAGATAGTGGTGGCAATGAGGGACAGGCCTGCGCCACAAACAACACATCCACCTCCCCCTGCTGTGCCACAGGATGACAGTTTAACATCCTCCCCTGCGGCCACAGAGAGGGGTGAGTCCTCAGACCCCACAGGCCCTACAGCAGAGGCCCCCCCTGCCAAGCGACAAAGGGGCCGTCCCAAGAAATCCCTGGGAGTATCCCATGGCAAAGCACCTGCCAAACGTCAGTCATGGAGCCAGCCATGATGGCAACACTCTGCACTACTGCATTGACTTTTTGGACTGTCCTTCCCCACACTGCCTTGTGAATGGCATATGTCTGTTGGACTTGGTCACCACATCAATGTGTTGACAACTCGATTCTCTCATGTGCCATAACTGTCAACTCACTGCTTCACTCATCACCTCAATGTAAATGTTCACCCCCTCATATGTCACCATTGTAAATAAATACACCTCACACACATGTTGTTTCTGCTCCGTCTTTATTCCAGGATGTGCAGTCTTCACCATGATCAAAATGTACCACGAGTATGGAATGTATGTAGGCAAGGAGAGGCTGAAGTGACCTAGGAAAACACAACAGAACAAGATTCACTAGTCTGGGTGTGGCATCACAGACATCACACAACACATACCATAAAGCTAATACAGCATGCACACATCACAATGAGCAACAAGTACCAGCATACACATCCTGTAGATGTTCGAAATTACCCTGTCCCATAAACATTGTCAGCCACCACTGAGTCAACAACCGGCTGCAGTCACAAAGCTCACATACACCTTCACAACAACAGCAACATCATCAGACAATGGGTCCGTTGTACATTGTCACTCACCTTCAAGTGAAGTAGCGGTCAATAAGCTGTTGACGCAGGTCAACACCATCCTCCTCTCCACTGTCCTCATCACTGGACACAGGTTGGTTTTCAGGTGGTGGCCTTGGCTGCTCATCATCCTCCAGGATCAGGGGGATATCCTTGCGAATGGCTAGGTTGTGGAGCATGCAGCATGCCATTGCAATCTGACACACCTTACCGGGCGAGTACATGAGTGCACCTCCTGTCTTGTCAAGGCAGTGAAATCGGGACTTCAGGAGACCAAAAGTCCGCTCCACCACACGACGTGTCCTCCCATGGGCATCATTGTAGCGTACATCAGCTGGTGTCCTGGGATTCCGCAGTGGACTCAGCAACCACGGACGGTTGGGATATGCAGAGTCACCTAGGTGTGAGATACACAGATAAACCTTGTAATTATACTGTGGCAGAGGACAGCATGTCACACACACAGCACACTACTGGACTCTTCGTACTCACCCACAAGCCATGCATGCTCAGGAAGCAGATTAGCCATGAGCTGTGGTACGATGCTGTTCCGCATGATGTATCAGTCATGGGCTGAGCCTGCAAATCTGGCACACACGTGCGTGATGATCATGTCCGCCTGGCACACCACTTGCACATTTATGGAGTGGAAATGTTTACGATTCCTATAAATGTGCTCCCATGCCTGTGGTGGAACAAGCCCAACATGAGTGCAATCAATGGCCCCAACAACATGGGGGATGTGTCCAAGGGCATAAAAGTCTCCCTTCACACCCGCCAATTCAGGCACCCTGGGGCAATGGATATACCTGTCCTTGTATATCATCACGGCGGACAGGACATCACGCAGCACCATACTGAACATGGGTTGCAACATCCCACCTGCGCTGGACACCGTGTGCTGGAATGATCCAGAGGCAAAAAAATGCAGTGCCGCCATCACCTTAGACGTTGGGGTGAAAGCTGTTGGATATGTTCTGCGAGGCTGCAGGTGGGGCTCCAACATGGAACATAGGTTTTGGAGGGTGGCTCTATCCAGACGGAATTTCCGGATGACCTCCTCATCCTCCATGTCTGCCAGCACTGTGTAGGGATGATGCAGATTTGGTCTCCTCCTAGTTGAGATGAAAGTGGACACATGTCAATTCAATACACCATGAGACGTGTACAACATCTTACGTTTTAACTGACACAACGCCAACAATGACTGTCATCACAATTGAGTTACAGAGCAGTTTACACGTAGGGACACCTTCATCAACACTACTCGCACACTTGTCCCCTTTCACACAGCAAGTACATCCAAAACAACATCGGACTATGCGAATGCACGTAGGGATATGGCCACATCTAGCATGAGCAGGCCTGAGAGTACTTCATACAGCATATGTGTAAAACTGCAACACCACTGTCTCATACCTAGCTCCTGTACCTGACACACCTTCAGGCGTAAGTTGAACATGGCACACATCAACAACACAATGACCACAGGCTGAGTGTAAACAACAAGTGTGTGCATGATCCAAGAAAACAAGACAGTCAAATCTGCACATCCTATATTAAGACATACATCACTGTGATTTTCACAGCACTTTCACACATTGACATGTGTACACATTTGAGAGTCCATAACAACACTGTTCTGTGTACATGCCCATCAATATCACAAGTGACATGTGAGTAAGTACATGCCAATGTACTACATGACATACACAAACATGGCATGTGTAGTCAGCAGGGTGTTAAATGTTACACTGGCATTGTGTGCGCAATGATGTGTCATTAATCATGTGGCCACTGTGCACTGTTGATGACTGCCCATTGGCCATTGACACAGCATGATGTGTCCATAGGTGCTGACCAAGTGCCCCGCCACCCAAATCACGGTCACAGGCACCAATGTATGGCACCCAAATCGCGGAGGCTACCGCCTGCCACCAACGGTGTGTCACCACCAATCCCTAGAACACCCTCGCGGTAGTGAGAGATATCTATGTATTGCCAAATGGTGCTAGGCATGCTCCGCCACCCAAATCACGGTCACAGGCACCAATGTATGGCACCCAAATCACGGAGGCTACCACCTGCCACCAGCAGTGTGTCACCACCAATCCCTAGAACACACTTGCGGTAGTGAGAGATATTTATGTTGTGCCAAATGGCGCTTGGCATGCTCCGCCACCCAAATCACGGTCACAGGCACCAATGTATGGCACCCAAATCGCGGAAGCAACCGCCTGCCACCAGCGGTGTGTCACCGCCAATGCCCATGCCCTTGCAGCCAATGGGAACCGCAATCGTGGTAGCCTAATGCAAATTTGAAAATCGCGGAAGGCGTGCTCCGCCACCGCGGGGCCGGTCATTGGATGCAATTGAAAGATGCACCACCACAGTAGCGCATGCCTGGCCCCTGCGGTGTGTCACCGCCAGTGCCCATGCCCTTGCAGCCAATGGGAACCGCAATCGCGGTAGGCTAATGCAATTTTGAAAATCGCGGAAGGTGTGCTCCGTCACTGCGGGGAAGGTCATTGGATGCATTTGAAAAAGGCTGACCTGGCACACCAATTGCAGCAGCTTGGAACCACTGAAACTGCCCCAGGGGGCTATATATGTGGGAGAGAGCCTCACATTTCCACAGCTTCCAGGGACTGCTGCCTGAGACCCCTCACCTGCTTCTGCTGCTGTCTCCAGGGACTGCTGCCTGCCACCCCTCAACACTAACTGCTGATGTCTCCAGGGACTGCTGCCTGCCTCCCCCTCAACACCAACTGCTGCTGCTGCTGTCTCCAGGGACTGCTGCCTGCCACCCCTCAACACCAACTGCTGCTGCTGCTGTCTCCAGGGACTGCTGCCTGCCACCCCTCAACACCAAGTGCTGCTGCTGCTGTCTCAAGGGACTGCTGCCTGCCACCCCTCAACACCAACTGCTGCTGCTGCTGTCTCCAGGGACTGCTGCCTGCCACCCCTCAACACCAACTGCTGCTGCTGCTGTCTCCAGGGACTGCTGCCTGCCACCCCTCAACACCAACTGCTGCTGTCACCTGGCCACAGTGATGGCGAGGACTGAGAAGATCCGGGCCAGTCCCTTCACCAGCGAGGTGCTGGAGGTCCTGCTGGACGAGCTGCTCACACAGTATCCAAGGCTATATGGTGCCCCAAATGTCGTGGTAAGTCTTCAACAGTGTGAGTAGGAGTGCAGGGGGGGCACACATGAAGTTGAGCTGCTGCAGTATGTGCCTGCGAGTGTGGGGTTATGTCATGCACTGCCTAGCACGCTTTCTCCAGGGGGAAGGGGTGTGTAGCCTATTTCCCACGTTTCCCTGCCTGCACATCAAGATTTGAGGGACATGTATTGTCTTGTCAGCCATACAGTGACGCAGCAAGTTGGTAATGCAGGAGTCAGGACAGTGATTGCTTGTGTGAATGGCTATGTGGGTCCCTGTTCTCCTTCTCAGTGTGAGCCCACCTGGCCTGCACAGTCACCGCCCAAACTGACAAGGACACATCACTGAATGTACAGAGTGTTACATGTGTCTTTTTCTTTACTCTCCTTCAATGAGCCATCTCAGCCCTGTAGCTTGCACACGACAGGCCTTGTGAGAAGGGTGTGGGTTTGTGAGATCATGTCCCTCAATGTGACCTCCATGACACAGTGAGCCATTCACAGGGCAAGGACATTGAGGGATGCGCAGTGTTGGACACAGTGAGTTTAACCCCCAACATATGTTGATATGTAATTCATGTCTTGCTCTACCTAACAATGGACAGTAGATGTGGGTAGACTAGACATGGCTTCATGTGCTGGAATCCTGCATGTGTATGAGATGGGCAGGTACTGTGTCCACCCTCACACCTGCATGCATTTACGTGTTGTTCTACCATGCTGATGTACCATGTGAGATGCATTCTTGTCTCTGTGAGACATATCTGTATATTTGGTATGAGTCAGTTTCATGCCACTGTACTGAGAGATATTGGTACATAACACTGTGTCACTGATGTTTTCCCCCTCTTGTCTCCCATGCCTGCAGCTCAAAGTACACCAGCGTAAGGCCGTGTGGAGGGCCATTGCATGCAAGGTGCGGGCTCTGGGTGTCTCATACCGACGGCGCACCCACTGCCACAAGAGGTGGGATGACATCTGCCTGCTGAGCAAGAACGTGGCGGAGATGACACTGGGTCTGCTCCCTCGGACTGGCAGGTTGGCGCGGTGCAGCATGACACCACTGATGGCCCGCATCTTGGCCGTGACACAGCCTGAACTGGATGCACGTTTGAAGGAGCATCAGCAGCAAGCTAGGGGTGAGTATTCTGGGAAGGTTGACTTTGGCTGTGATTGGCTGCATGTGTTCACAGCCTGGGACAGCGCTGGGCTATGTGATGTTGGTAGTGTGATGCAGTGGCTTGTGAGTGGCCTCTGTGCTGGGTGCAGCTGTAATGCATTTGCCCTACCTGTACTTCCTAGTGTGATTTGAGAACTGAGCATTGACATTGCATTCTGAGTCGTGGGCTTCAGGTATCGTCTGCATTGGGGTAGCCTGGGAAATCACATGGAAGGGAACGGCAGTGTGCCTAATCTGAGTGTGCTCTCATCAATGCGTGCATTGCCTAACCTCAGATTTGTGAGGCTTAGACATCTGACGCCAATGCGCTACAGTACTTGTGCCCCACAGTACAACATGGTGGATGGCATGAGCTCATGGCCATTGTGGACTGTTATGTTGGAGTCTGTATCTGTGTTGTCCCCTTCTGCTCCATCCATATATGACAGTGGCAACATGTTGTGGGGTTCATCCTTGCCCACATCAGGGCCCTATGTGTGCTCAGAGCTATTTCTGTGTCTGGTTGAACGGAGCCACCGGCAGGATATTGTGCTGTGTGGTCATCACATGGCTCACTTATGCCTGGTTTTCTTGTTTACACGCACTGTTCAAGTTCAAAATTGAGGGTGCACAATGTCATAGCACAGGGTGGTGTGCAACATGTAGATTTCTTCATCTTCAGTGATGCTTTGCTTGCATATGTTTGTTCGGTTGATGCCAATAAACTGACCCTACATCTCTCTCTCTCATGCAGCATCTCCCGTGGGCACGGAAGGACAGGGGACGGACACCAGTGGTGAGGCACCAAGCACAACAGCTGCACACGAGCACAGTGACACAGATGTGACCAGCGCCTTGGAGGGGGACAGGAGTCTGCTGGAGGAATCACAGCCAGAGAAGCAAAGCTCAACATCATCTGACGCCAGTGGTGACGCATCCATGTTGGCGGGCACAGGGGACGGGGACTCTGCCTCCTCTTCCACCACACAGCGTACAGTGCCCACCCTCCCAGCTACTTCCACTGTTGCTGCCCGTGTTCGCACCAGTAAGCAGGGAAGAGTGTCCTTCACCCCAGGCACCGCTGCCCCTGCCCCCCCTGCTGCCATCAGTGCTGAGTCTGTGGACCTTTTGCGCCAGCTGTGTGTGGGCCAGAAAGCTCTCCTCAATGCCTTCATAGACCACGACAAAAAGTTGGCACAGGTGGTTGCTTTCATGGAGGGCATACATTCAGACGTGGGTGGGCTACACTGGACTGTACAGTCTTTGTCCTCCGCAGTGACGGCAGCCCTTCAACTGGCACAATCTCGCAGTCCAGCTCCAGTCCTTTTGTCCACCCCTGTGCCAGTGGCCACATCGGACGATAGTGACCACGCACAACAGACCTCAAGGTCAAGATACAGCACACGCAGCACAAAGAAGCAACAGCCCAAGCGGTCCAGGGTGCAGACACCATCCCCACAGAAAATGAAAGCCACCCCAGAGCGCAAAGACATAAGCCTGTCAGGCGACACCAAGGGCCACAAAGCCAAGAAGCAGACCTTAGGGTCACATGCCTCAGAGGCATCCCCAGCCAAGGACTCTCCTGTCCCAAAAGCGTCTCGCAAGCACAAGCAGACAGTTTCCGTGTCCGCTGAGAAGGTGGTGCCTGCTAAAAGTACACATAAGAAGGGCTCCAAGGCAGATTCACACACAACCTCAACTCCCATCCAAAGCCCTGTGAAGCAGGGAAATGTGGGCACTGTAGGGGGAAAACCTGGTAAACAGGGGATGGAGGGGCAAAGGCAAGGCCAGGCCAAGTGAACAGCTGGATCCAGCATGTCCCCAGAGGGAGGGCCACCGTCTGCACCTGATGCAGCTTTGGTGGTGAGTGTTCCTGTTGTGGCCACCCCACCTCCCACTCCTACGAAGACCACACTTCCATATCGAATCCCCAAGAAGTGGAAAGGTACCCCTCCACATTCTCCCTCCCACACTGTGTCTCATGGCAGCATATCTCCGCCTCCACGGGCCACCACACCACCCGGTCCAAGCAGCCCTCTGGCTCCCAAAGCCACTGATGCCTCAAGCTCAGCTGGTCCGCCCTCTCCCAGGTCCAGTCCTCCAACTGGCCCGACACTCAGCCAGCTCCCAGTCAGACTGACAGACAAGTCTGAGGCTAAATCCCCCTCACACACCTGTCTCTCCCACAGCGGTGCCTGTACTGCCCATTGTTATCCCCCTAGCTGTGTTGCTGCCCATGACTGTGTACAGTCTCACCCATTCCCTGTGCAGCTTCTCATGTACCTACTCTGCTGTTTGGACTGGCCACTGGCCTTGCTGTACATTGCTATGTTTGCCCATTCCCTGTGCAGCTTCTCATGTACCTACTCTGCTGTTTGGACTAGCCACTGGCCTTACTGTTCATTGCTGTGTTTGCCCATTCCCTGTGCAGCTTCTCATGTACCTACTCTGCTGTTTGGACTGTCCACTGGCCTTGCTGTACATTGCTGTGTTTGCCCATTCCCTGTGCAGCTTCTCATGTACCTACTCTGCTGTTTGGACTGGCCACTGGCCTTGCTGTACATTGCTGTGTTTGCCCATTCCCTGTGCAGCTTCTCATGTACCTACTCTGCTGTTTGGACTGGCCACTGGCCTTGCTGTACATTGCTGTGTTTGCCCATTCCCTGTGCAGCTTCTCATGTACCTACTCTGATGTTTGGACTGGCCACTGGCCTTGCTGTACATTGCTGTGTTTGCCCATTCCCTGTGCAGCTTCTCATGTACCTACTCTGCTGTTTGGACTGGCCACTGGCCTTGCTCTTGTCTACTTGTTATGCCTATCTGTGACATTTGTAATAAAGACAGTTGCTCCTGTTGTCTGCTTTGTCAGTCTCCTTGCTAAATAAAGGGTTTTCTTTGTGGGTATGGTTTGATGTGACACATGCTATGTATGCCACTTTAACATTGCCAGTTGCTAGTTACACTATTTCAGAGTTTGGCTGTGGTGAGAGGCACTTCGGTTCTACTTGACTCTGAGGCTTGGGGTGCACTGATGGTTGTTTGTGATGATCTACTGTTATCCTAATGATTCTATGTTCAGGTTTTCTAACTTGTACACATGTCATGTTAGGATGCACTACCAGCACAGAGTGGAATTCTATCCACAGGATTGCAGGCAGGCTGGCCAGGGTCATCATGTATGTGTGAACTTACTTTATGTGTGCCCAGCAGTGTAGGTGTATATTCATCTTGTGATGGTCAGTCATCCTAGTCACATGGGTTACTTTCAATGTGTGCACTTGGTTGGTCAGGAAATGTGCAGTGTGGAGAGGGTGACTTTGTCGTGAGTGTTGATGTGTGTGCACCTGCAATGTCAACTACACATGTGTCACCCAGGAGTAGGGTGCCTGTTTGTGTAATTGTTCAGCCCTGTGATTGTGTGCACATGTGTGTGTTTTATGTTGTGCACTGTGCAGTGTGTTGGTGTGTCCTTGCAGTTCTGGCTGACTCCTACTTGTTGTTTTTGGCAATTGTGAGTATGCAGAGTATGTGACTGGCAAGTCAGTGTTGTGTTTTGTTGATCATCCATGTGTCTTGATGCTGTTTGTACTCACTGTGCATCCCTGCTCAGCCACACTGACATTGTGGGTGTGTTTTCTCATGCATTGCTCTCACATGGAGCTTTATTGCCTCCAGTATGGCATGTGGTGTGTGGTGTCATATCATCCCCTATCTGTGCTTCAGATGCCTACCCATTGTGAGTCTGCACTCCATCTATTTCTGTATGGTACACTCCTGCCATGTCCACTACTGGCATACACACCACTTCACTTTCATGTCAGCTGTCCCCTTGGTTTGCCTGTGTGTGTGCCTCCCCATCACTTCATTTGTCACACTGTTCTTTGTGGTGCAGATCTTTGCACAGGACCAATGTGCCACTCAGGACATTTTCCCTATTGGTTATATGTGATTTTCTTGTACTGTTTAGCAGTCATGGTTGCTCATATGCAGTTCAACTGTTTGTGCTGCACAGTCCTCTGGTCAAGTTGTTTCCACTTTGGTGTCCCAGACTTGTGCATCAGTGGGTGTTGTGTTAGGTGTATGTGTGTTTGCTGAGGTACTGCTTCACTTCCTGAGTGTGATGTTGTCAGTGTGCTGTTTTGATTGTTGTTGTGGGTGTTCATGGTGTGCCACTCATGTCTGTGTGGGACTGGTATGTTTGGTGTGCACACACTGCTTGGTGTGCATGCAGTGCTGTGGGTGTATGTTGCCTTGTCCTTGCCTGGTGTGCATCCCCTGATGTCCTGCTGTGTTTGCAATGTGATTTATTGGCATGTGCTTCTGTTGTGTGTTTGATGTGGCTGTGTGCAGTGTTTGGGCTGTGTTGTCTCTTGCAGGTGACAGATGCTCTGTGTGTGGTGTTCTATTTGCATGTCAGTGTGTGTGTTTTGTTGGTGTGGTGTGTTTCATTCAGATGTGTGTTGCTAGTGTGGTGTGCCTTACTTGTGTGTCTGTCACATGAACTTAGGTCTATTCTAGTTCCTGTGCTTGTGTTAGGTGTGTCCTTGTTGTTTTCTCCTCTCATATCTGAGCTGTCTCTTGTCAGTCTTGTGCATGTGCAGGCATGTGGTACACTGTGACATCATGTTGACTTGATGGGTGGTATGGTATGTCTGTCTGTGTGTCATTGTAGGCCCATTTCTCCCAGTTTGTGTCCATGATTGTTTTGTGATGGTGCACTTCTTGTCTGTGTTGTGATATGTTGTCTGTGCATTGTTCCTGACTGATGGGGTTGTGAACTCCTGTTCTGTCTGTGCTCCCATTGCCTTTCCACAGTTTGGCTGCACAGTTCATGTCTGGTCTTGTTGTGCTTCTGTGTGTGTTTTAGTTGAGTTATGTGTTTGGCTGTTGTTTTTGTGCAGACATTGGTTCTGGCACCCATGTGTGTATGTGATGTTTGTGGGTGTCCCCAGGGAGTGTGATTGTTTGTCTGTGTATTGACTGGACTTTATTGACACCCTTCTGTGTGTCTGGAACTGGTGTTGTGTGCTGCAGGTGTGATGGGGGGTATGTGTGAGGATTCTTACTTGTGTTTGACAGTCATGGAGTGTGTCAATGGGCCCTGTGTGTTATGCTGCTGACATGCTCCTGTCAAGTAGTTGGATACATATGTGTAGCTGTTCACTGTTTGACTTCAGGGCCTTCCTTTCATCCCTGTGCCTATCCATGGGTTGCTTTGCTGTCTCCCTGAGTTGTTGCACTGAGGTGACTGTGATTTGACTTCACTCACTGTGCCAGCCATGTGTGATTTGATGGGCTGTGGGTGTTCTTATATATTCCTTGTCTTGCATGTGATGTACACATGCTTGGTAGTTGGCTCCTTGGCCTTCCAAATGTGGGCACCTCACTTTAGCTTTCCTATTTTTTGTACTCCATTGCTGCTGGCATGTGGTCTGTGCATGTGGCTGTGTGTCAGTGTGGGGTATGTCTGTGTGACTTGGCAGGCTGTGTGTCCAGTGGAGTGATTGTTCATTATCTGTGTGTGTGTGCATTTTCTGCTTGGACTCAGTTTTCTTGCCATGTGTATAGTGTTGTTGTGGTGTGTGGGTTGCCCTGGCCCTGTGCTTCTGTGCTGTGTGTTCCTCTGCAGCCACTCCTGCTGTGGCTGTCTCCCTAGTTGTTTGGTGTGTGGTGCAGGGTGTGGGTTCACCTGGCTTGTTGTTGTGCATGGGGGGCACAGGAGGGGCACATGGCATGTCTATTCATGGGGGGCTGGTGTGTGGGGGTGGAGGTGTGGCCCTGTGGTCTTTGTGCACTGCCCATGCCTGGCGCTGGCCCTGCCTTCTGCATTGTGCGCATGTTTTCCCGCGTTTTCAACGCTGCAGTGACGTGACCCGGACATTACTTCATGATCGCAGTGGATGGGTGACCTGGATGTGGAGGGGTGATTTGGTGACAGGTAGGACATGTGTGGGTACACTTGTGGATGTGTTCCTGTCCCCACCAGGGTTTCTGGTGTGGACAGGAACCCTAGTTCAGCCCATGCGTTGTGTGTTGTGGTTGTGTGCGGAGTTGTGTTGCGTACCTGCGGCGGCGTCCGCGACGGGCCATGAGTTGCTCGTGATGTATCAGGTACAGCGCCGGGAAGATGTGCAAAGCTGGGTCCATTGCGCTCGGGACCGGGCGGTTGGGACCGGGGATCAGGTTTAGCGCTCCCGCTGTGATGCTTCCGCCGTCTCAGGTTGGGCGGTTTCTCCGCTGCGGTGCGACTGGCTGTTTGGGGCATCCTGATTTGTACGGCGGTCGGGACATCATTCCGCACGGCGGTGAGTCTCCATTGGCTCCCACCGCCGCGATGGCGGCTGCACTTTGATGGCGGTTAGCATCGCACCGCGCCGTACGGGAAATGGGCTACGTTTGGCCATCCTAATATGGCGGGCGTGAGATCCGCTGCTGGCATGCGGAAAAAAGCATTTTCCGTCACCGCCAGCACCGCGGTGGTGCCTCCGACCGCCATCGTAATAGGCCCCTAAGCTACCGCACTTGACATCGGACATATCAATAAACACCAATAAGGTTTGTGTCACAGACACTTCTCAAAATTGCAAGATGAAAACCTATGCTGATCAGCGACGAAACGCCAAGAGGTTGATCTTCAATAAAGGAGACTGGGTCCTGGTCAAACAGAAACAGAAGCGGAAAACTGGCACTCCAATTGCTGTTGACCCTCTGAGAGTTGTAAACACCAAAGGTTGCATTGTGACTGCTCATCTTCACAGAAAGTCTATTCCACAAGACTCGTCACACTTTAGACATTTGCTTCAGAGTTTATCTGCTCCTGAGATTGTGAGAAAGGCAACTGCGACTGAATGCCCAGAACAAGCATCTGAGCCTAAGTCATTGGTGAATGATCAATGTACCCCTCAACTACCTCATACTACCCGATCGACTACTCATTCAGGAAATATGATGTTAATGTTGTTTGCGCTTTTTATTTAACAAAGAGGGAGATGTAGAGTCTTTAAGATTATGAGCGCTAGGACCCTTGTAGTTCTGGAAGGACTTTAAACAGGAATTATGCAAGCAACTGGGAGGTGTTATGGTGTGATTATTAAAGTTATGATGCAATGCATGTAGTGTGTGATCATGTGCTAAAGAATAAAGATGTCTGTTACAGAGCTCAGTGTGTGGGGAGTGTTTGTTTTATTTGCATGCTCCCGGCTGGAGAGGATGTTACAAACATCATGAGCCTACCCATGTGAAAACAAGCATAGATTTGGCCTTCAAATAATCCAGAGTTTACAGCTTTTAGCAATAGATAAAAGGACTATATATTTTGCAACACAATATTCACATTTTCATCTGACAAATGACCTATGAACCCTTTGAGTCACCCTGAACCAAACAGCTCAAACCTAAGTTTTTTTTCTTTCTTTTTTAAATTTTCAAAGACCTTTATTGAAAATCATGCACATCAGGGTACAATATGAAGAAAAGTGCTGCATCACATGGCAGAGGGAAATACAACAGCACACCGACCAGAAACAGCATGGAGGCAATGATACAAAGGTGGCACATCGTGGAATGGGAGGCACAGTAGCTGAATGCGGAGCTTTGACGGATAGCAAGAGGCACCAAACGGGGTGAAATGGGGGCGTGGGGACCGCGGGAGGACAGCTGCGGGCAAGGGAAGAGGGGAAATACCTATGGACCAGCACCGGCGGCCGCCGCGGGCAGGTGCCGGCGAAGAGCGCGGGAGAGGACGCAGAGGGGGAAGCATTTCGGGAGAGGAGGTACGCAACAAGAGGGCCCCATATATTGCGCGGCTGACCAGTAGCCGGCGTTAGTTCCCAAAATTCTGAAAGAAGCGTCTGACACTGCGCAGCATCCTTGAGCCATGCACTTGCCTTGGGTGCGGGCCTCCGACCCCAATGTATAGCCACCCTACGACGTGCGAGAACGAGGAGCAAAGCCGTGAGATGGCGGGAGGCATCAGGACATTGCCGCACCAAGCCGAGGAGGCAGGTCAGGGGATCCGGCGAAACAGGCGAGGAGGTTATCTCTGTAATAATGGTGCACACGTCGCGCCAATAAGTAGAGACCAAAGGGCACAGCCAAGCTAGATGAGAGAAGCCCGCCGCGGGGGACGAGCACCTGAGACATCTATCACTAGGGACAAGCCCCATTCTGAATAACTGAGCGGGGGAGCGGTACAACCGGTGTAAGTATTTAAAATGGATAACGTGCAGGCGGTAGTTAGGAGACAAACGTTTAGTCTGCTTACAGCAGTACAGCCAGTTCTCCAAAGAAAGATCAATGCCCAAGTCCTCGCTCCAAGCTGTGCGGGCGCGATCAGCAGAGATAGGGGAGGCCGCTAGCGTGGTGGCGTAGAGCCTAGAAACCAGTCTGCGAGGAGAGGGAGAAGTGTATGTCAAGTCGAGGGCAGCCATCGAAGGAGGGGGCTGCGGGAACATGGGATGCAAATCCCGACAAAACTCCCTGAGTTGGTAATATAGCAATGTGTCCATAGGGCCAGACTCAGCCAGTAGCGAAAAAAAATTGCCGTTGGGGTAGAGGTCAGATAGGGTGGTCAGATCCATGCCAGCCGCCCGTTTCGCCATTCCTGCCATGTGCAGTGACGGGAAAGCCGGGTGGTATGCGACAGGCATGGCACCGGCGGAGAGCAGGCCCGAGCCTGAATATTTGCACAAACCGTCCCAAACCCAGCGCAGAGTCTCCACCGTGTCGATTTCTCCATGTGGTGGCTTGGCGGCGGCAAAGAATGCAGTCTGTAGGGGCAAGGGAGCAGCCAGGTCGGCTTCGACTGCCACATGAGGTTGGAACGGCGTCGGATGTAGCCAGAAATGAAGGAAGCTGGCCTGGGCACTGAGAGCGTATAGTTTAAAATCCGGGGCACCCATCCCGCCGCACGCGAGGGGAAGCGTGAGGATGTCATACGCGATTCTGGGCTGACGTCCGGCCCAGACAAGAGAGATGATGAGGGAACGGAGAGTGCGAAAAAAGTGAGCTGTGAGAGGGACGGGCACATTCAAAAACAAATACAGAAATTTCGGAAGCACTACCATCTTAGCGATGGCGATTCGCCCCGCCAGGGATAAAGGTAGGCACCACCAAAGGGGAATCTTGGTCTCCAGCCAATCAACCGCCCGGCCAAAATTGGCTCTCCAAAGTTCATCCACATTCCGACTGAGCCAGATGCCCAGGTATCTGGTGGGCCCGATGCCCACACAAAAGGGTAGTCTGGGGTGAAGGGGATAGTGGCATCCGTCAAGGGGAATAGAATAGACTTGCTCCAATTAACCTGGATGCCGGATAGACCCCCGAATCGCACCACCTCACCGACCATTGGGCCGAGGTTTTCTTGCAGATGGCGGACAAAGAGCGTGACATCGTCCGCGAACATTGAGACGACCAGGGCTCGGGCCGCGAAGCCTAGGCCCCTCTGAGTGTGGTGCTGCCTGAGCCTGGCTGCGAGGGGCTCCATGGCCACAGCAAAGAGCATAGGCGAGAGTGAGCACCCCTGCCTAGTGCCCCTCGAGACTCGGATGGGTTCTGATATCTGACCGTTGATCCGGAGTCGGGCGACCGGGAGGGCGTAGAGGAGATGAACTTTGCGCAGAAAAATCGGGCTGAAGCCAAGGCGGGGAAGGAGATAAAAGAGGAAGGGCCATTCGAGAGTATCAAACGCCTTGGTGGCATCTAGTAGAGCCGCCACGGCCGGCAGAGCGGGGTTAATCTGATGAAGTACCGCAAAGATCGTGCAGAGGTTGTGCGACGTTGCGCGCTCGGGGATAAATCCAGACTGATCCAGGCGAGCAATAAGGGGCATGAGGGGCAGAAGGCGGGAGGCCAGAAGCTTGGCAAAGATCTTATTGTCGGTATTAATAAGTGATAGGGGGCGATATGAATCCAGAAGTTCAGGGGCTTTGTCCGGTTTTAAAAGCAGTGTCAACAGGGCCTCGCAAAGTGAGGGGGGGAAGTGGCCTGACTCGAAGGAGTCATTATACATGGCGGCAAGATGTGGGATGAGTACGGGCGCAAATGCTTTATAGAAAGAAGCGGGCAGGCCGTCGGAGCCGGGCGCCTTGTCCCCGGGCAAACTATTGATGGCAGCTAGGATCTCTTCCTTGGAGACGGGTTCATCGAGGTATTCTCGATGACCATTACCCAGCCAGAGGAGCTCAAGAGTGTCGAAGTACTAGTCCAGGAGGTCGCGCGAAGGAGCAGGCCCGGCGGTATAGAGTTGGGTATAAAAGGCGGTGACTCGTGAAATGACCTCAGTAGGAGAGGTTGTGCGTTCCGGACCCCCATCTTGTAGTGCCGTGATGTAGGAGGCAGCGCAAGGCCGTTGTAGAATGTTGGCTAGGGTCTTACCGGGGCGGTCACTCTCGCCATAACGACGCGCCCTCGCCTCCCTACCCAAAAAGGATAGCTCCGTGTCAGCTTCTTGTTCGAATTTGGAGAGTTTGCCACAAAGCTGCACAAGGGTGTCGGGGTGGGGGCTGACCGAGTGCTGAGAGTCAAGGGTCTTAATTTCCCCCTCCAGGCATTTAAGAGTGCCACAGATAGAGCGCAGGACACCCGACTGTTTAGAGATGCATTCGCCCCTGACCACCACCTTGAAGCCCTCCCAAAGTGTGGAGGGGGAGTCCACCGAGCCGGCATTAAGTTCAAAATAGTTCTCTATTTCAGTCTGAAGTTCGGCGCAAAACACCGAGCCGCGGAGCGCGTTAGGGGGCAGGCGCCAGGCAAACATCCGCTTCGGGGCATGCGGGGGTAGCAAACTGAGAACTATGGGTGCATGGTCCGAAAGGGTGCACGCCATATGCTCAACCGATGCGATCCATGCAAAAGCATCGCGAGAGGTGATCCAAAGGTCCAGGCGGGACCAGCAGCCTGAAGTGCCAGTAACGCAGGTGCCCTCGCATGCGTCTGGGTGGGTATGGCGCCAAGCATCCAGCAGGGAATTGTCGGCCAATATGGAGCGCAGAAGAGAGGTGGAGCGGGGATGCAGAGCGCGGGACCCAGAGCGGTCCAGAGCGACCAAGGGTGTAATGTTAAAACTGCCCCCCCACAGTAATGCAGCGGGGCCCAGGGAGGATATGTGTCACCATACCTGTGCAAAGAAGTCGGGGTCATCAGAGTTAGGGCCATAAATCGCAGCGAGGATCAAGGGCTGGGCTAAAAGGGTACCAAGCAGAATGACAAAGCGCCCTTCAGGATCGGCAATGGTCTTGGTGGTGCGCCAGGCAGCCCTCTTCATAAAAGGATAGACACCCCACGGGAGTAGCTCGAGTAGAAGGAGGAGTGGATTTTGTCCCAGTGTCGGGAGTGGAGCCTGGAGGCGGTTGCGGGAAGCAGATGAGTTTCCTGGAGGAAACAGATGTCAACTTTGTGACGAATAAGGAGTGCGTGTACGAGGCAGACCTTGCGGTAATCGTTCAGGCCACGGACATACCAAGTCCAGAGTGTAGTTGCCGTCATAGAGCAGTGCCAGGAAGGGGAATGCCAGATGAGGCCGTGTGCAGCAGAGGGACCTGAGAAGTGTAAGATGCGGTGTGCAGTACAGAGAGCAATGCAGCAGACAGCAAGGTACAGAATAGGTCCGAGAAGAAAAAAAAGGAAAACAACATCAAGCCTCGAAGGAGAGGCACGGCACCCAAAGAACCCCCCCCTACCACCCACACCAACCCCCCAATCAGGTTGAGAGACCAACCCCACCCACTCAGGGAACCCCCAACTGGGAAGGGGAAAGGTAAAGTGAAAACAAAGAGGAATCATCCCATAGAGACGTAGCTCGGTGCAGCGTACGCCCCTGCCGCCAGGACAGGGTGGCCAAGCCGTGGGTGGAGGTGGACTGCAAGGGGAGGGGATGGGGACACGATATAGCTCCTCGGAGCCCAGGGCCAACAAGGTAAGCAAATATCAAATACAATGCAAGACAAGTATCAATGCTGCGTAGATATGGTACAATAACATGAGTCCCATCAGCAGAACAGGGCAGCCGGGTCCAAGAGCTGGGGAGCGTGAGGGCGGCCACAGTGAGTCAGCATAGGAGTAATGGAATGACAACAAGAACTGGGACCAGGACAAGCAAGTTTGTGCCATGTAGCGCAGGAGATCCGAGTAGATGAGCAAGGGGTAGTCTCAGTCCTTGTCACTTAGATCGCCATTGCGGCCGCTCTGGAGCTGGAGGGGGCGGAGCGCTGTGATTTATCCAATTGTTTGGCGTAGGCCATCGCCGCTTTGGGTTCCAAAAAGGTGTGGACCTGCGAGCCGTGTTTGACGCGCAGCTTGGCCGGGTACGCCAGAGAGTAGGATACGTCGTGTTTTTGCAGCAGACGTTTGGCCGGGAGAAATTCACGGCAGGCAGCCTGAACCGCCATTGTATAATCAGGGTAGAAGGAGAGCGAGTTCCCCTGATGGCGAATTTCCCCTTTTTCCCTGGCAGCTCGGAGGACCGCGTCCCGGTCACGGAAATTCAGGAGTTTGGCGATGATGGGTCGGGTTGGAAGACCAGGAGCAGGCCGGGGCCCCAGAGAGCGGTGGGCACGCTCGACGATGAAAACCGGGGAAAGGACCTCCCCGAATAAGTCTCGAAGCAGTTGCTCAACAAAATCTTCTATTTTGGCAATGTTGGAGGATTCAGGCACTCTCGTGATGCGGAGATTGCTTCTGCGGGAACGCGCCTCCAAATCCTCATTCTTACTTTTAATGAGCTGCAAACTTTGTCCATCTGCAAAAGTGCGTGGTGATCCCGGGCGGCAGCGTCCTCAGTGTCAGACATCCTCGCCTCAACTTGAGTTAAGCGCGTGTCGTGAGAGTCCACTCGAGCCTTGACAGAGTCCAGGCGGGTGGATAGCTGATCAAGCTGGGCGGCGATGCCGGTGACCGTAGATTTTACATCCCGCATGATAGCTTTGAGGTCATCCTCGCGGGTAGGGTCATTTTCAGGTTGGGTAGCGGGTTCGCCAGTATCCGTGACTGCCCCCTCCTGTCGTAACGATTTACGCTGGTCGAAAGCTATCTTTGGTTGCTTTGGGTCAGTTCGTCCCATGGTCAAGCACCGGTGCACTCCGCAGGTCAGGGAGCAGCGTATGTAAAAGCCGAGGCTAGCCGGGGAGGCAGGGATATAGAGAGGGCGCCTGGGGAGGTGATGGCAGCCAGGCCCATGAGGTAGAGCAGGAGCAGGTGAGTTGCGGCACGGCCGACCCGGCCAGCGAGGAGAGTCCCAGCGCCGAACGGGAAGGGGAGCCCAGCGAGGGGAAAGCAGGCCATCCGGAGCAGAAGATCTGGCTAGGGCAGGTGTGGCTGCAGCGTACCGCCATGAGGCCTTGACCGAGTGAGAGATGAGAGGCCTGGAGGAGTGAGACGCTCCCAGGAATGGGCTCCGATCTCCAGGCAGAAGGTACTGAGTCAGGTCCTTGCAAGGCAAATGGCTCCCAAACAATGGAGGTGATGGCCGGCCAGCAAGAGGAGGCCCCCTTCCCGATATAGTGTCAGCCTCAGTGAGCCCAGGAGGGAGGTGGAGTAGAGGAGCGGAGTGCCAGCGATCCACCGCGGAGCAAGGCCCGGCAGGGGACCGTCCACACTGAGAGAGGGTGATGATGAGCCTGCTCGATGGTGCAGGCGGCAGGTCCGCGTCAGGCCAGAAGAGAGTGCACTCCTCATATTAGGCCGCGCCGGGCCGTGTAGACAGCAGAGGGGGCGCGGGCCGCAGAAGCACAGAAGCGGGCCGTCAGGAGAAGTAGGTGGGAGCTCTGATGTCAGCGGCCAGGAACTAGAAGGGGCAGCTGTGAGCAGCGAGGAGTCGCGGAGGGCGCACTGCCCCGTCGCTAGGCCCGGAGCAGGCAGGCCGAGGCAGCGGGTGCCAGGAGGAGGAAAAAAGCACCCGCATGGAGAGCCGGCCCAGGCCCGGCGGTACGGGGCACGTGCCCCCTACCCCGCCGCAGGGCACTCGCCTCAGAGGCGACTCACCGGATCCAGAGGAGCAGTGTAGCAAGACAGCTCCGATGATGGGACCCGGACCACTGGAAGCCGATCAGGCAGGATGTCGGATCAAGGACGCCGCAGCAGCTGAGGCCGAGCTCCTCCAGAGCACCTGCCACCAGGCCCAGCCGCCACACCAGGCCCAAGCGGAGATCTCGGCTTGTCGGCGTGTGAGGGGGCCCAGGATGGCAGCGACAGAAACCCCGAGGTGAGATGAGTCTGTGTGACCCAGAGTCGAGAGGCAGCAAATCGGCAGTCCGCAGGATTTTTAAGGATTATCGGCTTGGCCGGCAGAGCCCACTTAGAGTGCGGCCATTTTGCAACTGGCCAAGCCACGCCCCCCCAGCTCAAACATAAGTTAGGAGAGATACCTTACGGGTTCAGGTTTCAGACAGAAATGCTCTATCTCAAGCAACCTAGATCCAAATGTCTAAAGATGCCGGGCAGCAGAATGACCTCCTATGCTGTACAAATCATAAGGCATCGACTTTAGGAAGTTTTCCCTATGACATAAATTTAAAGGCCTGCGAATCACAGATTGTATCAGTTGTTCAGATGACAAATACTCCACTGACTAAGACCTCATAAAACACAATTACCATCAGCTCATTCAAATCTTGCAGGTGCCAGCCCCATGCTGAATAATTTGAAAATATACTCAAAGTCTCATTGGAGTACGTTCATATACCAATATGAAGAGAATTACTAACAACTATATATGTAATCACGGATGTACCTACTATTAACCAAATATTGTCTTCTATTTTCTTGAAATTTCCCATGGCCGTGTATTAATTGCAAAACTTTCATGGCCTTAGCAGGCCCAGAAGCCATAAGGTGCCACGCGCAACATCATTTCGGAGGGCAAGGGAAGCAGGATTTTGTGAGAATAATGGTACTCATATTGTATATATGAATGACATCTTCACTTCAAGGCTGTCCTGCACTTCCTTGAGGGGAAGATCCTGAGACCTACACATTAGATACATTTTCTCTGAGAATAACAAGCTTCTGTCATGTGATCATATTACATTGGCTTTTATTGAGGGAAATTGTATAAATACTAGGGGGCTTATTTATAGGATTTTGGCATAGGGCAGCGCAGCAAGGCACCTTGCTGCACTGCCCTACGCCAAAGTAAAAGGGCAGGAACGCACCGTATTTAAGCAATATGGTACATTCCTGTCCTTTCTCCCTGAGCTGGCACTTTTTCAGCAGCCTAGCGCCAACGTAGGCACGCTTGCACCATGGTGCAGGGGTGCCTCCATTGAATGCATGATTGTTTTTGTGCAAGAAGGGGCACCTTCCTGCACAAAATCAATCCTAAGAGGAGTTTTCCTCTTTCTATGTGTGCTGCAAGAGGAAACAACGAGGATGATTAAACATATTTTTCCTCGTTAAGTCCCAGCTCAGAAAGTGTGGGGATTTGGCGCTTCCCCAGGTTTACATCACTTTGTTAATCTGGGGCAGTGTCAAATTCCATGGGTGTTGCATGGGAAAACTCACTGAAACACCCATGGAATGCCTCCCAGATGCAGAGTAGGAGCGATGCAGCGATTTGCGCTGCGTCGCCTTATTCATGATTTATGAGGCCACTCAAAGCCACTCAGTGAGGCTTTGCGTGGCTTCATAAATCAAAATGAAAGCCCTGTGTTTATGCATGTACCACTTTATGTGGTCCAAAAGTGACCCTGGGCTCTCATAAATAATTTCCTAAGTCTTTATTACAGGTTTTTAAATTTTAGCTCCAAATGACAGTTTTCTAAAAGGAGCCCTGGTCAGTTGAATTGACCATTGTCTCTTGATTTTTTGCTCTGCTGCCTCCTAGTTTGCATTAAACACTAGTTGGACTTTATGCTCTCCGACATGCTGCATTTTATTTTTAAGAATAATTATTTATCAGGTTACTGAGAGCTGTAGACATTAGCAACTAGATGTTGGACGTATAGCTCAGGTTTGTAAAACCTGTTGGCTCTGGTCTCACACATCAGAACCAACCATAAGGTGAACCAGAAATTAATTTTGACAATGGAGCTACCCCTCCAGCTATATCAATATCACAAGTTTTGGACTCAGCAGAACTATGCCTCAAATGATACAAAACGTACGCATCCACTTCTCAGATAGCAAAACTATTACACAGGCCCAGGCTTCAGAACATCAGCATGGCTACCTGGCAAGGTAGCGAAGGAGGACATTAAAGCACTGGAAGTGGTAGGAGCATGGGTTACATTTTTCATAGACAAAAATGCCCTACATTATCTTTGCTAATGTCCATGCACATTATCCAGGGAAACAGCGTTTACAATGCTGTCTCCACAGCGCATGCCATTACAACGTGGTTGTTACAACGACCGCGTTGTTAGTACGCAATACCATTACATCGCAAGTCATTACAACGACTTGCTGTAGGGGGCGCACTGGTATTGGATTTAAAATCCAACATCTTCCCTGCTGTTGCGCAAACTGGAGTAGGAATAGTAAATAATACTATTCCTAAGTCCAGTGCGCCCCTACAGCAAGTCGTTGTAATGACTTGCGATGTAATGTTATTGCGTACTAACAACGCGGTCGTTGTAACAACCGCGTTGTAATGGCATGCAATATAATCGCATGCGTTGTAAGCAGCTATATTCATTATCCAGTCTACTTGTTCCTTTTTTGCAGAGCTGCTATGGTCAGAAGATCGCCTTAACACATCAATCCTCGATATCCCTAAATGGAAAACTGCACTCATGTCCAATGGAATAGTTACGTGGTATATACCAAATGAGTACATAAGTTATGATACATCACCATTGACAACAGCTTCATGAATGTCAGAATGCAGTTCATTGAATTCTGGATACAATGGCACTGATTAACTTTTCCGCACCTCTCCTTATCCACAGCCAACCACAAACAATAGCAATAAGTTGGTTAACCATAGACCCAGACAGTGTTAAATTTGTAGAAGAATAAGAGCCTAGACCCAGATTTTTGCTTAGAAGCCCACTGCCAGCACTATCGAAGGTCGGTGTGATGAGTACCACGGCTACGTGACCATGACTCCACCTCATGCCCCTTTCATCCACCACCAGATACATCCTGTCTTTTTATCTCACTCTTGCAGCTTCTTTTCAGACCTGTTTCATCCCTTTGTCACTATTTTTCATCCCTCTCTTCCCATTTCTTTCTCCCTTTTGTGTATTTCTCTCTCTTGCTCTGGATCAACGTCTATAAAGGAAAAATAAATGTGGGTCCCCAGAAATAAGTGCCTGTGGGCACCATTTCCAATCACCGGCTCAAATTTAGCACCGGAGACAGGGAAAGTGGAAGATACAGATTGGATTTTGCCATGCTGACGCACACTCTACTGGGCCCTAACGTCTACGGGTCGTAGTGGATATCGAAAGTCAAGATTAATATCTTAAGCGGCATATCAGCAAGGCGGCGCTATGTAATTATCGCCGCTTTTGCGTCCGTTTTCGGGCGAAAAGCGGCGATAATTTCATCGCCGTATCAGCAAAGACAAGCTATCGCGTGTTTTGCTGATTTAGCGCCCCTTACAACAACGCCCAGCTTTGCATCTCTAATGAGATGCAAAGTGGGCGTTCCGTGCCAAAATAACTGGAGAAATGTTGCTAACCGACATTTCTCCAATTATCAAGCTGCACGCAAACAAGCAGAGCGATAAGAAAAGTAGCGATAACCACAGTTATCGCTACTTTCCTTACGCCTGCTTGTAATCTGACTTAGCCATGTAATCCAATGGGAGGTGGATTACATCGCTAAAACCACCCTGCCCTATCAGCAAGGTGTCGCTGGTCGCAGTGCGATTATCGCTGGATTTCCAGCGATAATCACACTGTTTTCCAGCTAACGCATGGATTCCTATCGCTTGGGAGATAAGCGTTGCTGATTGCAAGCTATCTCCACGATAGAATCCAGCGTTAGCCTGCGATGATTATCCTCGCGCTAAAAGCGCTGAGCGATAATTATCGCAGGCCCTTGCTGATATGCCCCTTAGTGTCTTATTGCTACTCTGAAACATCTATGGCTTGTCTTTGAGCTGCACTGCCAATGTTACACAATGTAGTACTTTTGCAACCTGTGAGTTATTACAGGCTTGCAGTGTCCCAGTAAGTGGCTTTATGTTCGTTTTTGCATTCATACCAGTGTGCGTTTCAGTTGATTCAGAGGCAATATAGAGCTGTGTAGTTGTCACTGTACTTATTTGTGAGATTTTCATGTTTTCATTGTGCTTATGTGTGGCAGTTAAATGGTTGATGTGACGCTCTGACCTAGGGTGTGAGATATTGTGAGGATGAGGATCTCACAGCTTCAGGTTCATTCTTTTAATACTGTGCCAGATTAATGTATTGTGAAGTTGGCAATGTTTTTCAAAGAAATGAAAAGGGGAAAAAATGCCCTCCTCAAAAGTGGGAGACATTCTTCCGGCCTCCTAAGGGTGGCCTGGATGCTGCAGCTTCCAGTCAGCCATCACACACTTCTGTATCCCTGCATCTGGAAATGCCACCCTAAGGGGCAGAACTTTAGATGTTGGGAAATACCAAATGCTGCAGAGCAATGCTTCTTGTCCCAAGTGCCTCAATGAACCAAAGACAAAAGTGTACGTGAGTAAAACCTCGCCTGAGCAAATCCTCTCACCTTTATGATGCATGACCTTTAACCCTCCTAAGATATAATTCAATGTTAGCGCTTAACTTAGGGTCCGAATCAGTATCCAGAGATTCCTAAGCAGTATGGGATGCTAGCATAAGCCATGAAGACTTACTATTTGAGACCAATGCTTTTTCCTACGGTGTCTTCTGATTACTCTACAGAAGTAACAGAAGGAACAGAACCACATCACTTGAAGACTAACCTTTAGCTTTCATCCAGTGCTTAATTTGTAAAATAATAAGTTCCACGGCCCTGACCAGGAGGCTACCGCAGCCTCCACCAACCATTGTCCCGTCATCGCTGCCAATGACGGTACCAAAACAACTACTTCTCTCTCGCCTGCAAGTTCAGATTACTCCAGGTCCCTAAAGCTAAAGGAATGGCTGGGGAGGCAGGTATTAGTATTTTTTAATATATATTGTATTCATAAACAGTCATTGTTCTGCTTAACTCTAAATTAGATGAGCAGCGCCACCATATGATAGAGTGTCAAAACTGTGGTGATGACAATTAAGTGCCGATGCCGAAAACACTGGAAACCAATTAAGTGCCGGTGCCGAGTACCGGAAACCACCGGCTCACATTAAGCACTGCATTTAGCAAACCTATGCTTTATTGCAATTTTACAGGAACAAAAATACGAGCAAAAGAACAGATCTGAATGAATTAGCAGCCTAGGTCAAATTGGGTTCTCTGTACTAATCTGACTGTATAACTAGTCACAGAAATAATTCGTAGCCCTGAGTGAAATGTTACGCTGGAGTAATTAGAGTGAATTCAGTAAATATGCATTACTTTTGTGATGCGAAAGTACCAAAATGACGCCAGCGTGAGTAATTAAGAGTAATTTGGGGCAAAAATCCTACCGCAGGAGGAAAAGGAACAGTGAACTCAGAGAGAGTGAGTGGCTGCTGGCTGTTGTTGTTCATGTCCTGAAGCATTTAGTGCTACTGTTTTAGAGTAAAATGCATCCTTGGATGCATTTTGCACTAAAAAAATAGTGCTTGATGCTAGATTATGCTTCTCATGTAATTACACATAATTACGAATTATTTTGTGGTAAATACAGGTAATTACGCTAGAGAGAAATACACCAGTTATGCCTACCCCTAATAATTAGTATCCACAAAGCATAGAATACTGACTTTTACTAGATTTCCCCCATTGTCTTGGAGCAGTCGTGAATACCTCAACCAATCAAGTTACCCACTTACCGTGTCTGCTTTTTGTAGCATATATTGCTGAATTTAAAATAGGAAAAGAAAAACGTTGCATATGGGAATGAAAAGCAGAGGCCTCAATGAGCTATTCACCTAACAATGGGCAGCATGAGGTTCGGGGTTGATAGGGCAAACCAAAGACCTCCACCAAGTACTAAAACATCACTCAGTTTACCTGTACCTGATTCCAATGATTTGCTGATTTCATTAACTTCATGGTATATCCACCAAATGTGGGCCCTGCCAGAATAGGCTCTGAAATATTTCTGTTGCTCAATGGGCTGGGCAGGGCTTGCCCAATGAGCTCTGAGCCAGTAACTGCAAGCATCGCACGATATTTATGACTAACTCAGAGCCAGCTCACTTACAAGATCTGTGTGCAGTCTACAGTGAGACTTGCAGTCTGTCTAAACTCACCTCAGGGACATGATGAGAACTGGTACTACTTTTCATCACAGGGAGCAATCTGAATGCTCATCGTTGTAAGAGGCTCAAGCACACCTTTGTGAGTGTTCATCCACCCCTCAAGCAGACAATGTTATTCCTGCACTGTAAGAAATTGAGTTATTGGTTGAAGAGGGCGGAAGCCCCACTCAGGCAACAACCACAATCCATGTCAGGGTGAACCAGAAAAGTCACTAAATTAACCTGTGCTTAATGGTCTGGTAGCTCGGCATAAGGGCAGTCAAGCTTAACTCGGAGGCAGTGTGTAAAGTATTTATGCAGCACACAAACAGTAATAAAGTGAAAACACAACACAAGAAAAATGCCGAACCAATTTAGAAAAATAGAGTAAATATTAATAAATAAAATGACACCAAAACAAAAAAACGGATTTATAATGTTTTTACATTTTTTGTGAAATCTAGTGCCTAAAAGATCAAAGCACTGACCATGGGTAGCTGGTTGCACAAGACCAGGCAAAAGTCCCAAGTTAAGGCCAACTGTGATTGATTGCAGTTCAATACAAGGGGTGAATTGTGTCCGGTCTCAGCTTACCTTCACACTTACAAGAAATTTCAAGAAAAAGTATGGGAGAAGGTAGAAACTCAGCAGGGCAAGGCAGCAGGCTGTAACTGAAAGGAGGTCATCGACGACATAGAGCCGCTAGATGAAGTCTCAATGAAGCCTATGGCCGGAAACACCCTGGGTAGGAAAAGCTGGATTTCCAGGCAAAGGAGGCCATCGTCATCGATGGAGTGCTGGTCATCATGGAGCCTAATTTCTACCTACAGACAAAAGTTTTTCTTGAGCTCGGATTCACCCAGCAGGATGAGGCAGCAGGCTGTAGCCAAAAAGGATTCCACAAGGCCGGACACCACTGCTGGGATGTCCAGCTGAAGAATGCAGCGGGAGCTGCAGTGAAATGAATCCCACTGGAGCTGCACCTTCGGCAGATCAGCTTTCGGGTAGGTCCCGATGCCCTGTTATTTCTCAGAGCTGTTTTTGGTGAAAAATGTTCTAAGTCCCAAATTTTGGATTCTGGTAGAAGGCCATTCCAGCACTACCCCAAGGGTACAGGACCTAGAGGGCACCACTTGGGGTGTTGTGTCACCCTCCAGCGGGGGCCAGAAGCAGGGTTCATGGCCTCAGGAGCTTGTTATGTCACTGTAGCTAACACAAGAGGCCATCCAACTAGCCCTGGGAGTCCCTCTGGTGGTCTCCGGTTCAGGACGACGGTCCAGTCCTCCTTCATCAGACAATAGGGGAGCAGGGCAGTGCTTTCAGCAACAGGGCAGCAGGGCAGTCCTTTTGGCAGCTGCAAGTCCTTCTTCTGCATCTTCCACAGGTCCAGGAGTGTACTGAAGAGTGGTTCTGAGGGTCCAATATTTAAACCTGGTTCCAGCCTTTGTGTTTGGGGGGACGCCTGCCCTATCCCCACATCTGGTTGTGGAAAGTTTTTCCCTTCCCCTGTCAAGGCCCCAAACTAAGCTCATATTAGGTTTCTGTCTGTGTGCCAGAGGCAAACCCTTTGAAGTGCAATTGGAGCAGGGCTCAGCTCTGCCCCCAGCCATCCTGGTAGGATGGCCAATCCTGCCCACACCTAGTCCCTTTGTGTAACTGTCTGGAAGGAATGCACAAAACCCAACAGCAGAGTCATTCATAGTCTTATGACCCAGGACACTGGCATAAGGCACAAATGGTTCAGACAAGAAAATGCCAGGTTTCTAAAAGGTCAATTAAAGGGGATAGGCCCAAATGCAGGTAGCTAGATAGGGCCTAATTAAAGTAGCACAACAAGAAACCTAGCTACCACTTTCTCTGCTGTTATCTACTTAAACAGACGAGAACCAATTCCTGATTTCATTGGTCCTGGTTATTTATTCAACCATTCTTTCATTTTTTCATTTTTCTGTTATCATATATGTCAGAAATAGGGAAAACTGTTTTTGTTTCAAAAGAGTACATAAAATAAATTCTAAATGTGATAGACAACAATACAAGAACAAAACATCAAGGTATTACACCAGTCAGTCATTTCAAAAACTACATGCATGCAGCAATCCCCCTGTGCTTATGTACATAATTTACACACTCCTTTTTAAGGGGATGCTGCCCATTGGGAACACACTAGGATGCAGCTCGGGTCAAAACATTACAACATTTTCTTTTAAGCTGCTCGTATTCCTAAATTAATAGTTCCTGAATGGTGAAGAATGCCGACGCGTTTTGAGTCCCAGTAGTACTCATGGGGCTCTCTTCAGGGCTCTGACTTGGTGTGATCTAAAAAATAAACAAATATTTCTAAAAGGGGCATTTTTAGAATTGTGCTCTAAAATCCTACTTTGCCATTATAGAGGATTTTAAAATAGAATTCATTTGAGTCTAAACAGCATATCTCTACTTGCTCCCAGTCCAAAGTCTGCACTTATTAAATATAATAAGGTAACCCAGTGTTAGCCAATAGGAGAGCTAGGCCTTACAGTAGTGAAAAATAACTCTAGGAGTTTTTTCACTATCAGGACATATAAACTTAAACCCAAATGCCCTACTTTTTACATACTGTGCACCATGCCCTAGGGGCTTTTAGGGCCTACTGTAGAGGTGATTTATATGTATTAAAAATGAAGTGTTAAGCCTGGCAAAATGTTTATTTTCCTAAGTCGAAATGGCAGTTCAAAACTGCACTATAGGCTACAATGGCAGTCCTGAGACATGTTTTAAAGCGCAACTTGACTGAGTGGCACAATGAGTGCTGTAGGCCCACAAGCAGCATTTAATTTACAGGCTCCGGGTACATGTGGTACAATTTACTAGGGACTTACAAGTACATTAAATTGCCAAGCAGGTGTAGGCCAAGTGCAGCGAGTGGTAGCGATCAAAGAGACTGATTATTCAATCCTCAAAGTTGTGGACCTGAAAAGGATGGGATGATAGAAGATGTGTATGCAGCTCTCTTGGCTAGCCACATACAGCCTCCGCACAGACCGAACATCAAGTAGAATGTCATCCTGGTACTATCTTGAGATGCCTGAAATGCATGTTATTTTCAGACATTGCCATGACGAAGACAATGTACCTAAATATATATTCCAACACACAAAATGTGACACTTGACAAGGCTGGCACTAAGGTTTTAAAACTATATTTCATGCATTTTTATGTCATACAGTTAACTTTCATTAGGGTGAGAGCTCCTTCTACACATGTAAGCCAACAAGAGAAACATAGGAAGAAATTAACATCCTTTTATTCACCTTTGGCTAAAAGGTTGGCATAGCAGAACTTGAGTAGGGTAGGTTTGCCAGACCCAGTATTGGTATAACAAAGAGTGGGTGTTTCAGAAGAGGATTGAGGTGCATGGCAGAGCTGTGCGAGGTTCCAAGATGTAATGGGATAGGACCAAGTGCTGCAGTCAGAAGTGAGGTGCACATGACGTTTTGCAACTTCTATGTGTGCTGCATTAAGCAGCACACATAGAAGTTACAAAACGCCATTTAAAGATTGTTTATTTGCAGGAAGGGACACCTTCCTGCACATAAACAATCACTCCCCTCAACGCAGGCACCCTTGCACTATGGTGCAAGGGTGCCTGTGTTGGTGCTAGGCAGCTAAATTTAGCACCAGTGCAGTGGGAAACGCAGAGCTTCACCATATTCTTGTAAATATGGTGCAG
Source organism: Calotriton arnoldi (assembly GCA_963921515.1). Lineage (NCBI taxonomy): Eukaryota > Metazoa > Chordata > Amphibia > Caudata > Salamandridae > Calotriton > Calotriton arnoldi. The sequence continues at coordinate 3,660,556 of CAWUFW010000695.1, read as the reverse complement.
CCCTGCATTTCTAAAGTGATGGAGTGTGTCTTTAGCCTTCTAGGCTTAACGACACACTTCACCACTTTCTTTGTAAATATGCCCCTACATGCCTTGTTTCACTGGGGCTGATAATTGTTACCCTGCACCTGTGACCCTGGGACATGAGACCTCTTGGAAATGTCCATCTTTTGCATACTAGTTCCCGGAGTGTTGCCTGAACTGTTTATGCTAGCTTTAGGACTCTGCACACTTTATTTCTTTTCACCAGTAGTTAAGCGTTGGCTTCTCGCTTAAAATGTGCTGAATTGGCATACACCTGATTGGCACATTTAATATACTTATAAGTCCCTAATATATGGCACTACATGTACCTAGGACTGTAAATTAAATGCTACCAGTGGGCTGCAGCACACATTGTGCCACCCAATACAGTAGCACTGTAAACATGTCGCCATGCCCGCAACTGCATCCTGGCTTTGCAGGCTTGAAACTGCCAATTCAACCTGTCAAAATTACCTTTTTTACAGGCCTATATCTTCCTTTTAAATATTAATAAGCCACCCCAAAGTAGGCCATATTCCCTAATAAGCTAGGTTGCATGTTATTTAAAAGTAGGACATGTAGAAAATATTGTTACACATGTCCTGACAGTGCAAATGACCCAAAAGCCAGCTCCACTGTCACAGGGTTAACTGCCCCATAGGAAAACATTGGGTGGCATTACAACAACTTATAATGATAATTGTGGGTGGGAAGCAGCTAAAAATATAATTCAAGGACCCAATTTAATAATTATTCAAAATCGAATTTAATGATGAGATTGAATTTTGATTAGGGTTGTTGGAGGGCTACTTTTAGACTATTTGCCTCTTCCTGCTTACATTGCTGTAGGCATTTCTGCCAGTATTCAACTGTCACCTTACTGCCGATGGCTCCTCCTGTAGTGGATTGGTCCAAAACAGAGGACAAAGGGCTTGGGTGAAGGAAGATGTTGCCTTCCTTGACAGAATGGGCTGGTAACTGTGACCAAGGATTAGTTGCACTTCAAAGAGGCCTACCTGGTCTCTAGAAGATAAACCTCACACCAGGCCTGCCCCTTTCTGTGTCCCTCTAGTCAGCTAGGCTCCAAACCCAGTGGAAGGGGCGCTGACTCAAACTGGTTTGGAGTGACCACAAGGGAAGGTTTGCCCATTATCATAGCCACACCTCTGGGTGTGCCCATGGAGCTCTGACGAAGGACAGAGTAGTCCTTCCATTTTGGATTTAGGCTGAGAGGGGCACTGTGGGATAGTTTACAGTTAAACCAGAGAAAGTGCTGCAAAAGTGGGTATGGCCACCTAGGGGAACTGTTAACTCATTGGCTAGGGTGCGGCCCTCACCCACAGGTTGATAGTACCCTCCTCAGAACACTCCTGGATCCAAGAAGAACCAGAAGAAGGATTGTCCTGCTGTTTAAAGAACCGGATGGAAAATTAGACCTGCTTGCCATGAACCTAGGATCACAGAAGTGGCTCCAAAGGTCAGTTGGCTAACCAGTTTGGGCTACAACAAGCTTCCAGAGGCCTTTTCCTGCTTTCCAGCTGACCAGTACCAACTGAATCTTTTTTGGCCCCCTCTGCTGGCATCTGTGGTAGTGAGTCCTGACTCCCAAGTACTGTCCCCAAGGTCCTGGGCCCTTGGCTGTGGTCAGAGTCCTGCCTAAATGAAAACTTCACCAGACTCAAAACTGAGCTTCTCCGTCAACAATCTTCTTCAAAGACTTCACCGGGTTTGCATCGAGCAGCACCCTATCAACAGCTTTCCCAGACTTAACATCGAACAGGTCCCAATTGATGGCTCCACCGGACTCGATGTCGAGCAGCATATGGGCAATGCTGACAGCCTTCATCAACAGCTTCTTTGGGCCTGACGCAGAACAGCCTTCGATTGACTCAGAGACCTCAAGCAGCAGCTCACCATTGAGCCCTTCCTAAGATACAGTCCTCTGCTTGGCCCTGCTAAAGATTTTCTACCTCCATGAAAGTGAGAAGGTAACTTTGTGACCGGGATAAACCTGGTCCTTGTATCCTACTTGCGCTCTATCGCAGTCGGTCTTAAATCTTACCCTTGTCTCGATCCAGCATGACCAGTTGCCCGCAGTCGATACTATGTGATTTTTAAATATTTTTAAACAACAAAATATAAATTCATAACTCCTTTTCTACTAATTGGATATTTGTTGTGTTGGTGTCATTTTATTTATTAAAATAGTCTCTATTTTTCTATATTGGTTTGGGATTATCCTTGTGTTGTTTTTTCACTTTATTACTGGTTGAGTACTGCAAAAACACTTTACACATTGCTCTCGAAGTTGAGTCTGGCTGTTCTGTTCCATAGATACCAGGGAGCTGAGCACAGCTTTTAGTGACTTTTGGGATTCACTCTGACAAGGATTGTGATTATTATTTGAGGTGGGTTCTCACACTCCTAATCTAATACTTTCTTACGAATAATTTCTTACAGGACCCAACTTGAGATCCTTGTGGCCTTTGCCCTCTGTGAACTGACAATCTCAACAGAGCATAGACATCCGTCCATGCAACCTTCTTGTGAGCTTCCTGGGCCACTGGTGCCAGCTGTTCTTGTGGCCTGTCAAGCCATGGGTTGGCTGCTTTTACTTGCAGGTCCTGGTCTGAGCTCTAAGTCCACCCTCCAAGGACTGCCTGGGCTGCCCACCATACAAGGGATCTGCATTGGTCCCTGGTAGAGACTTCTGCTGCCTCTCACTGAGCATGAGGGAGCATTGCTATGCTGGATGCAGCATCCAGGGGCTTTACTCATTGTGCTGCCTAGGGAGGACATCAAAGCTGGGCTGGATAACATATCCGCTTGTTTAGTGGAAGGGTACTTGCAGACCCGAGAACCTTTGGACCCTGAACTCTACCACTTGGTTGCCAAGGAGTACCCAATACAGCACTGCTTCTCTCACAGGCTCGTCCTGGGCCAACACAGTGGCAAAGCACCCTTTACCTATGCCTTGGATCTAGCAACTCTTGTGTTCCTTTGTGCCTATGCTTCTCTCAGCACTGCTGTCATGAGAGTGAGGGTCTGGAAAGAAATGTGTGAGTGCAGCTCTCCTGACACTCCTTGCAAGCCATGAAGTGTTCTTTCAGCTGTCTCTGTCCCAATGGAGCAGCGAATGTCTTCTAGTGGTAAGTATGTGTAGCTAAATTGTTTCCACTTCAACACTGCCCTTTTTCTCTTGGAAGGTTCCATAATGCCATTATTGACCTGACAATTACTGAACTGATAGCTGTCAATAACCATAGTCATTTAATTTTGGTATGTTCATGGCACCCATGTAGGAATTAAAAAAGGTTTCTTTAGTTCTTGCTTTTTGGTTGATAGTCATCACATATCCTCATGGCAAAGCAATACAACTTTCTGCAGGAATTTGTTCATATGAGTGATGTTTGTTTAAACTTATGGAACTCTGTAAATTTTCTTAGGTAACTAAACCTATGTAATTGTTCTTTTGTAAATTGGTTGTAGGTAGTAGTGACTACACTTATGTAAAGCTGTAAAATACACGTTTTGGTCTTGTTCGCTGTTTATAAAATGATCCCAAAAAATAACAATAGTGGTAAATGAAGGAAAGTTACAAATGAAATTAACAATAATTTCGACCACTCTAGACAACTTGTTCACATGAGTGAAGACTAAGCACTGGGAACATTTTAATATGCATTTTGATGATGCTGAATCTGCATCTTCCTCAGAACTTATTGAGGAGCTTTCAACCTTTCAAATGTTTTTAAAAGGGCACGGCCCAACTCATATTAAAGGTCATATGCTTGACCCCATTTTTTCTAATATACAAAATTTACAGCTGGGCAACACAGTTCCTCTACCCTGGTCCGACCATTTTCTAATTCCTTTTAGCTGGACTTTAGCTGATCTTATTTCGCCTTCTGTGCGAACCATGAAATCTGCACGCAAGTGGTCGAAACTCCCCTTAGAAGCATGGATAGATAACTTAAATAACACTATCCCATCACCCCATTTAAACCCTAACGTTGCTAATGAGAATTTTAATAACTGGCTTGAGTCATCACTCAATTGTATCCTCCCCAAAGTAGCGATCCCAGAAAAGGCTGGAGGAAAAAAAAATCCCTGGTATTCACAGAAATTAAGGGAACTGAAACAGCAATGTAAGAAACTGGAAAGAAGCTGGAGGAAGGACTTTTCCACATCTAGGAAAGCCATATATAGAGAAGCTATCAGAACTTATAAAACAGAAGTAAAAAACTCCCAAGCCCTCTACTTTCAAGAAAAAATTACAAGAGCGGCAAACTCACCACGAGAAATATTTAAAATTGCTAAAGCTCTCCTCACACCTCCGGCTCCTCCTATTGCTTTGGATAAAGCCCAATTGCGATGTAATCAAATAGCGGATTTTTTCTTTGAAAATATTCAAGCTATATATAAATCGTTCCCTTTAATCGCAGACCAACATTCTTCTTTATCAGGAAATGTAGCCACCTCGGAAGTCCAAACCTTGTTGGAGGATTTCCCGCCGTTAGATCTTTCTACCCTGCAAGGGCTTTAAGAGATTTAAAATCAGGCTCTCCCCTAGACCCCGTCCCGCCCGCTATCCTTCACCAGATCTGCGAGGTCGTGTCACCAGTCATTCTTGAGGTGATTAATATTTCTCTCAAGTCAGGTATAGTGCCGTCTTCTTGGAAACATGCCAGGGTCAAAGCACTTTTGAAGAAACCTAACCTAGACCCTGAAGACTAGGCTAATTATCGACCCATTTCTTTATTACCAGGACTAAGTAAACTTGCAGAGAAATATACGAACTCCATCTTATCAACTTTTTTAGAAAACAATAATCGTCTCCACCCTACTCAAACTGGCTTTAGACCTCGACAGGGCACTGAGACTGCCCTCATTGCCGTGGTGGAAGAAACTAGGAAGATTCTGGATGCCGGAGGCTGCGCTGCCTTGATTTTATTAGATCTTAGCGCAGCCTTCGACACGGTAAACCATCATTTGATGATTCAAAGACTTAGGGAAGCTGGAGTGGCCGGATTAGCACTAAAATGGCTACAATCCTTCCTGCAAAATAGGGTCTTTACAGTCTTTGAAGAAGAATCTTCCTCAAAACAAATATCTTTGACATGTGGGGTTCCTCAGGGATCTTCCCTTAGCCCCACTATGTTCAATATATACCTGCGGTCACTGGCAGAAACAGTACACCCTTTTGGCATACAGATTGTCACATACGCTGACGATACTCAATTGATTGTTTCTTTGACTCAACAATTCCAACAAGGCCATAACCTAGCTGCCTGCCTTGAGAAGGTTTTTCATTGGATGAATAATTCATTTTTAAAACTCAATGGAGCGAAGACTGAACTTATGCTTCTGGGGAAGTCTGCCCCTTTAAACATTGATTTCTTTTGGCCCAGCTGCCTAGGCCCTCCCCCTGTTCCTAAGCGGCAAATTAAAAGCCTAGGGGTTTGGCTTGATTCAAATCTAGACTTCAATGAACAATCACGCAAAGTAGCGGCTTGTTGCTACAGCCTTTTAAGAATGGTTCGGAGGATTCTTCCTTTATTACCTTTCATTGCCAGATGATTGCTGGTCCAAGCTCTTATTCTCTCACGGCTGGACTATGCTAATGCTATCTATTTGGGAGCCCCGCAATCTACTACTAAAAGACTTCAAACAGTGCAGAATTGCGCGGCGCGCATGTTGCTAAATATTCCGGATGCACCTCGGCTAAACCCGCTCTTACTACTCTGCACTGGCTCCCTGTTTGTCGGAGAATTCAATTCAAAGCTATGTGCATTGTACACAAAGCACTTTCTGAGAACGGCTCCCTTCTGATTCGTTCATGGATTCAACCCTACTGTCCTAACAGACCCCTTAGATCGGCGAACAAAGGCCTTATTGTAGTTCCTAAGATTAAACGCTCTCGGAGTGGAGGCCGACTGTTCACATATAATGCAGCCAGGCTATGGAATAATCTTCCCCTCCACTTACGGTCTGAATCTAACCACTTTACGTTCAGGAAACTTTTGAAAACCTCTCTTTTTTTTTGATCGTCTTATAGCATTACTGATGTCACAGCGCTGGGATGCCTTCGGGTAACCATGCGCTCTAGAAATGTTCCTTCATTCATTCATAAGTTTAATCAGTCCTCACTTGTTCAATGTTGGCAAGGCAACATTCAGGCAGCTTAACAAATATTGCAGGCACTGGTGAGTAAAACAGTGAAATTTATAACCACATCTGTTTTCCATCAACAGGTGGCTCCTACAACTGTTCATGTGATCCAACCTCCTCACGACGTTTTGGTGTTGTCCACCTCCCACCCAGAACCCTGATGCCTATCATAGGTGAAGCTTGAGAAGGTTTTCTATTTTTAATGTTTCAAATAATTGCATGCTTTTTAATTTACTTCTAAATTCAAACACAATTTTTCCACATTACTTGTCAATTTAAAGATTTCTGTGCAGATCCATGTCATTTTGCACTCCTAACCTTGGACATCATTCAGGGGTCGCCAGCGGTCACAGCTGCGAACCCTGGCTTGCCTCTTGCATCAGGTGGTAAAATCATTGCTAAAGACATGGATCGCGGCATTCCTTATTGTCTGCCTGTTTATTTAATTATTCTAATAGTGAATAATTTTCTGTTATTCACTATTAGTGTAATAAAAAATGGAGCACACTTGTGACCTATGTTGGCAGCTTTAGTAAGTAAAAATGGGGGATGAGCTTAGCCAGCTATGCTGTTTTCTTGTGGGAGCGGCCATCATTTTGCATAATTTGTATCTGTGAGGACTCTGGACTGCTGCCATTGGACCCATGACAGAAGCATCATTGGTGAGAGCCGCTGTGGATGAAACTGCTACCGCTGGGGACTGCAGGTCACACAATGCCCTCTGCTACCTCAACTGAATATCATTTGCACCATTTAAGGTGCACTGTAGTCCCGCACTCTGGAGAACATGCTCATCCAGTTTTGCTGTTTTCTTGTGGGTGTGACCATCATTATGCATAACTTTCTACTGTGAGGGACCGTGGGCTGCTGCGAAAGCACCCATGATAGAAGCATTGTTGGGGACAGCCGCTGCGGATGAGACTGCTTCCTCTGGGGACTGCAAATCCGACAGCCCTATCTGCTACTGCATCTGATAATCATTCGCACCATTTATGGAACACTGCAGTCCCACTGGCCATGGGGGGGGGGGTTTGTCCTGCTCCCGTCAGTGCCAGGAAGAGCTGGGGTGGGGCCACTCTCTATGGTCTTTTTTTTTCCTCCTCCTTTCTGGGCTTGTTGTTGGTGTGATGTGGGGGCAATCTCCTTGCAGACCAAGGTACTGGATGAATTGTGATCTTGCCTAAGAACATCCTGAAGTGTGGGGGATACACTGCGGGCCCTATGGGACTGGCTCCAGGCATGCAGTGAGTGTGGTAGGGACCAATGAACATTTTCTGCCCTGTTCTGGACTCCCTGGCTAGTGCTCTTAGCAGATCTTTGTTGTATTAGTGTCTTGTGACCGGTCAGGGTGGACCACTTGATTTGCACACGAGGGCTAGCGGCAAAGAAAGATTGTGTGATTTTGGGGGGGCTTGACTTGCAGGGGTTTGCTTGGCACAGAGGTTTCCGGAGGGGCCCTGTTAGCCTTCGTGGCTGATGACTAGGAGAGGCTGTGTCATTTGAGTGGCTCAATCATTGGAAGGAGGAAAGCTACCGTTGTAAAGGCATCCTCGCTGCCCAAAACATGTGAATCATGACCATTGAAGGATTTCTAACACGTGCAGTCTCAGTGGTGTCTAAAGAAATCAAGCTAGCTGAAAGAAGGCTATTGCTAACCAGGTGTAGCCCCACTCAATCTTCAAGTGGTCATCCCTCACCAGTGGAGATCCCCAGGAGGGTGGAGGAGACAAGTGTTGTGAGTGATTGGGGAGAAGTGAGGGAGTCTACGGGACCATGGGGGATCCATGGTAGCTAGAAATTTATCACAGGGGTATCAGGAGCCCTAGCTCCTGACTCAAACCCCCGTTACATTAGTTCAAGTAGCAAGCAGAGGAGATGGGGGTAAATGTGGAATCAGGGAGTTCCAGCACCCATGTGGTCCCCTGTCCGATTCCAATCTACCTTGTCCTGCTGGGGGGGATCCTCTAAGCAAGGTTTTAAATTCCAAACTCCTGGTGGTGTTACATGCCAAACTCGAACCAATCCTGTCCAGGTTAAATACCATCAAGACCAGAGTGTCTGAAACTCTGGCTCTAATTAAAGCAGGGAGGGATTTGCAGGCAAGACAGATTAGCCCCCCAGAGTCAGTTGCTTCTGGGGCTCACACCACGGTGGATAGCACTACCATCACTCATGGAGCTCCTAACACAACAGCATATTCCCCCAGGCCGAGGAGGGCCATAAGGATATTCCCACAGCCCCTCCGACCTCAGTTGCCTCCACTGTGGAGAACCGCCACAGAATCATTGCCCCATCCTGTCTAACCTGCACTGGGGATGTACCTAACCTGCTTCCTAAGGTGACCCTATATGTCATAGTCTTGGTGAATGTCCCACCCTGAATAAATTCTGCACCGAGCCCTTTCAAGGGTCAAAAAACAAGGTGATCGACTGGTTCCATCAGCACGCTCATGTAAGTGCAGGGATTGCTGACTAAATCATCATAGTCCACAGTTAGTTGGCTGGGTACGGATCACAAAAGTTGGGAGGTGGTAAATTTCAATGATCCCTGGATTGTGGTACATCTCCTGGCTACACTATCTTATTCTAGGCCTTATGATAAGCAGGGCACTGTAGTCCTTCCCATGAGGTTCTTTTACAAACTTGAGAAGGTCTGTTGCTCCTATAGGCCTCAAGGCAGACAAGCGCAGGGCCGCTATGGTAGAGCTCGTCAGCCTAGTGGGCAGTCTCTGTTGCTGAACCTCTCAAATCGATTTACCCCTTTGAGAAGCCTTGAGTCATGTGACTGACTGGGACCTAGTAGCCAACCTTTTCCACCTCCCCAGCCACCTAACTCTCTAGAAGTTTCCTCAAAGTCCATCAACTAACCTTCCCCACCTTCCCAATCCTCTATCTCCCCAGTGATGACCCCAGCAATTAACTCAATATGTTTTAAGCTACTGTCTTGGAATATTGCAGGGCTCTCATCCAAGTTTACTGATCCTAACTCGGCAGAGTTTGTTAAATCTTACCAGATTATTTCCCTGCGGGAAACATTGGAGGTGAATAATAGATTTTTCATGGAAGGTTACAAGACATATTTCCTGCCAACAGTGCCCTTGGTTGCAGGCAGGGCAAGTGGGTGACTGATTATCTTTGTGGCAGTGGAGCTGAGTGGGTAGGCTGTTGATCTGTTGTGGGATATGGTGGTATTGCAGGGGCTCATGAAATCTTCACCAGATGCGTCCCCTATCCTATTGGTGAGCTTTAACAACTCCTGAAGGGGTTTGTAGTCTACAATGCTTAGGTTTGTCCCTGAACTCATGGTTTGAACTGGGAGTGGGGCCAGATGGGGAGATAATAATTCTAGTGGGGGATTTTAATTGACACTTATGTGATAACCATTTATCAACTAAGCCCAGGTGTATGGTGTCAGAGGGGCTGCATTTTGCTCATTCTAAGGAAGGCTAGGAGCTCTGCACAATCCTAGAATCCCATCATCTTATGTCTGCTCTGGGCAAGTTGGTTAATTCACCCAACCCTATTATTGTTTCAACTTTTATGGGGAGGGGCTGCACCTCTTTCATTGATGTGATCCTCGTGTCTGCGTCCCTATTTTTGTGTATTGCCGACTTTAATATCATTCACAGCCCATTTAGTGACCATAATCCCTTGTCTTTAGAACTAGTGGGATTTATGGATGCCACTTAATCATGGGGGGGGGTCTCTTGTTGGGGTCTTCCTTGTTGACCAAGGTAGGCAAATCAATTGGACCCTGGTAGACCCAGTGCACATCAAATCTTCCCTTTTATCTCACGTGGCCCAGGAGATATCCACCTGCTGGATGCAGACGCCCTCGAGAAGGATGTTTGTAGGCATTTGAGGGTATCACTTGTAAAGCCAAGGAATTTTTGACTGCACCCTCAATTCATGTGGGCGGGCACCACCCAAAATGGTTTGATAGGGCTTGCTTTAGGTGCCTTTGGCTGCTGATGATGGCACTGAAGCAGGTCCCAAGAGATAGGAGCCTTGTGGCAGCAGAAGGCAGGCTTACAAGCAGGCAGTAGCTAAATGTAAATACACCCTGCAGGAATTAGCCTGGGAGGAGTTAACACAGGCAAGTGAAACGGGAGATAGCTCTCTTGTTAGGACGGTAGTGAGTAGGCCACACTTTGTAGACTGGATAGGTCCTGCTATTTGTACCCACATATCTGAGCAACAATGGGTAGACCACTTTGCAGGGGTCCACAACTTTGGTGAGGTGGCAGAGGGTGAGGATGTGGTAGTCAATGAGCTGGGGCAGGCTCCCATGGTTTTCACCCTGGAGGAAGTAACCAAGGGTATAAATGCTGTAACCAAGAAGAAGGCCCCTGGCCCGATAGGATTCCACTTGTTGAGGATGAACAATGAGGTGTGAGGCCCCATTTTTATCCTATCCTGAATGCAGCAGTACGTTGTGGGGTGCCGCCCTCTTGATCAACGGCGATGAATGTGCCTGTGTTCAAGAAGGGTGACAAGGATAACCCCCAATGCTACCGCCCCTCTCATTGATTGATGCAGTAGTAAAGGTCATTGGGCGGGTCATACTCAATAGGCTGTTGGCCTGGTCGGATACTAATGATATTTTTGCAGAGGTCCAGTACGGCTTTAGGCCAAAGAGGTCTACATCTGACCAATGACTGAATCTCTACTTAAATATAAACAAGTACACTATTGCCCGGCTTGAATCCCTCCATTTGGCATTCATGGACCTCATTTCTGCATTCGACAGGATAAACAACACTAAATTATGGGCCTTGCTGCTCAAGTTAGGAGTGGAGACCATTATAGTGGCCTGGTTGGCAGATTTGCACTTGGACACCTTGTCACCCGTGAGTTTTTCGCACGGTGCTGCTTGCACTCGGTCTTTCCTGACCAGCAGGGGGGTGTGTCAGGGGTGCATCCATGCACCATTTTTGTTCACCTTATATGTTAATAGGCTTGAGCAGGCCCGTCTCTTGGCTCCGCCTGATTGCCCTAGGGTGGGCTCAAGGTTGCTTCTGGTAATGTTATAGGCTGACAATGCTGTCCTCATGGCCCGCACGGCCAGGGGCTGCAGCTCCTTCTGGACAACTTTGTCGTTTTTATGGACAGCCTTGTCCTGGCTGTGAACTTTACGAAATATTATGTTATGGTAGTAGGTCCATGGTCTACCAGCTCTAAGACCTTCAGGGTGGGTCACCACACCCTGGGCAAAGTTTCAACCTTTCCCTACCTAGGGGTGCTATTTTACGTTAAAAACAACTGCCAGTCTCTGTTGGAGGGGAAGAGAGCAGAGCTTGTTAAATCTACTGGGGCTGTGGCTAGATTTGCTGGTAGGTTGGGTTTCCGCAAATATTCCTCAAGATTTACTAATTCAAGTGTGTGTCCCAGGCCTGGTATGGTAGTGAGATCTGGGAGTATGTGAATACATATATAATTCAAGCAGCAGAAAACAAATTCTTAAGGTGATTTGTCCAGGTCCCGCAATGTACCTTTGCTTTGTCAGTACATGCCGAACTTGGAATCCGGTTTCTTGCCAATATAGTCGCTCTGAGTCACTCGCTCTGCTGGGTAAAAGTCTGGACTAGGAAGGATCTTATGCTTAATAGACTGATCCTCTCTGATTGTTTATCCCTAGACGGCGCACACAGAATTCTCTGGCTAGCCTATGTTATGTCAAGACATCCTTTGCTGCACTAGGGAGAGTGGATGCTTATCTGACACCTCATTCCTTGTTGCCCCGGGATTTACACAGTATAAAAGAACTGTATCTTGAGCAGGCAACATTAACCAAAGATGAGGCTGAACTGATGAAACCCCTAGTGAAGGAACCCATGCCCCTAAAGTCTGTTCTGGGCATGGAGCATTACTTAGTGCAGGTTTACAGCAGCTGAGACTGTTTTCTTCTGGCCAGGTTTCAGTTTAACCAATTACATTATCTTCCGGCCTCACCCTGTGGATCGGTCCATTCAGGCAACAGGTTGCTCTGTGGCTGCGACAATAGGTCTATAGTACTTGCAAAAAATAACATTTTGCTATATTTTGCGAGTACTATACTTGGCCCAGAAATAGGTTTTTGTTACCATTGCTGAGGAATTTGAATTTTATTCACGTACTAACTGCTCTTAAGTATTTACTATTGCTCCCTAATGAACATGTTTTATTTGTTGTGGTGAGTTTTTTACTTGCATTCCTGGCGTCTAGAACTCAAGTATTGACTGAGCATCGTGTTAATGTTTTTGGCATCCCTCTTTTAACCTATTTTTAATGGTATTCTCATGCTGCATTCAATGTATATGCATTTTATCTGTATGTTTTTATGGATAGGTATCTTGTTCTTTTATGGTTGCTGTCTACAGCTGAATAAAGATTTTATGAAGATGAAGATGGTTTAAATGTATGTTGCATGGATGCTTGCGAATGAAAGTGTGTCGAGAAATAGCATGCGTATGTGTTTGAAAATGTTTCAGTATGTGTGGCAGCGAAGGTGAATGAGAGTTGAGTGACAGGTAGTGAGTGCACTGGCATACTTACTTATGGCAGTTATGCACCAACACACATAATCTTGTACCAGAGTATAAAGTGCGTGCACTTTTTGAAACATAAGTTTTGGACTGGAAGTGATTTCTTCCAGTACAGCACAACTTGTCTATCAATATTTTTAGATAGGTATTTGCATCCAAACCCATGGGTGGCTGCATGGAAACACCCATTCACCATCCATGGAACCCACCTTGGTACAAATTGCAAGAACAGCGCATAGAGCTACTTCCCTTCCCTGAACCCTAAAAAATGCTTACATCCCCTTACCACTACTATCCCTGAACCATAAAAAAAACTTACTACCCATACACCACCTATCCCTGAACCCTAAAACCTCTTTACTATCCCTTACCACTATCTATTGCTGAATCCCCCAAAATCCCTTACTATTCTTTAGCCCTTCCCTGAAAACTAAAAATCAATACACCCTAAAAAACTCTTGCAAACCCTATACACTGCTGTCCCTGAACCCTAAAAGCCCCCTGCTTCCCCAAAACGAACCCTATCACTAACCTCCTTACTGCCCCAAAACACCACTAACCATTACCCACCCAACCACCTTTAAACCCTTAAATGCAATGTAAATATAATGCGTAGTAACTAACCTCAATATAACTTTCCTCGCTGTAGTGGTAAATGCATTGTAAATGCGTTGTAGTGGTCTCTCATAGTTTATATGTTCTAATGGTAAATTACCATGGTAGTCCCATAAAGAAAAAATCAGTAGTGGTACCCCTGACATGAATAAGGTGGGACTGCCATCCTATGGGGGTAAAGGGTATCTGACGGGTTTGCCGACAGTAACCCTTTGGCTCCTCCACCCCTAAATTTGGCTGAAGATTGGTGTAGCTTAGTTAGTAAGATTGGGGGGGTGAGCTTCAGATTTTCTGACAATAAGTGTGGCATATAATGTTTAAATACCTCATTCAACAAGCAGGGTGCATGAGAGAGGCCTAAGGGGCAGTGGAAAGGAAGAGAATGTGTGTTTGTTTGTGTAAATGTCAATATTTCCTGCTGAAAACCAACTGACATCTCACAATACCTGACTGAAAGCACCTGTACCCAACTACTTATCAGAAAATACATTTATTAAGGAGTTGCGCGAGCGCGCTTTCAAGATGGCTACCTCCCGGTAGTTCTACCGCAAAGCCCACATTAAAGACAATATTTTAGCCAAGTTTTGGCTCACCTTCAGTGTGTTGGAGTGTTTCTTTCTACTCCTTGTGGCCAGCGCTTGCAGAGAAGTAGTTTTCTGAGGCTTTGGCTCCATTTTAGCGGACTTTCTGTTGTGCTGTCTCCCTGCATCGAGCTGCCTGTGAGGTGCTACTGGAAATTCCTGTCAGGAAGCTTATTCAGAAAAGGACATGGCTGAGGCCTTAACCACACCCACAGCTGGTTCTAGCTGCTGCACAGTTGCTTGCTCTGGTGATACTGTATGTATTTTCACTTTCTTTATTTTTGAAGCACTTTTGAAGCTATTTATTATATTTTGCTTGGTAAAGTGAATATGGAAGGAAAGAATTTACATACAACAGCTTACAAATGCAAGCAAGCAACTTCTCCTCCACCAGTAAAGTCCAAATTTGTGGATTCTAATGAGCCTTCATTAATGACTTTATTGGAAGAGATACAAGCAATACGCTCTAACACAGATAACATTGTTTTGGAAGTTAAAAATATTCGCAAAGGATATGGCAGGCCTTTCAATGAAAGTCTCTGACAATACAATAAAAATCCAGGATAATAAGGTTAAAATTGACAGTATGTTGCCCCTCACTACGAAAAGTATGTCAATTAATGCTTTATGACTTGAATTAGAAAACAGTAATAGGCAGTACAATTTGCGCTTCTTTAATTTGCAGGAAGGGGTTGAAGGCAACAACTGTAGGCAATACTTGGAATCCTTGATACCTGGTCTTTTACAGTTAAAATTCCCAGAAAATTTCAGAAATTAATAAGGCACGTAGAATTCCTACTCATCATAATCAAAGCAATGTTAAAGCGCGTCAGGTGATTTTTAAAATCTTGCGTCACCATCATATGGTAATGATCCGGAAAGCAGCGAGAAAGATCCCTTCTTTAATGGTTAATGGAAACAACATTTTTATATCAGAACTTTGCTAAAGAGACTGTTAAAATTCGCTAAGAATTTACTGAACTTAGACCTCGACTTCGAAGCTGTGGTTTTAAATATGGCCTTTTTGACCCTTCTGTTATGAGAATTTGGAAGGATGATATCTTAAAATCTTTCCAGCGTCCTGAAGATCTCCGACCTTTTCTAGATCAGCATTCTCTACTCTACATGGAAACAAGTGACATTTAAACATGAAGCATACATCCGATAATTCTTGATTTTTGCCTTTTTGTAGGGGCATTGTCTAGGCAGGTCAATCTTGCATATGTGTTTGTGTAATTCTGGCCCATAATTTATGTTTCTATGTTTTCTTTTTTATGTCTGTCCTTGTCCTTCCTTATTCTCCTATCTTCTTCATCCGGAGCTACTCTGTAACCTTTTAAGCTACATCTTTTCTTTCTCTATTGTATCTCTTTTTTCTATGGATTATGGCTAATATTAATAAAATTAAAGTTGTTTCGTTCAATGTTAAAGGATTATGACACCCCGTTGTAAGAACTAAAGTTTTAGATTATTTAGTCAGGCATAAAGCAGACATCTGCTTACTTGAAGAAACTCATATAGATGATACAGTTTTATCATACATGAATAAACAATGGGTTGGTAATATTGTTTCCTCTCCTGCAGTTAGTAAAAAGAATGGTGTTGCTGTCCTTTTTGCAAAAAAGTTAAATGTTCAAATACTATCCATATATTCAGATACAGAAGGTCATTATATTATAGCTAAGGTTAAAATTGATACTAGCATTTTTTATATAATGAATGTTTATGGCCCAACAAATGATGATCCTAGATTTTGGTCTCTTTTTTCCTCTGAAGTGATTAAATTAAACACTGTTCCACCTATTGTTGGTGGAAACCTTATCTTAATCGGTGATCCACTGTTAGATAGATATTCTCAAACTAAATATCGCCCTTCTAAGGCTTTTTAATTTAAAGTCCTTTTTAAATCATTATTTGGCGTTTACATCACCCAAGAGAGAAACAGTTTACTTTTTTCTCTAACCCCCACAACTCTTATTCTCGTAATTCTTATTTGTTAATTTCTCGCTCATTAATTAGTTCATTTTCTGATCCGGTAATTCACAATATTGATATTTCTGACCATGCACTTATTTCAGGTGTTATGGAACTTAATACATCTCAACAATCCCATTCTCGCTAGCCTATGAATACGAATATAGCTCTTAGTGACAATAATAAAACCAAACTTTTGTTACCATTACATGATTATTTTTCTTCAAATTCAGAAGGATCTACTTCACTTGTAACTCATTGGGATGCTTTTAAGGCATAGATCAGAGGAGTAACAATCTCAATTATGGCACACGAAAACAAAGCTTTCAATGCTAAACTTAAAGAGTTTGATTAACAAATAGCAAAATATGAACAGCTCTTTATTTTGTCTGATGATAGTAAATACAAATTGCAGTTACAGAAACTCAGATATGAGTTAAACTCTTTGTTAAGTAGTAGAGCTGGTATACAAATTTCGAATAATAAGGCTAAATTTCATTTTAGATCCAATAGATTTGGGCGACTTTTGGCGAATTATTTACGTATCAAAAATGATAAACTCCAAATTAATGCAATTTGTGGTTTAAATGGTAAATTGGCATTATCGCACAAAGATATTGTTAATGAATTTTTAGTTTACTGTTCAAATCTATACAGTGATCCCTCAACTGTAGATCAACTTAGTATTGATAATTTTTTGAACTCTTGTGACCTACCTAAATGTTCCCAGTCAGTGAAGGAAAAATTGGAGGTGCCGATTTTATTAGATGTAATTAATTCTGCTATTAAATCTCTTAAAACGGGTAAGTCACCTGGACCAGATGGTTTACCTGCTGAATTTTATAAAGAATTATCTCCTTATTTGATGCCTCATCTACTTAAATTATTTAATCACTTTAATTTATCAGCATCTACTTCAAGATCCTTTACTGAAGCATTAATTATAGTTCTTCCAAAACCTAATAAAGATCCCACTGTTGTATCAAATTACCTCCCTGTTTCCTTAATTAATCAAGACTGTAAACTTTATGTGAAGATTCTTGTGACCAGATTGACTTCTGTGCTTGACACTATTGTTCACATTGATCAAACTGGTTTCATAAAAAATAGACACTCTGTAAATAATACTAAATTATTATTTCAAGCAATTGAAGCTGTGTCATCTTTGCCCCTTCCTGCAGGTGTCCTTGCATTAGATGCTGAAAAAGTGTTTGACAAAGTACATTGGCAGTATTTATTTAGTACTTTATCTGCTTTTAATTTTGGCAATTCCTTTATTCGAATGATTTCAGCCCTTTTTTCTGGCCCATCTGCTAGAATTCTTATTAATGATCATCTTTCTAATAATTTTTTTCTTTTTAGAGGCACCCGTCAAAGTTGTCCCTTATCACCTCTACTTTTTCTTTTGGCTATTGAACCCCTACTCATTTCCATTAGACTCTCCACAGAAATAAAAGGTATTACTATTAATGAGGTTACTATAAAAACTTCAGCTTATGCGGATGATGTACTATTATATATTAGTAACCCAGATTCCTCTATTCCTCCCCTTTTAAAGATAGTTCAGTTATATTTTCAAATTTCCACCTACACCTTAAACACAAATAAGACAGTTTTTTTTCCCCTTAAATGTGCACTGTGTCCCTGATATGCTCCCAAACAGTGATATAATATGGCAAAAAGAAAAACTTAAATATCTTGGGACCTTATTCTCTCATACTATTAAATAATTGATTACATTGAACTGTGGGTATATTCTTAATACTATTAAGGACAAATTTCATAAGTGGTCTGTTTTACATTTATTTTGGTGGGGGAAAATTGATTCTGTTAAAATGGTTATTGCTCCAAAAATATTTTATATATTATTCATGATACCTATCCAACTTTCACTTAAGTTCTATAAATTGTTAGACACGCTAATATCTAAATTTATTTGGAATAATAAAGTTCCTCATATAAGTTACAAAAAATTGAAAATTGCAAAATCTAATGGTGGTTTTGGTTTCCTGAACTTTTTTAACTATCATAAAGTGTTTATTTTAAAACAAAGCACCTTAGGGTTTACTAACACAGAGGTTAATAATATACCTTCTTGGCTTCTCATTGAAACAAGTTTGGTATCACCATTTCCGTTACCTACTTTACTTACTATGTCTGCTTCCAATCCGTTATTATGAAGGTCTACAATATTGAAATCTACAAAATTAATATTGCAGGATTTAGATTCTCTCTTTCAATAATCTATTTCTCACACCATACATGTGTCCTTATGGTCTAACCCTATCAAAAAGCTTAATCGAAGCATAACATTTTGGCAGTCTTGGATAAATGCAGGTATCTTTTATTTAAAAGATATATGCCATAATAACACCTTTCTATCTTTTGAAGAGCTGTAACAAAAGTTTCTTCTACCCCTTCCGATATTTCTAAATACAAATTTTTATGTAATTCTATCCTTGATTCATTTCCTAGCAAATTTCCAACGGGAACTTTATCTGATTTAGAAACGTATGTTTAAGCAATTGCTTCTTCATCTCATGCTGTGGCAATGTGTTATAAAAAACGGAATAATTTTGATAAGAATAACATTCATTTTATTTCTTCTTTTTGGAATAAAGAACTCAGGGGCATATTAGCAAGACCGGCGATAAAATTATCGTTGTTTTAGCGGCAGGAAACTGCCGCTAAAGCGGCGATAATGGAGTTGCTAATATGCGTTATAGAATTCCAATAGAAGCCCAGGTTAGATGTCCTGCACATCTAACCTGGGCTTCTATTGAATTCTATAACGCATATTAGCAAGCCCATTATCGCCGTTTAGCGGCAGTTTCCTGCCGCTAAAGCGGCGATAATTTTATCGCTGATCTTGCTAATATGCCCCTAATCTTTCCTTTTCTCAAGACTTATGGAAGAAAATTTGGACGAATAGTGTTTCTGGATGGTTACCAGTGTCTTTATATCAAACTAATTATTTCACATTATTTAATTGTTTATGGACTCCGTTAAAAATGTTTAAGGCAAAACTACTGAATTCTCATAATTGTTGGCACTGTAATTTGGCTCCAGGTTCACTTAAACATATGCTTTTTGAATGTGATATTATTTTTAAATTTTGGAATGAAGTTTGGGATGTTATTACAAAAATTCTTCATTTATCAGATACACCTTCATATAAGATGTTGATGTTGATTTGTCAATCGGTTTTACTCTCAACAAAACTGTAAGATTTAGATAACAAGCTATTTGACTTCCTAATATCTGCTGCTTTAAAATCAATCACGACCAATTGGAAAGACGCTTCATTATTATCAGTACATTCATGGTGGTCATGGATAATTTTTACCAGAAAGGGAGCTGTTTTGATTAAGTTGGTTGTTCATAATTCATCCACTTAGCAATTGTTTTGGAAATCAATTGATAGTTATATAGCATTATACTATTAAGTGTTTTATATTATATATTAAATACAGCTTGTTTACATTTTATTATGTGGCTCCTTTATGTAATACTTGTCACCAATAGTTATTGATCCCCCCCTTTTTTAGTTTCCAATTTTAGGGGGTCATTACGATGGCGGACGGATCGCCATCGCCCGTATGGCGGTGGCGATCCGCCCTCCATTTTCGTCCGCCCGCCTAACATTTCCCCCCGCCATATTACGATGGCGGTGGGGACCCAAGCAGATGGAAAGACCGTCCGCCAGTTTTCCGCCGGTAGGCAATCCGCCCGATTGCCTACCAGGTGGAAAAGGTCTGCAATATGGTGGAGGTGCCTTGCAGGCACCGCCATCCATATTAGGATTCTGGCGGTCTCATGCCTTTCCATGGCGGAGACTCCGCCATGGAAAGGCATGCGGAGAATGCCTTTGGGGGCCCGTTGCGGGCCCCCAGGTGGTTGGGGGGGTGGGTGGCTGCACTTGGGGGGTACATTTGCATACACAAGGTGGCAGGCACCGCGCGGTGCCTGTCACAAATGCACAACATGCCCTTTTAACATTGTGGCGGGTGCTGAATACGGCACCGCCCGCCACAATGTTAAACATACAGGATGCGACCGCCATGGTGGCGGTCGCATCCTAATCAGCACAGCGGGACCGCCACACCTCTTGCGGGCGGTCCCTTTTCCGTTGCGATGGCGGGCAGCCTTTGTCCGCCCGTCATCGTACTGACCTCCTTAGTTTCTACTACACTGCAATTCGTATTGTATAACTACTATTTTTAAAAATTTATTATTTCCACTTTAATGTAGGTAATTAGTACTCTTTTTTGCTTGGTCTATTGCCTTATTATAACCTCAATAAACTATTTTGAACAGAAAATATATTTATTAGGGGCGGTATAACACCCCAAACACCCTCCCTGAACCAACGCCCCTGGCTAGAGAGCTTTTCACCGGGTGACTTTACGGCTGTACTTTCTTGTTTTCAAAGACTGTCCCTTTGACTTTAAAAGTGTCAGACAGTATTGGTGACTCACAGAGGAAAGAAGGAGTGTAGCTACAGGAACAGGGTGTGTCTCTTTAATATGTCGGAAGACCACATACTGAACTGTTATCATTTGGATGGGAAAACTATTTTGAAATTATAGGAAACCATGCAAGAGTAATTGGAATCCAAAACCGATATCCTCAGAGCCTGTCATAGTACCTATGGAATGGACTGCGACACTGGCTTCTATTGGGTTTCACACAGAACTTTCGTCTCATTCCAGGCAGGTTATCCTTGCAATGTTGAATCAGACGCAAGAGTACATGTGTTTTTAAAAAGTGTGATACAAAATACGAGGTATAAAAGCTGGCTTCTACAGTTTCACAGGCTTCCCCAATGCTCTAAAGAAGGTAACTCCAGCATATGTAATCTCTCCTAGTGTCCAAGAGCAAATTTACCTAAAAAATGCACTATCAATCAATCTACAAACAATTTTTTTGGTAGCGCTCACAACCACTCACTCTTATTTTATACAAACCTGTCAGGTTCTTCCCATGATTAATTATTTGTTTCAAAGAATCAACATTCCACTGATAATGATGGCTTTGAAGAAGAGACATGATTGATTGTTAGGTGGGTGTTACATTCTAATTGTGATGACTTGCAATTTTCTCCTTTTGAAAGGAGTCATGTTTAGTTTTGTTGTCATTGCACGAGTGCTCATTACATGTAAATTATGTATATCACTAAGAAATTATTGTTTGCAGTATTCTAACAATAGGAGACAGGGCTTGGGTCGAGTTCGCTCTATATAAGACTGCCAGAATAAAATATAAATGCAATAAAATACCCATTCATGCCTTGGTTGTGAACCATGACCCTGAACTCAGAGAGCCCATCAGAGAGGAAATATTACATTGAACATGTTCGTACACACAACCGTATTGAAAGCTCTTCGGCCTACCAAAAAGCAATTAAATATAGCTGCGTCTGATCCCGATTGGATCACAAAATTCGAATGTAATTTGAGATTGGATACCTTGGAAAGAGGAACATCGGAATAATAACGCATGGTATTTCTAATTTCATGGTGAACAAATAGTGCATGTGTGGTGTTTGCTCCCATTTTTTACACCAGGTTTCACCTGTTGTAAATTATAGTGGTAAACACCTGTGATTTGTGCCCATATCGTAATCTCACTTTGGGGCACAAACCGAAGGGCAGATTTATCAAGAATTCACGTAATTCGCCAACTTGCTGCGTTGCATGAAAGGGCAGGAATGCACCGTACTTAACATTATATGGCGCATTCCTGTCCTTTCCTTGCGCTGGTGCACAATGTGCAGCCTAGCACCAATGCAGGCACCCTTGCACTGTGGTGCATGGGTGTTAGACCTGGCATCTTTTGGCGTGTTTCCCCTGTCTTTTTGCTTTCTGACTTCCTGGTTTTGACTCTGTTTTTGCTGGTTTAGTGTCTCTGCGCACTTTCTCACTGCTGTTTAGAGTTAAAGTGCAAGTGCTCTTATGGTAAATTGTATTATGGATTGGTGTTTCCAAGATTGGCATGTTTGATTTACTGGTAAGTCCCTAGTCAAGCGCACTGAGAGTGCCAGGACCTGTAAATCAAATGCTGCTAGTGGGCCTGCAGCACTGATTGTGCCACCCACACAAGCTGCCTTTTAAAGGGTTCTCAGACTTGCCACTGTAGTGTGTCCATGCAGTTTTTACTGCCATGTCGACTTGGCAAGTGCACCCACTTGCCAAGTCCTAACCTTCCCTCTTCATACATGTGAGTCACCCCTAAGGTAGGCCCAATGTACCCCTATGGGCAGGGTGAGGTGTATGTGAAAGGTAGGACATGTCCTGGTGTGTGTGACATGTCCTGCTAGTGAACTACAGTGTAATTCGTTTTTCACTGTTGAAAAGCTATCAGTCCTATAGGATAGAATAAGGAATACACCATAACATTTTACCAGTGTATCTTCCCATTGGGACAAGATAAAGAAATTGAGTTTAGTATGCCTGAACTCAGAATGCAGAAATGCATCATTTAGGAAAGGTGATTTTTATGTTCTGTGTTTGAAAATACCCCTTTTAGAAAGTAGGTATTTTTTTGCTTAGTCATCCTGTGTGCCTCTGCTTGGTTGTGGATTCACTGTCTGGCTTTGGAGTGACAGGGGCTGGGGATGAGCATTCACTGTAGACTGCCACTGGGGGGGTTGAGGGGTGTCCTGCCTTTCCTGGATAAGTCAGGGCTGGGCTGAATAGACCTGGGCTGCATTTAGAGTAGTGGGAGGAGATTTACTTGCACCTCAATGAGCCTGGTGTACCTTGGACAATGTTGACTCCACCTCCTGCTGGGAAGCTGGGCCAGAGAGGACCAAACTGGTTTGGACTAAGCACAGACACTCTCTGACTGAGAGAACAAAGAGAAATGCAATACAAATATTGGGGCCCAGACTCCATAACTTTAGAACTCGCTTGGATCAAGGAACCTGCCAAAAAGAAGAGCTGGAAGAACTGCCAAGAGGAGCACTGCACTTTTGCTGTGTTTTTGCTTTACTGAGTTGGCCTGCAGTTGCTGCTTCTGTCTTGGGCTGTGAAAGGACTGGACTGAACTTTCTCAACTTGTTGCTGAGTATCTCCAAGGGCTTCAAGTAGGGCTTGCCTCCTGTTCTGAAGTCTCAGGGACCGCAAAGACTTCACCGACCTCTGGCTACTGCCTCTGGAGCTGTGGTTTCAGTTGACACAGAGGGGGGGAAAGAAACCGACTCCGTTGCTGGCTCCATGTCCTGAAGGCACCAGAGAGGGCACTGGCGCATCTCGCACAGCAACCCTGGTCTCACAGAAAACGACCACCACCACCACCGAGCCACTGCTTGCACCGTGACCTGTGGGGACTACACTCCGCACCGCCTCGCTTCATTTTGCCGCCCTGGTCTCACTGACGCCATCGCTGCCAGCTGACTTCTACACCCATGACCGCACCGTGGCTTGGTGGCACCGCTCATAAGTCTCATGACGCACTTCCCCATCCCACACCGCAGTCCGGACCGACTGACGCTAGTTCCCCACAACCGACTCTGTCGCCTGCACCGTGATGTGTCAGCACCTCAACAAGCACCGCCTTCACTCCGCACCGCAGCCCTAGTCTCACCAACGCCACTGAACGACCGTCACAGAGCTGCTGCCTGCACCGCACCTTGAGTGCACCACATTCTGCACCACTACGCTTCGCATCGCAACCGCAACGGTTGCCACTACCGGCTCGCACCAATGTGATCGACCGCAACGAAGAGGTACCGTTTATGAGTCTGCCGGCACCACGACCGACGCGGTCGGCCGGAACTGTTGGATTCTGTGCTTTTCAGCACCGCAGTAGCACCAGACAGAGCTACCGACTTCAAGGAAGTGGATTTTTAAAGTTATTCTTGCAAAGTGCATATTTTTAAGTACTGTATGTTGGATTTTTATCGTTTTGGTCTTGTTTTGGAAATATAAATTATTGGATATTTTTCTAAACTGGTGTGGTGTCCTTTTGTAGTGTTTACACTGTGTTACTGTTGGTTATGTGCAAATGCTTTACACACTGCCTCTGAGATAAGCCTGCCTGCTCATGCCAAGCTACCAAGGGGTGAGCAGGCGCTATTTCAGTAGTGTATCCCCCTTATCCTGACTAGGAAGAAGGGTCCCTACTTGGACAAAGGTGGAAACCATTACCAACTAGAGACCCCCATTTCTAACAACGAGTCCCTGTGTAATAAACAGTATTGTTTTTGTGCAGGAAGGGACACCTTCCTGCACAAAAGCAAGCTTCTGAGGCAGTTTCCTCTTTCTATGTGTCCTGCAGAATGCAGCACTCATAGAAAGAGGTAAAAATGGGGAGAAATAAACATATTTCTCCTCATTATGCCTCACCTGGGAGGCACAGCATTCTGACTCGTTCCCAGGTCTACCATAATGGTAAATCTAGGATTGCACAAAAATCCATGGGTGGATGCGTGGAAACACCCATGCTCCACCCATGGAACGCCACCCTGGGGCAGTGATTTGCGCTGTGTCGCATTGCTCTAGATTTATCAAGCGGGCTACGCAAGTTGGCCATGCGTGGCTTGATAAATGTGACTTTGTTGTTGCGTCTTCCTTATGCCCCCTTGTGTGGCGCAAGGGCAACACAACCACAATGATAAATATGCCTAGTGTAGCATTCCTGTTGTGATTGGGCCAAAGTGTGTAAAATTGCCATTCTCATCTGAAAGTTGCACACTGACTCAAAAGTCAGATGCCTTATGATGAAAATCAGTCATATGATGTTGACATCTATGATGGCAATGTCAATGCAGGGGAAGACCTAATATATATTAACCAGATATGACATCATCTTCTGGGGAACATCTTCTCCTATGAGGGCATGTACCTTAAAGATAGATTCAAAATATTAAGGCCCTCATTTTCGGGATTTTGACATAGGGCAGCACAGTACGGGCCAGATGTGCAACGCGCAAAATAGCGCCTCGCAAATGGCGAGTTTTTAGCGACTCGCAATTTTTGAGGCGCTATTTTGGATGCACAACAGTGTGTATCGCACTGTTTGCTATTCCCAATGGGGTCGCAAATTTAGAGGCTCATGAATATTAATGAGCCTCTTGCAATTTGCGACCCCATTGAGAATGGCAGGCCCTCCCAGGTATGGTGGCCTGCTGGGCTCAGCAGACCACCATGTCTGGGACTGCTTTTAAATAAAGCAGTTTTTTTTTTAATGCAGCCCGTTTTCCTTAAAGGAAAACGGGATGCATTTAAAAAAGAAAAAAATGAAATGTTTTCGTTTAATTTTTTAAGGGCAGGTAGTGGTCCCTGTGACCACTGCCTGCCCTTAAAAAATATTTTCCCCTGCATTTGCAAAGGGGAAGGGGTCCCCTGGGGACCCCTTCCCTTTTGAGACCCCATTACCACCCTCTTGAAGAGGGTGGTAATTTGCGAGTGTTTTGCGACCGCAATTGCGGTTGCAAAATATTTGTTCATGGGGTTGCGCTCGCTATTAGGAAGGAAACGCCCCTTCCTAATAGCGACTCGCAATTCCAAAATAGCGAGTCGCAAATAAATTGCGACTCGCTATTTTGGAATGGTACATACCCCTGTTGGTTTTTGCATGCAAAAAACGTCGTACATCTGGCCCTAAGTTACCTTGCTGTTTTGCCCTACACCAAAGTGAAAAGACAAGAATTCACGTTTTCAAGAAACATAGAGGAGAAATAAAGATATTTCTCCTCGTTACGCCTCACCTCGGGAGGCGTAAGGATTTGGCGATTCCACAGGTTTACCTTTTTTTTTTTTATCTGGGAGAGCTTCAAAATCCATGGGTGTTGCGTGGAAACATTCACCTCAACTCCCTTGGAATGTCTCCCGAGCCCAGAGTAAGGCAATACAACGATGTGTGCTGCGTCGCCTCACTCAAAATTTATGAGGCCACTCAAAGCCACGCAGGATGGTTTGCATGACTTCATAAATCTGATTCAGAGCCCTGCATCACACATGTGTCACTTTATGTGGTGCAAAAGTAACGGAAGGCTTTCATAAATAACCCCCTAAATTTCTTTTCAGAATTTGGATTATGTAAACTTCAAGCTCTTGTTCATAAACAGTACCATGCTCTTGTAAACATAATCCTACTTCTTTCAACTTTTTGCCACTTTATCTTTTTGTGCCCCAATGTAGAGGAAAATCACGTAAATAAGTAACCATGAACTCTTATTAAACACTTCGGTGGGTTTCTATGACCCAGAGAAGAATAATACACATGAACTAAGGGGCCTATTTCTGAGCCGGTTTTCATCGCTCTGGCACCACGCAACGTGGTGCAAGAGCGACGCAAATCTTTCATTTAATTGATGAAGCCACACATGGCAACGTGCATGGCCCTCAGTGGCTCCATAAATCTGGAGAAAGGCAACGTAGCGCATATCACTGCGTTGCCTTACTCTGCCCTAGGAAGGCGTTCCCACACAACTCCCATGGTTTTTGATGCATTCCCAGATTTACCACAACTGGGAGACCTGGGAATGAGCCAAAAATATGCCTTCTCAGGTGAAGTGTAGCGAGGAGAAACATATATTTTTTCTCTTCGTTACTTACTCTTTCTATGTGTGCTGCATTTTGTAGCACACATAGAAAGAGGAATATGCTGCTCAGGATTACATTTGTGCAGGAACGTGCCCCTTCCTGCGCAAAAACAATCCTGCATTCAACAAAGACACCCTTGCACCATGGTGCAAGGGTGCCTGCATTGGCACTAGGCTGACAAAAGGGTGCCAGCGTAGGGGAAAAGGCAGGAATGCGCCATATTGCTATAAATATGTCTATTTCCTGCCCTTTACCTTTCACACAGTGCAGCGCAGCAAGTCACCTTGCTACGTTGCACTGCATGACATTCTGGTAAATAGGCCCCCAAGACTTTTCAAGAACTTTCATTCTGAAATTTTCACTAGCTACCACAATGACTTGTGTGGCTTTGTGGGGATTTGTTGGTACCTATGCATGTTTTTGTATGTGATTGAAGTGGAATGCGGTCTGTGTGATGTTTTTGTATGTTCTGTTTCTGTGGTAACCACAGCAGGAATATGCACGGGGCAATATGATGGTAAAAGAATGCTTTACGACAGATGTAAAACATGTCTCGAATGCCTTTGTGCTAGAACCTGAACAATCGATTGCTTTGAGCATGGACATGACTTTTTAGCTACCCATACACCAATATTGTGTCTCCGTAGAGTTTGTTTTCTTTGGCAGTCTTGGACTGTTCTTCATTGACAATTGAGGGGGTATAGCTGACTGTATTCTCATTATTCTTTTAAATTACATTTCAAGTTGAATTATCTAACAGCCAGGGTCGAACTGGGACAGAAAATAGGCTTGGGCACCAAAATAAATGTGGCCTCCATTAGTGAATTAAATAGTTTTTAAAAAGTGGCCCACATTTGCAAATTGGGGCAGTTTTGAGCTTGTAAAGAAAAACTCGCTGGAAGACTGCATGGATATGAGCTTGCTGCACGCAATGTTTGCTTTAATATCAGTAAAATCAACAAAAGCAGGCAATGCACACCATAAAACATGCCCACTAACAGCCAAAAAAGCTTCCATGCACTGACCTGCCAGACCAGCCCATCGGCCGCTTACTTATTACCAGTGCCTTAAATAGGGAAAAATAAGTGCAGGTACTCATTAAAATAGAGTTGTGGCAAGTGGGCGGGGCTAAGGGAAAAATATGATCATACATAATGACTTCTGTACCAGTTGCAGCACATATTAAAACACATGAGAAATTTGTTTATGTCAAAAAAACTGATTAACTCATTACACAAAATGAAAGTCATGATGGCACTTTCACCCGAATGGTCGCTGCGCACCTGATTGACAGTGCAGGGTCTGTCTAGAGACCCTGTCCTGTTAATCACAGCGTGACACAAGCCCTCTCACCCCCCTGCAGTTTGGGGACATTCAAATGGGCGCTGCTGGAATCTATACCAGCAACTCTGCAAAAGGCTACTTCAACCGAGTTAATTACAAGCTCTTCGGAAGCAGAGCGGCCTCTGCCCTGCACTGGAGCAGAAACCTAACCTGAGCCTGCCGTGCCATGGATCAGGGTACCGGTACTCTCCCTGGCTACAGAGAAGTGCCGGTACTGACGGCAAAAAAATTCGGAAGTGCCGGTTAGTACCGGCCCATTTAAAGCACTGCTTATTACACCATAAATAGGCCAGTACGACCCTAACAGGGACAATTCCATCTTTCCCCACACTGCATTTGATTTATTTCTGCTTCCTTATCAGTGTCTAAATAACACCATTAATGACCACTGCAACATGCGCAAAGAATAATGGATTGTGTACGATAAGCAGAGCTTGTATAGAACCTTACATTTGTTATACTTAATTTACTTTCAGAAGTAAATGGGCTGCTTTCTGTGGCTTAAATGGCCGGCATCTACTGCGTGAACAGCTCATCCCTGCAGAGAAGCCTAAACTCAAATGATGAGCCCGCTCCTGTGACACAACTTTGTTCTATAAACTCATGTGTTTTCTTTCACTTCTCTAAGGGTGTTCCAAATCCCTTTTCATGCTAGCAATGGTATATGCCGTTTGTAGCAAGCTGCCCCATTTTCTTCTGTGGCTTTTCCAGCACTGAACTGCAAATCATGATGGCTGATCACCTCATCAACACACACACTCGCTTTCACTATATTTTTTTTCCTTTTTCTGTAGCTCTTGGCTATGGAATCCGTTTCTCTATCTAGTGTTATGTCTCCTGAGGACTGTTGCTGTTCTCTAGCAAAACAAACGGAACATTATAAAAAGAGATGCTGTGCTGCTGGGATAATCTTCTTGTTATCGCAACAAAAAAAAAAAAAGCCGAATTGAAGAGTCGGAACAGTGTGCACTGCACCTTAGGCCAATAGGCAAAGGTGTTCTCAATAGTCTCCTAAAGTCGGAAATTAGATTTCAAATCTCTGACATGATTGAAAACTTTTTTCCAATTCAAAGGTACATGGAAGTATTTAGATATGTGGAAATATCTCAAATGTTAATGTTTATGTTAGAAGCAATTTTAATGTTTTCATAAGTGTTAACCACTGCATTCATAATGCGGGTAAAGCAACCTGCTTAAACGTTCACAACGTAACACTAGTCACAAGCAAAGGTGGACAACAAAATATGGAGCTACCTTTAAACATAAAGCAAGCACAGTTACAGTTCTAACGTGAACCATAACAATCATGATATGAACTTATCTCTCAATTTAAAAAACACAAATTGTAAATGTATGTGTTCTATGGTAAATAGACCTACCCAGAATACACTTTCTCACATGATTTGCATAGATTTCTGCACCTTCACAAACATTAGGGGATGTAACAATCATTGATTTCCATGAAATATTCTTCTCCTACACGTTGTCCACTGGCTGGACAATGCTCAGCAAGCACATTTGGTGGATTTGCGCATTTAAATAAAAAAATATATATTTGTTTCCATTTGTGACCCACAGGGAGTCAAAACCATTTCCACTACAGCCCTAGAAATATGGGAATGTTTAATTACCCCATACTGGAATTGCACTTGCTGCTGCCTTCTGAAGTAGTTGCTTCCATCTGTCTCACTCAAGACACTATAACATGTTTGTGAATGGGTTTTTTAGGTCCTCACCCTGACACACCTTCTTTTTTACCCCTAATCACAAACTTAGTCCTGCCAACAATATATCAGATTAACTTAGAGCACAAGCCCCAGTGCAGTTTGCGGCAGCCGCCACCCCTGCCAGTTCTCCCGCACACGGAGGCGCGTACTTTGGCTGCTTTGGGCTCCCCCAGCATGGTACGCCCACTGACCAGTACAAGGGGCAGGACCACAAGCCCCAGTGCAGTTTGCGGGAAGCCGCCGCCCACGCCAGTTCTCCCGCGCTCTGAGGCGTGTACTTTGGGCTCCCGCAGTGCAGGATGCATGGGGGACGCTCCTGGGCGCATTCCCAGGCGAAGACCGGGCCAAGAGCGGGCCCGTCTGCGCCTGTCAGCAGCCGGCAGATGCTGGGCTGGGCCAGGTCTCTTGGTTTGCCGTAGGGACTAAAGTACTGTTTTTTCTTTTTATTCCCCTTTTTTAAACCTCTTCGCATTCTTGATGCACCCTGATGGTGACCTATTACAAGATGAGTGAGCGCCCCGCCCTCGCTTGTCTGCTCTAAGAGCTTGCATGACCTATTGCTGGGACACGATATCCAGTTGACTTAAGTCGATAGACCTATTGTGAGGTAGTATATACTCACTATATATTTGTGATTCCCTAATCTTTTATTGTAAGTGCATAAGGCCCATAATCATGGGCAAAAGGAAAATGACTATTGGGGCAACAGGGGGTGACACTGTAACTACCATAGACTCATTTTAAATCAGGGCAGCTAATGTCATTTCAAAGGAGATGGCCCCGACTGAGAGGAGGCTTTCTCTAGAAACCGGGAAAATCACACAGGATTTGATTTCAACGGACAATCACGAGGCCGAATGGGTAACATCTGGTTCTATTTCACCGCCTGCTGCACAAGCCCCAGTGCAGTTTTGCGGCAGCCGCCACCCCTGCCAGTTCTCCCGCACACGGAGGCGCGTACTTTGGCTGCTTTGGGCTCCCCCAGCATGGTACGCCCACTGACCAGTACAAGGGGCAGGACCACAAGCCCCAGTGCAGTTTGCGGGAAGCCGCCGCCCACGCCAGTTCTCCCGCGCTCTGAGGCGTGTACTTTGGGCTCCCGCAGTGCAGGATGCATGGGGGACACTCCTGGGCGCATTCCCAGGTGAAGACCGGGCCAAGAGCGGGCCCGTCTGTGCCTGTCAGCAGCCAGCAGATGCTGGGCTGGGCCAGGTCTCTTGGTTTGCCGTAGGGACTAAAGTACTGTTTTTTTCTTTTTATTCCCCTTTTTTAAACCTCTTCGCATTCTTGATGCACCCTGATGGTGACCTATTACAAGATGAGTGAGCGCCCCGCCCTCGCTTGTCTGCTCTAAGAGCTTGCATGACCTATTGCTGGGACACGATATCCAGTTGACTTAAGTCGATAGACCTATTGTGAGGTAGTATATACTCACTATATCTTTGTGATTCCCTAATCTTTTATTGTAAGTGCATAAGGCCCATAATCATGGGCAAAAGGAAAATGACTATTGGGGCAACAGGGGGTGACACTGTAACTACCATAGACTCATTTTAAATCAGGGCAGCTAATGTCATTTCAAAGGAGATGGCCCCGACTGAGAGGAGGCTTTCTCTAGAAACCGGGAAAATCACACAGGATTTGATTTCAACAGACAATCACGAGGCCGAAGGGGTAACATCTGGTTCTATTTCACCGCCTGCTGTACAAGCCCCAGTGCAGTTTTGCGGCAGCCGCCACCCCTGCCAGTTCTCCCGCACACGGAGGCGCGTACTTTGGCTGCTTTGGGCTCCCCCAGCATGGTACGCCCACTGACCAGTACAAGGGGCAGGACCACAAGCCCCAGTGCAGTTTGCGGGAAGCCGCCGCCCACGCCAGTTCTCCCGCGCTCTGAGGCGTGTACTTTGGGCTCCCGCAGTGCAGGATGCATGGGGGACACTCCTGGGCGCATTCCCAGGTGAAGACCGGGCCAAGAGCGGGCCCGTCTGCACCTGTCAGCAGCCGGCAGATGCTGGGCTGGGCCAGGTCTCTTGGTTTGCCGTAAGGACTAAAGTACTGTTTTTTTCTTTTTATTCCCCTTTTTTAAACCTCTTCGCATTCTTGATGCACCCTGATGGTGACCTATTACAAGATGAGTGAGCGCCCCGCCCTCGCTTGTCTGCTCTAAGAGCTTGCTTGACCTATTGCTGGGACACGATATCCAGTTGACTTAAGTCGATAGACCTATTGTGAGGTAGTATATACTCACTATATCTTTGTGATTCCCTAATCTTTTATTGTAAGTGCATAAGGCCCATAATCATGGGCAAAAGGAAAATGACTATTGGGGCAACAGGGGGTGACACTGTAACTACCATAGACTCATTTTAAATCAGGGCAGCTAATGTCATTTCAAAGGAGATGGCCCCGACTGAGAGGAGGCTTTCTCTAGAAACCGGGAAAATCACACAGGATTTGATTTCAACGGACAATCACGAGGCCGAAGGGGTAACATCTGGTTCTATTTCACCGCCTGCTGCAATATCATCTAGTGAGGTCTTTAACACTAAGGCTGGTCAGTTATTGGCGGAAGATGAGACAGTCCTGGGTGTACCGGCAATTAAAAGGAAGAGGACTGGAGGAAAAAGAGTTCCTCAGACTCTACCGCAGAATAAGGCACATGCATCAGCCATTATTGATTCTGAACAATTTTCAGACAGTTTTTTCCTAGGTTGGAATCTTTGTTTAACATGCTGATAGCTCCCATTCTGCTATGGTTGGAAGGCATAGAGGCGAAGCTTAATTCCTTCTCCCTGCCAGCACCTGGGACTCAACCCCCCCTGTATGGAGCCCGGTATGGAGCCTACGGCTGTGGGGATCAGTTGTGTGGTTGGACTCACGCCTATGGGTCTGACTAGCATAGGGGTGCCCTCCATTGTGATCAGTAGTCCAAAACAGGTGACCCAAAATATTATGTCACTGATGCAGGGGGAGGCCCAAGGGTCCGGGATTACCCATGCTATCAACAATTCGGAAACCACCATTCAGGTGGTCCACATGCAATGGGCACCATTATTAAAGGGGAGTATAACCCACACACCCACCACGAATAGATCCTCAATGGCTCAAGTAGAAACCTTGAATTCCCTAGAGCTGCCCCCCGAATCAGCAGCGTTAGAGTACCACCAATTACACAAGGATCGAAAGAATCCACATTGGATCTTATGCACAAGGTTACTCATTGGTGTGATACTAATGTAGTAAATGGGCAACATTTGTCTTCCCATATTATCATGGCCAGAAGAGGGGGTTGGGTGGGTCACAGCATAAAGAAAAAAGCAGAGGGGGGCTGTGTTGTAGTTAATTTAAGACATCCTGCTCATGCTAAAGCACTTGTTGAGTGCCATTTTATGCAAAGCTCTAAAACATTGATCAAGTTTGTCCCCGTCAGCATTTTTATCCCTCTAACCTTTTCTTTTCTGACCGCCCCAGACAGCCTGTTTTTAGGCCTGCAAGATCTGCCGAGAATGATATTGGTAGATTTGCACTTCCCCTAGCTAACAGATGCAAACCTTTGCTAAGTTTAGATGAGTTAGATGGCAATGATTGACTATTATCTGCTCTGGATGAGTTGCAGGGCCTAAGGCCTGCAGGTCAGGTGGGTAATGCACCCACCTTACCCCCAAGCCAGCATCTATCTTCCCCCCAAGCCATTACCTATTATTCTAGGTCCCTCTTGTTTAAAGATTCTGTCCTGGAACATAGTGGGACTGGGGTCTAAAAGAGATGATGTGCTTTGGCAGAGGTCTCTTTTATGTTGTCACCTAATTGCTTTGCAGGAAACATGGGACACAACCGAGAGTTTTTTCCTGGATGGTTTTACCTCGTTTTTAAATGTGCATCTCCATCAACAGTGGGCAGAACAAAGGGAGGTTTTCTCCTTCTGGTCTCACTTAAATTAACCTGCAAATCCAGAATGGTAGATTGTCACTCATCCCACTTGTTAGCAGTTGAGTTGTTGTTTAAGAATCATCCCCCTCTGTTGGTTGTAAATTTTTATAATTATTTTACTATAAATCTTGATACTGAACACTTAGCAGCATTAGAGGGGTTTCTCAAATAATACAGGGAAAGGAGTTATTTTTATTACGAGGCCATAATCATAGGTGATTTTAATACTCATCAATGTCATCTTGTATCTACTCCTGTAAAGGGCCATGTGGATTTCGTATCACTGGCAGCCCACTTTGAGCACTCAGAATCAGGCCATCTTACAGAAGAGCTCCTTGCAGTGAACAATCTGTCCTGCCTAGGACAAACGGGAGTGAATGTTCCTGTTCCCACCTACACAGGCAGGGGTTTTTCTGGTATCATTGATTTCATAATGCTCTCCGCACCTTTAGCATCTGCAGTTCACAAGCTGAGTGTTTCCTGGAGCAGTCATAGCAACCACAATCCCTTATTGCTTGAATTGTTCCACACCTTTGATCCACATGGAGTGGAGGGTAGGAGCATACCAAACTCTGTCATCAGCACAAAAGATCAAACACGTAGGTTGAAGTGGGAGAAGGTGATACCGGAGACCTTTCTTGGTAACCCCTATGCAGAGTGTGCAGTTGAGATTTCACTCTGTTTTGATACGATAATGCAGGATAGAATTGTTTTAGATGCTTTTGACAATTTAACCAAGCAGATAGCCAATAGTCTAACCATTAAGAGCAGCTCTAAAGGTGTTAAGGAGAAAATGTGGTTTGATGGTACCTGTTCCAAAGCTCACAGGAACTTAATGCTGCCACTAAAACAAATCCCGAGGGACGAGGCTGGGGTTAGGTCTTCCAGGAGGGCCTACAAACTTGCAATCCAACAGAGGAAGAAGTCTATCAGGGAACAGGCGTGGGAGGCCCTCGGTCAGGCAAGTGTACTGTCAGATAGCACCAAGTTCTGGGAAGTGGTTAACAGCCCCCTTTTTTCTGATTCAGCAAATTCCAGAACAGATTGTACTATAGCTGCAGAAATATGGGTCCACCACTTTGAAGGGATGTATAGTGGTGACGATCTAGGAAGGTCTGATGCAGGATGGAACATCGGTACAGCTAGTGGGCCACTGCATTTCAGTACAGACGAGGTACACAAAGATATCCTGGTCACAGCCAGTGGGAAAGCGCCAGGTCTGGATGGGGTTCCTTTGGACCTGTATAAAGCTGACCCACTGGCTTGGGCCAGGATATTGACACGGGTGTTCAATGGGCCTGTCTGTGTGGTTTGCCCTCTTCTTGGGTTAAGGCCATTATTTTTCCTATTTTTATAAAGGGCTCGAGGGGTGACCCATCGTGTTACCGACCGATTTCTCTTTTAGATTCAGCCGCTAAAATTATGGGGAAAGTGATTTTGGACCGTCTGACCTCTTGGTTAGATAATTGTAATGTCATTTCTGACCTACATTATGGTTTTAAGCAAGGTAAAGGGACGTTAGACCAATGTATTACCCTACACTTGGTGGTGGGGAAATACAAAATAGCGAAGAAGGGATCCTTGCATATGGCATTTATGGACCTAACATCGGTGGTTGACCGCGTGAACAGATCCAAACTGTGGTTGATTCTTTTGGATCTGGGTCTGGGCGCAGACGTGGTGGCTTTTCTACTTTCTGCCCATAATAACACCACTGCGGCTGTGAGATACAATGAGGATGGATGTGTGTCAGCTTCTTGGGAAGTCAAGAGAGGGGTCCGGCAGGGGTGTATTCTAGCCCCCTTACTGTTTACGCTTTATATTAACAAGTTAGGGGACTGTCTCTCAACTATTAGTAAAAACATCCCAAGAGCTGGCTCCAAACTTATTCCTGCACTTTTATATGCAGACGATGTAGGGTTGTTTGCCAGGACTGCTGTAGGTCTCCAAAAACTCTTAAATGTTTTTAGAGATTTTCTGTACTCACTTGATCTTGCCACCAATTTTTCTAAATCCCATACCATGACGATTGGTACCCAGAAGGCTGCCAGGCATAAGTTCTTCTGTAGGGTGGTAGATCTAACCAAAGTTTCAACCTTCCCTTACCTAGGTGTGTTGTTTGATGACTGTGGGTCCTGGGTTGCACAAAGACTACACAAAAATAATGTCTTGGCAAGGGCAGTGGGGACAACCATGGACTTCGCAAAAAGACGAGGGACAAAGCCTGTACCCACCCTGCTAAAGGTGTACAGAGAAAAATGCATCCCTATGGCCACCTACGGATGTGATGTGTGGGGGGTACGAGGATGTGAGAGACATGCAGGTGGTGGAGAATACATTTATACGTAGGCTTCTTGTTGTCCCTCCCTGCACTACAGCCTTCATGATGCATGAAGAGCTTAGTATGGGATGCATCGCAGATCTTATTGCTGTTGCGCCTCTACTGCGTTGGATGAGAATTTGGTCCTGCCCAGCTCCCACTTTAAACCAACTTGTTATAGCGGATTGCACTGCACTTAAGGGGTCTTTGAGTATCCCCTGGTTACGGTACATTATGGAGCAGATGAGGTGGCTAGGTTGCCCTGACTTCTATACTAACCCCAGGCCTTTACGCCCAGCTGATATTAGGAATATCAAACATCTGTTTCTGGCCAGGCAGCAGGGGAAAAGGGAAGGCTATGGTGAGAAACTATATTACACTGAGTTTGAGTCCTCAGGTGCAGCTCTATCTGTCACTGGTCATCAATGTGCAGCATCCCTTTGTGTTAACCAGATTCAGATTGAACCTCATTCACTGGTTATTAGTCTTTCCCAAAGGTTTCACAAAGCCTGGAGCTCTAAAGCCATGTGACAAATTTTCTTTTTCTGTGAATTTTATGCTCCCTTGCGTAAAACATTTATTCTCTCCCTCCTCAGATCCGGGCAATTTGTCCAAGTAAGGCCTGCATTATTATATTTACAAAGGCTATCCTCCCCTAAGGTCTTTTTTGGTGTTGCAAGTTTTTTTATAGGGGCCCTAAGATATAGGAAGAAGATGCTCATGGTGTAATTAGGTTGAACCTGTCTAATGCTTTCTGGGAAATACATGTGTCTATTCTTTGTGCATGGTATGGTTTGATTACTTTGCCAATGCTTTGTCACCTTTGCACTTTATATGTTGAATTTTACATCTAGAGTGGCATTTTGTATTCATTTTTAATAATGACTTTTATCCTTACTTGTTTGTATAAATAGTCTTAGATACATTTTATTTGGGTTATTTGGATTTTCTACGTATGTATGGTGATCTTTTTAGCTATTGAATTTATAATTGTTTTATCTGTGTGCTTTAAAGGCTTTTAGTGGCCGAATAAAGAATGTTTGACTAACTACCTTAGAGCACACAGTGATAAATTCCATCTGTGAATCAGATCTGGTATGGACCTGGCACAGCTTCTTGACCAGGTGAGTTTCCAAGTAAGTGTAGGTGACATGTCTTGTGGTTGGATAACAGACTAGAGAAGTAAACCAACTTCACCTTGCTGGACCATTTTTATCGTCGGATGAAGTAGAACGTCCTCTGCTTGAGTGGAAGAAGTGCATGAACACAATCACAAGTGGTTCTGAAAAGATCTGAAAAAAGAGCGATTTAGACTTTTTGTAGACAGAACTCAATACAAAATAAAGGTTGCTTTTGAGGAATATTGGACATGGTGCCTCAACCAACTGAAATCCATCTTCCTAAATCCTCTTTTTAAGCTGTATTTTTGTGATTACTTTTAGTACACTGAATTAACCGTAAGATGACATATAACAGTTTACAAAATCCCTAAATAATTAAAAACATCTCAACATTTTCACTTGCTGATGACTTTTTGTGCACCCAAGTTGAATTGTGCCACACAGTAGTCCTAAATTGGCCCCGATTAGACTTGAAGAACAGTAATGCACCAAATGGTAAGCAATTTAACAGCATGCACCAAATAGTAAGCAACTAAATACCTCTTTCACCTTTATCGATTGAAATATATTTAGGAGTAATTATTGGGTGATTATTATATACACTATGGGCCTCATAAGGAATATGTAGGTTCTTCAAGTGTAATAGACACTTCATAGAGTGGTATTTCTTTTTTTTTGTTCAAATATATTTGTTAAGATTTCAGAAAAAGATTCATATAGTATAACTATGAGGTGACAGAGATCGGTCAATCCAACAAAAGTTATTGCAACATGATATTACGCTTATAGGTATTTCTTAAAATAATGTTACCTATGCTAATCATAACACAATGATACCCAGTTACCATGTCAAACTGAGTAATGTGAACTTGAAAGGGGAAAAATAAAATGGAAGCGAAGAAAGGAAACAACAAGCAGGGACAGACAGACATTAAGACTTGTAATAAGGTATCAGAAGTGAGAGCATGTCTTAAATGGCATCTGCCTTAACACTAAGAACACACATATATTTATTTTTTTATTTCACAATTGTATAAAGCACAACTCAGCCAAGGAGGTGTCAGCATGCTGTACAATAGAACTAGGGCTGTGTACCAAACATTTGCAAAGAAACATGAAATGAAAGCAAGTGAATGAGCATAAAAATCCTTACTGATTTAACACCAATCTCCTCAGAATTCAAGGTGGGATAGAATCTGCAGAGTTATACGATTGAAAAGAGTCGCCTCTGAGTCACAAGAGATTAAAAGTGGAGAAAAAGAAGAGAGAACAAGGTGAGAAATAAATAAATAATAAATAAATACATGTGGCTATAAATAGGGGAATAGTGAGATAGGGTGGAAGGGCATGTCGAGGGAGAGCTGAGATGAGAAGCAATGGAGAGGAGGGGGTACAAGGTGGACATTGACAACAGGAGAGATAGTGAAAGACTAGCCAATTACAAGGCATGGTAAGAACCAAGGAGAGTGCGCGGAATGGAATGCAAAATTTCAAGAAAACAGATATAAAGGGCTAGGAATGGTGAAGAGACAAGCATGGAAAGAATATAAAGTACAGGAGGGGGATTCTAAAGAAAAACAGGAGGGCCAATAAAAGAAGCTGACTTTCTAAAAGAAAGAAGAGGTTAATTGAGGTAAAGAGGCAAGCATCAACAGATGAGGAAAACCAAAGGAAGGCATTCTAAAGAGGCTCAGAAGAGGTTGAAGAGAGGATCTGCCAAACCATCACAATTTCAGAATCAGAGGTTGTATATTGCTGAAGGGGCCAAAAGAGGGCAGCCATTTGGTAGTTGGGCGTGCCAGCTCAGAGGGAAGTATTGTCCACTTCAACTCCATGTGATTTAACATGGCCTGCCACACATATATGTTAGGCTGGGGCAAATATCTGGGGCTTCTCTGAACCCTAGGGTGAGGGAAATGATTCTTCTCACTCCTGCATCTTAGGGTGCACTGGTAATCCGAATCTCAAACCTTGAAATGTGCAATGGGCCCTGACAAAAGTGGAATAAAGCAACCAAAGCATTGCCTAACATACCGAGAACATTAGCACACCCCACGTGCACAGGCAAATAGCCAGACCTAGGGCAATCATGTCGCCCAAAAAGTCATGACTTTTAAATAACCACAAACTAGAATGAAGCTGAGTTGAGGAGCAAAGAATCTGTTGAAATTGGTTGTGCAAAGCTGAATTGGGCAGCTGTAAATCAGTTGTTATATTTGGTTGTTCCAAGTAAAGTGAGAGTTTGATTGGCATAGGAGAGGCTGTTGAATGCTGTCACAATGGACTGGGATGTGGGCCATGGTAATTACCGGAAGCTGAGATTAATTCAAGCATTCCACCCATCACTTTTTGAAAACTTCAGCACACCTTGTTGAAGCATCACAACATGTTGTACTAGGCTCCACCTTGATTGTGGAGGTTCCCCACTCTGTGGCTACCCTTTTTCTTATCACAAAAACTCAATAGCTTTCAACTGTCCAGTTGAATCTATGCAAGATTTTACTGTTGTCTGCTTCTCTCATCACTTTGGCCCACTGCACCACTTTGAATTCTGCCTCATTTATGTCCACCGCTGAAGAGGAGGAGCCCCATGATTATTTTTTGGTCATCAAACACTTGACCAAACCACATACTGATTTATCAGGTGCACCAATATCTATCAACAACCTTTTTCATTTTGTTGAAATGATATGCGAGAACTTGTGGCTGGATATGATGTGTGTTCACTACATGAAATTGTTGGAAGTCTTTATCTGCCCCGGTTCACTGAGCCCAAGTGACTAAGGGGCATATTCACAAGGACCTACCGCCGATTTATCTCCATCTTAACCCATCAAAAGTGGAGATAGATTTAACACCCCATTCACAAGCGGTTGCAAACTGCAGACATCGCCAGTATTCCCGCGATAACTGCCCCGAAACTTATCCCCAGGGAGGACATCACCAACTAACCCTAATGAGATGCAGAGTAGGCGTTCCCGTGCAAAAATACACGAAAACACCACAACACCACTTTCACAACGAACTGCCAGATCTGCGATGCGAGTCAAAACCACGCGATAAGCCGCGGTAGCAGCAGGTATTTAACACCTGCCTCCTGCAGGTGTAAAGCCGGACGACTTGCAAAACACACAAGATGATGGACGGAATGCTGCACATTGGCAAACATTCACCCCCAGTCACAGATCTGGGTTTAATCCATCGTTATTTTGCTTCACCACGCCACCCCAGTTCAGACATAGCCATATGCAAATCAGTCTTGACCCTGTGCCTCATGGGAACAGTCCAGACCGAACTGCCAAGCCATGTCTTCCCTGGAGCGGAATCAAGCATCCTAGGACCGGTTTCAGGCTATCAGCCTTCATCAGCCAGGATAGCTTGACTCCAGTGGCGTAGTGAGCACGGGACCCACGTGGTGAGCAAAATAACGATGGATTAAACCCAGATCTGTGACTGAGGTGAATGTTTTGCCAATGTGCAACATTCCGTCCATCATCTTGTGTGTTTGCTGTTCGCCCTATGTGGGAAGGGTATGCCCAGACGTGGGTCCCGTGCTCACTACACCACTGGAGTCAAGCTATCCTGGCTGATGACGGCTGATAGCCAGAAACCGGTCCTAGGATGCTTGATTCCGGTCCAGGAAAGACATGGCTTGGCAGTTCGGGCTGGACTGTTCCCATGAGGCACAGGGTCAAGACTGATTTGCATATGGCCATGTCTGAACTGGGGTGGCGTGGTGAGCAAAATAACGATGGATTAAACCCAGATCTGTGACTGGGGGTGAATGTTTTGCCAATGTGCAACATTCCGTCCATCATCTTGTGTGTTTTGCTGTTCGCCCTATGTGTGAAGGGTATTCCCAGACGTGGGTCTCGTGCTCACTACACCACTGGAGTCAAGCTATCCTGGCTGATGACGGCTGATAGCCAGAAACCGGTCCTAGGATGCTTGATTCCGGTCCAGGAAAGACATGGCTTGGCAGTTCGGGCTGGACTGTTCCCATGAGGCACAGGGTCAATACTGATTTGCATATGGCCATGTCTGAACTGGGGTGGCGTGGTGAGCAAAATAACGATGGATTAAACCCAGATCTGTGACTGGGGGTGAATGTTTTGCCAATGTGCAACATTTCGTCCATCATCTTGTGTGTTTTGCTGTTCGCCCTATGTGGGAAGGGTATGCCCAGACGTGGGTCCCGTGCTCACTACGCCACTGGAGTCAAGCTATCCTGGCTGATGACGGCTGATAGCCAGAAACCGGTCCTAGGATGCTTGATTCCGGTCCAGGAAAGACATGGCTTGGCAGTTCGGGCTGGACTGTTCCCATGAGGCACAGGGTCAAGACTGATTTGCATATGGCCATGTCTGAACTGGGGTGGTGTGGTGAGCAAAATAACGATGGATTAAACCCAGATCTGTGACTGGGGGTGAATGTTTTGCCAATGTGCAACATTCCGTCCATCATCTTGTGTGTTTTGCTGTAAAGCCGGACGACTACCTGTAGTAGGCAATGGAGCCCCGCACACAGCCACACCCGAAGAACAAACGACGCCATGGAGCTACTCATCATGCAGCTCGGAGCCCCAACAGGGCCACAACACCCACCGCCACCACCCCCAGGACCGCCACCACCCCCAGGACCCGGACCCGCACCCCCCCGGACCACCACAGAGGCAGCGCAGAGTAAGACAGCAGACCTTCCGAAAACGCACCAGTCTCACAGACCTAACGCCCGAGGAAGTCATTGCCCACTACAGGCTCAAAAGGACAACCATCATCCGCATCATGACCCACATCGCCCACAGGTTGACGGTCCCAACCCAGCGGAGAACCAACATCCCTCCGCAGACAAAGCTGCTGGCTGTGCTGCACCTGTTGGCCTCTGGTACCTTCCAACCAACAGCTGCCAGAGTCGGAGGAGTCTCACAGCCAGCCCTATCAAAGTTCATCACACCTGACCTGGATGCCATCATCAGCTTCATACCCCAGTACCTTCACTTCCCCCACACTGCGCAGGAACAGCTGGAGACAAAGCAAGGCTTCTACGCCTTTGCTAGCTTCCCACACGTGTTGGGGGCCATTGACTGCACACATGTCCCACTTGTGCCCCCTGCGGATACTGCATACCACTTCCGCAACAGAAAGCACACGCATTCCATCAATGTGCAGGCAATAGTGGACCACCGGGGAATGTTCACCAATGTCGTCGCAAACTACCCCGGCAGTGTGCACTATTCCTACATCTTCCGACAGTCCATCATCAACCAGCGCTTCCAGGATGGCATCTATGGAACTGGACTGCTCGTTGGTAAGTGCCAAATCAACACACCACACACCTCAAAGCCACCATCACACAATGCACAACTGTGGGAATGCACACGTGACCAAACCACATACAACATGTCAATCAACATGCCCACCTACCAGACACGACAACACAACTCCATGGTGATCCTGGGCTTCCCCTGCACACAATACAGCTATATCATGGCACCACAGCCACACAACAGCTGAACGTGTGGAGATGCGGAATGCAGCCATGTGCGAAGGATGCAAGTGACCCGTGAATGGGAATGTACACAATGACAAGTGAGGCGTGGATGTGCTGGACAGACATGGGTATGCAAACCACAGATATGTCCATGCAGACATCAACTGCTGGTGACTGGAGAGTAGTGAACAGTGGACTCAACCATGTCACCCCAGGCCGTGGGTCAGATCGTGGAAATGTCGCCCGCTGCGTCCCCCCCTGTGTGCGTGAGCGTAGTGGGTTGGCCCGGAGTACACCAGGCCTGCACAGGGGTGTGGACAAAAACCCTGTGGCGCAGAGCGTGGTTCTCTCCCGGAAAGGCCAATGTCACTGCCAGGTCGGCGCCTCGCAGTCTGCCACGAGGCCGACGCCGTGAGCAGCGGGGCCTGTGAGCCTGTGCGCCTGCTGCACCCCAGGACGCTGATACCCAGACCAGGCCTGCCCGCCCCAGCGCTCCAAGGCCGCACTGCTCACCTGCCGACACCGTCGTGTGTCAAATAGGGCCCACCACGTGCCGGTGCTAGCTCCAAGACCCATGCCCGTGACCTTGGCGGCCTCCTCAGGCCATCGCTGTCCTATGTGACACAGGCCCCCAGGGGTCCCCATTCGTTGACATACTCCACCGCTGCAGCCGGGCTACACTGCAGTCCAGCATGTCCCACATCTTGAACTGAGTCAGCATTAATCAATGGCAGGGTCCATGCCAGTGTACGCAGGGGGAGGATTGAGAGGGAGATGCGTCACAGTCCGGTGGAAACACGGATCACCATTACGGAGGAGGTCAACCAGTAGCAGGGACTGACCTGGTGCCACTAACCCTGTGCGCCGTGAGTGACCGTCAGCCTCCGGCGGAACATTGTTGGGGTCTGAGCCTGTGGCCTGGGGGTTGTCATCAGCAACGGGCAGGTACGGACTTGGTGTCTGGCATGAGTCTGTGGCATTCATATCCGCCATGTTGCCAGACACAGCTGGCATGTGCCCTCTGCATCATGCCCTGGGGGTACACCTCCCATTCTCCCCCGAGACACTCCGTGGAAGGCACCTCTGAGACATACGAGACCCTGCTCTGCCCTCATGACCCTACCCCAGTCTCCCGCAGGTCAGCGTCCCGTGGCGGTAGGCCCGTGTCGGCCGCTGTGCATCCGGGGCCACAAACCCTGTGCGACTCAAGTCATGCTCCCTTGTTGTTCTGACATTGCATTTCTGAGTGCCTGATGACTGTTGGAGTTGTTGCCAGCACCAGCTACTCCCTGAGGGCTGGCTTACACTCACCCCTCACACAGCCAGCACAGGCGTCACTGGATTAGTGGGCCTGCCATCACATCATGCCGAACCAAGTATTGACTCTTTTCTTTCTGCACTGTCCCAGGTGATCAAGGATATGCACTCTGCCCTTGGATGATGACACCCCTCCGAGACCCGAACACACCCGCCCAGAGGCAGTACAATGCGGCCCACATACACACCAGGGGCATCGTTGAACGCACATTTGGCATGTTGAAGTCATGTTTCAGGTGCCTGGACGGCACAGGTGGAAAGCTCCTGTACAGCCCGGACATAGTGTGCAAGATGATCGTTGCATGTTGTGTGTTGCACAACATCTGTGTACGCACCAATGCCCCATGGATCCCAGTTCCAGAAGTACCGGACGATGATGGGGACGATGGGGCAGGTGGCCTACATCCCACTGCAGCTGCGGCAGGAATTTCCCGTAGGAACACCATCATTGCCAATTTCTTCTCATGAGAACGTCACATTGTGGCCGTCCCTGGCAATCATGGGACAGTACAAAATGTCCACAAGCACAGCATGTGTGAATAAAACATATTTGCAGGTTACAGGTTGTACTTGTACATTGTCATGTCACAGTTTCCTGCTGTGCCAGATGTGAATTGCCATGTTGTGCACATTTGCGGCAGGCACCGGTTGTGTCCTGTGTTCTGTTGTGGAGGTGTTGCTCTTTGTACCGGGATGTTGTCAATGTTGAGGTGCACTTATACTCATGTGCGTATGCTGCACGGTGGGTGATTCGCTCCTGCGGCTCTGATTTGTCTGCCACTGATCCCTTTCATGCGGTGTGCCTGTCAGTTCTGTGCTTCCACGGTGCTGAGATGTTGTAGACTTGGGTAACTTGTGCTCTTTGTCGAGTTGTGACTCT
This sequence comes from Calotriton arnoldi, assembly GCA_963921515.1. Taxonomy (NCBI): domain Eukaryota; kingdom Metazoa; phylum Chordata; class Amphibia; order Caudata; family Salamandridae; genus Calotriton; species Calotriton arnoldi. The sequence continues at coordinate 3,615,989 of CAWUFW010000695.1, read as the reverse complement.
TGGGCATGGTTTGTCCGCAGATGTGTCGTTGACGTCAGGGGTTGTTTGTGCAGGTAGTTGTGTCCAAGTGTGACCTGCTCCTTTTCGGGTGTTGTCCGCACTCAGCCACCTCAGTGTCGTGCCGTGTACATTGCCATGATGATAGGCCTGCAGCCAAGCTACTCGTCATGTGGTGTCTCTTGCATTGTCAGTGTGGCTGACGTATATGCATTTTTGCTGTGTTTCGCACGTGGGCATGTGTTGGTTGTGTGAATGTTGATGTGTTGGGTGGGTGCCCCTTTGGGCACATGGTGTTTGTGGGACTACTTGGTGTTTGTGTGTGTGCTGAAGTGTTCCCGTGGGATCAGGGACATGATCCAGAGTCATTGTGGGTGTGCAGTGTGCCCTGCTTGATTGTGCATGTGTGCCATTGTGCCCATCTCCCCCGTCCCCCCACTCCCAGGTCGCTACGCACCATGTTGATGTATTCTGGGTCATGTTGGGCAGTGTCCAGATCACCAACTCATGTCACCGTCTCCCGACTGGTGACTGTGGCCACCATCTTCTCCATGTCATTCAGCTCCTGGTGTTCTGCTGGCCCCCCTCCTCCGGGGTGCGTTGCTGCTTTCATGTTGGCAGCGAGTTTCTGCTTGGTTTTGCCATTCACATCAGTCCAGCGCCTCTTGTGCTCTTCCATTGTCCTCCTCTGCCATGCAACGGCATTCACATGGTCCGAGGTGGTGTGCCATCTTTGCCTCTTTGTTGCCAATGACACGTTGGAGGTGACGTACAATTGGTGGTGGTGTTCTGTCTCATCCGTGGCGATAATCAGGTTTTCCTGTAGACTGTACCCTGTCTTCCTCTTCCTCTTCTCATTGCCCTTCCATGAGCCCTGTATTCCTGGGTGTTCCTCCGTGGGGATTGTGGGGTTCATGTTGTCCTCTGCAGTCGGCCAGGGTGCATCCGTGGTACTCCGCAGTTGATTTTGTTTTTAGTGGCATTTTCCGTATGCTGTTCTTGTGCTTTTTCACGCATTACGCGTGGGTATTGCTGGCCTCTCGCTGGTTGTCACTGTTTTCTTATCGCGTTTGGGCACATCGCATCTTTTTACGCGTTGGGGTTTGTGTTTTTATCTCCGTCGCGGTGGTTGTATCGCGGACATTGGCCGCGTTTTCGGGGGACCATCGCATGGTACCGCCATGTTGTGAATTCCACGTTAACATGGGGTTATTTTCCCGCGATAGGCTGCGATGTGTAAAGTTGCGTTAACATTTTTTGGAGATGTTTAGCACACGTTCTTGTGAATATCCCCTAAGCTTGTTGCCTTAACACGCATCTCTGTCCTAGCCTTGAAAAAGATTGTCAATGTATTTATTGATTCCAATTATGCTTTAGGAGTGACATATGACTTTAAGTTATTTTGGTTGCCACTGGTTTCCTAACTTCTGCCGGAACCCCTATCAAAAATTGAATGTATGTGCAAAATGTATAGAATGCAGTCTAGTTACCACTCAAATTTGCCATTGGGAAATGTGTTGCTCATCAGTCCACACAAGATGAAGTGTCCATAGAAAACTAACTGGCAGAGAAGGCTGCCTGAATTATTGCATTAACTCCTTATGGCAAAGCCGCTAATTATATCTTACAAGCTATAATTTTTCAATGCTTACGCTAATGGATTTGCCTGTGTTACAGGAGCGGATAACCAATGTTGAAAAACAAGCATGGATGAAACTAAAATGTGGAGAAGACCACATAGGAATGTGGAGAGATAGCACTGGGAGATTGGTGGCCCCAAAATTCTTACTCCCCAACTTGGCCCACCTGTATCATCTTATTGCCAATGTCGGAAGGAACAGTATGATTTGTGCTGCAGAGACTGTTAGTATTCACCATTGTTTCCTTCTGTTGCCCAGAAATAATACCACTCCTGTGTCACTTTCCCACAACCTTGGGAAAGGCGTCAAAACCACCCTGCTGCTCACCACCTTCTTGGGGGCCCTTTGTTTATTTTTAAATGCCAAGTGTTGCAACTATTTCTCTGTTCTTCTATTTATGTGTATGTTTTCGGGGTGGATTGAAGCTTACCCTGCCCATACGTCCTCGATGCCAATATTATAGCCGGGAATTTGATTGAGGGTCTTCTTTTTCAGGTTCGGGATGCCCGTTCACCTTTCCAGTGATCATGGGACACACTTTGTCTCCTACATATTTCAGGAAGAATGCAGGGCTGTAGGCATTTCTATTGTGCTTCTCCCCCAGGATGTACATGCAGGGTAGAATGGTGAAACCCTACTCTAAAAATATGCTAGCTAAGATAAGTTTAGATAAGTTCAGAATCCCAATTGAAGGAACCCGATACTCTCCCCTTGACACTCTGGTCTATTTGAGCCATTCCTTCACAGAGAACTAAACTAAACTACTATGAAGTGGTCATGGGCAGACCCATGCTGCTTACTTGAAATAATCCCACTTAATCTGCTGCTCTAAACAAGCAACTGAATGATGGCATAGATTTGCAATATTTCAGTTAACTGGTTCATTGTCATCATCATAAGTACATTTATTTTAGACTGTAGTCCAAAAAACATAACTCAATACTCTACAATTAAAAAATAGCATAAAATACATTACCATCAGTGACATAAAACATTACATAAATAGCCAATATTACCCATTAAAAGGAACATAGTAACATTATTTACATTGGATACTGATCAGCATAGAGCTCCTGAAACCTCTTGATTCGTGCAAAGTGTTCTCACTACCTACGCATCTATCTCTAACCCATTAAAAGGATTCCGATACCGACCTACTAGCTAATTAAAAAATATCTATTGCACAAGTCACATATAAAAATTTGCATATGTGAAAGAAATTTCAAAGCTTCCTATCGGTCCGTTATTCCATATTTACTTAAAACTGGTTTTGAAAATTTCCTACGCTCCCTTCTAAAAACATACAATCCAATAACAAATGTTCATTGCTAGATTTCATTTGTATTCCACAGTCACAGAAGCCTCAATTAGTCTTTAATCTCTTCATCATCCCTGCCCTTTAATACAAAGGGTTTACCGCTATTCGAAACTGTAAAAGTTTCTGCCTCATAACTGGACTGGACAATTCAGATAAATAAGAGAATACAGGATTACTCTGCCATGAAGTGAAAAAAAGCAGTATATTTCTTCATTAAGATATACTTAATATCACTCTTTCTTGAAATTTCTACCATTCTTCCCCGCATATCTTGTTTGGAAACATGGAATGGAACATCACAACTGGGAAAGCCCAATAAATATCTCTCTTTCAGTGAAGACATGAGCTTCCTAGACTCGCAGCCCAGTTCGTCTCACTTCTTAAAATGTAATCTTTGCACAACTAGGATATCTTGAGCTCATTAGACTCTAACAGCTCATTCCAAAAGGTCGGGACAGCCCTCTCCGAAAGGCAAAACCATTAAGTCATTCCTAACTCCAGCCTTGGTGCCTGTAATATTGTTGATTTGGGATTATTGAACACCCTTTTCAGGCACTGGTCTTCAATCCCTTCCCAGCTGTGCATCCCACTCAAATGGAGTAATTTGGCACCATGCATCCATTTTAACTGCACCATTGCTTTAAAAGCAGTCATAACTGGCGTTAAATCAGGTCCGCCATACTCCTTCCTACATTTATTAATCCACAATGTAGTAGGCATAGTGTTGTCTTTCACCACCTCACGTGTTTTCCATTTCAGGTTGGATGAAAAATGCATACCCAAATAACAATATATTTCCACCTCTTCTATCTGTATCTTCTCTAAAAACCATTTGAATTCTTTCTTCTTTTGACCAAATACAATTTTTTTTTTCCATGTTAACCACTAGCTTCTTCAACTTTTCAACTTTTGATTGAACATCACCAGGCTGTCAGGATCGAGGGGCTGGCCCTTAAGCTTCTGGAATCCTTTTTATCAGAAAGATGGCAGGTGGTTGCTTTGGTCCCTTTTGTGTCCAAATCTTTCTCCTTGCCTTTGTGGTTCCACAGGACTTTGCTCTCAGCCCCTCTCTCCTTAATATTTATGTTAAACCCCTGGCCTCCCTTATCAGATCTTTCGGGCTGGACCTTACATCCTGTGCAGATGACACCCAAATTGAGGTGTCACTGTCTTCCACAAACAATCTGAGGGCTTCCAATTTCTGTGACTGCATGACAGCTGTAGGAAATTGGATGAACGTCAATTGCTTAAGGCTCAACTACGGCTAAAAGAGAGGTCATCATGTTTGGGAACACACCTTCCCGGTGGTCCCAGCCCTGCTGGACTAAAGAACTTGGACCTCTTCCTACTCCAGTCTGCAAGGCCAGAAATCTTGGAATATTTATAAACAATAAACATACCTTTGAACTTCAGGTCAATGTGATCACATCCTCAACATTTTATGTCCTTAGGTTGCTTAAAAAGATCCTCCCTTATATTCCAGTTTTTGCCTCAAAAATTGTCTTCACTGTGCTTATTCTTTCTAAGATCAACTACTGCAATGCTTTATATCTCAACATGCAGCAAAGCCGCTGGTTTTGCAAAATGCTGCCGCCGTAATGGTAACCGGGACTCCCAAACATCAATTGGAGGCTCAGGCCATCAAACATCTTCATTGGTTGCCTGCCAGGCAACGTACTAAATTCAAAGCTCCTTGCCTTGCCCATAAAGCCCTGCATGGAGTCGGTCCGGAGTTTCTCAGACATGCCTTCTAAATTCTAATGGTACATACCAAGAAGATGCCTGCGATCCTCTGGCACTCGAAAACTTGTAGTTAACAGATTTAGAAGAATCAACTAGCGAGGCTGTTGCTTTGTTAACTCCACTGCAAAAGAATGGAATGCACTTCCTCTTTTCATTAGATTAATCCCAGACCTTCTTCAGTTTAGGAAAATGTAAAAACCTGGTTGTTCTCTAAGTAAACCTTCTTTTCTCAATATCTTCTCTGGACTAGCGCCTTGTAGCCCTCCAGGTAATTGTGTGTGCTAAATAAAGCCATCTAACATAACATAACTTATGGTACTGGTGAAAAACATCTAACTTCCGCTGGAGCCCAATCTGAGTCATACCCATTATAACTAAATCGTCCGCATGTAGCAGACACAATATATGGTGCCCCCACAATCTTGGGAGAAAATGAGGTGGATTCCCTTAAAATTTTTGGCAGGTCCTTTAAAGATAATGCAAAAAGGGTCGGGCCAGCACACACCCTTGCCTTTAGCCATTTCCTATCATGATCTTATCTAATAGAGTACAGTCCTTGTCTAACTCCCCCTGGGCCCAATTCCCTTGATGCAGCTCTTTAAGTATACTTAATAATCCACAAGGTATCCTATATTACTCAGGTCAGCCCAAAGTATCTCACGATTCACCAAATCAAAGGCCGCTTGAAAATCTGCAAAACCGCAAAAAAGATTGGGTTTCAAATCAATTGCCTTCCTTGATATGGCCAATACACTAAAGCAGTGATCTATGGTGGAGTGACTCGCTTTATTAAAAACACCTTGTTCAATGGGTATCAATCCTTCATTATCAGTCCAGTCTTTCATTCTTTCTAAGATTCATTTATCAAAGACTTTCTCCCCCATGCCCATTAAACTTATCACTCTATAATTCTATGAATCAAGGGGTGGACCCTTTTTATAAATGGGTTTGATGATAGCCCCATTCCAACTTTCTGGTACTACACCTGTATTAATTATTGCTATAAAAAAGATAACCAGAATATCGCGCAACCAATCAATATTATTTTTTGTCAATAGAGTAGGTAAGTTATCTGGTCCCGTTGCTCTCAAAAGGCATAGCATCTGGATCATTCTCTTTATATTTTTAACTGTTAAACCGTTCAATATTTCGTTATCAACTGCATATCCCCAATTCTTAATTCCTGGTAACTTTTTCCACATATATTCTCCAGATGTCTTTGCCATGCTTCCTCAGTGACCATGCATTTTAACCTCGGTTATTTATTTCCTGTTCCCCTAAGTACTAGAAACCAACATTTCCTTGTATTCTTAGTGGTAATTGCTTCCATCATACCATCTCTATTTGCTTTATAAAAAACCCTTTTTTTCTATTTGATTGTTTCTTTATATTTTTGAACGGCCTTGCGTACCATCACTAATTACTCGTCATATTTTTCCCTCCTCAAGGACAGTTGCAACTTTCTGAATTGGGTCTTTAAATTTTGGCTTTCCACATCAAACCATCAGTTCTGATTAGGCAAATGCTTCCCACCTCAGGTTCCTTTCTTCCTATATAAGCATTGCTCCTTAGATATACACTGGATAACTTTGCTCAATATCCCCAGTACCAATTTAACACATTTGAGATTTCCAAGGTTTGTGGAATTTTGATGGGATTCAATTGCATGTTCCATAATCTAGCCATTTCTTCTTCATTTAACCTAGTTTTTAACCATTTAGGGCATGTCATATCTGTAATCCCCACCACTACTTTCTTTCTTAAACTCTTCATTTTACACTGGACTTCCGAGGGAAAATGATCACTGCCATTGATGTTTAGTACCCTAAACTCTGGGATTACTTGGAAATACCAGACTGGAATAAAAACATAATCAATTGGGCAGTTCAGTAATCCAATGCGGAACGTTTAGTGAGCAGGAACATCGCTCACAAACTGACCATTTATACAAATTAGACCTAAATTATACATTACATCGAACCAATGCTTGTCCATACTATTACATATTCCAACAGGGAGAATTGCCTCAGATATATTATATACATTAACTAGCTCATACACAACATGCTTCTGGGTTCTTGGCCTATTTCTTGCGAAGACGTCGCCCATGATTAGCAATAATCCCTTTGAAAAAGCATACATGCATTCCTCAATATCCTCAATAACATTTATCTCCTGATTTACATTATACAGCTAATCTGCTTTTTGCACATATACATTCACCACTATTAAGCATTCAATATCTGCAGAATTTTATTATAAAACAACTTTGGATATTTGCACCCAATCAAATTTTGCAGGAAGCAAATGCATATCTTTTGCTATTTGCCTTCTGCAAGTGATTCTCCCAGTACTTTTCTATCTGTTGCTGATCAGGTAGTCTACTCCATTTACTAGAATCAGGTGCAGTCGTTTCTTGGCGAAGCTTTGAGTGGGCAGCAGGTGCAGTCCTTCCAAGCACAAGCCTTCTGTGGTGCAGTCCAAGGATCCAGCAGGGCAGTTCTTCTTCTTCAGATGTTTCAGGCAGGGATCTGCGGGGCTCCTGCAGATCTCCCATATTTATTCCCCATTCTGGGCTGACAAGAGGAGGAGGACACCCCAACCAATAGCTTTCAAGTTGCCACCCTCTGCTATGGCCACTTCCTGCAAAGTGTAGCATATTTTTGACCCAGAATGCACTGTTCTTACAAAGATCATAATGGAGAAATTCTCTCCTTGGAGTTGTCTCACTGTAACCCAACCCAGAGATGTAGCTAACCTTTGACTACACTCCCCTTCCAGTCCATCTCCTAATCTAATCAAGGGAGCTCTCATCTAGCTGGGGATCAAGGAAGTGGGGGCTGGCCTGGGTCCTGTTACATCTGTTCTCTTGCCTTTGAAGTCCAGCTTATCCCTGCATTAGGTTTAATACAAATGTAAATGGAATTAAATGAGAGGGGCCCTCAAACCCATTGGGACAGGGCTCCGTATAAGACTGTGAAGTCACAAATATTTTCCTTTGGAGCCACTAATTACCACACCAATCAATTTGATATTGTTCAATCATATGTACACTTATCTACGTTTCATACACCTTACATTCATAACTCCAAGCCTGAGTAAGTAAGACAGACAATACACTCTGTCTTCATTTCATGCTGATTTGTGCTAATCAGCAACATGGACACATGATTGTAAAGATTCTCATCGAATCCATCCGTATGTGCCACAAATTTAGCAACGTATATATATATTATTTTTTTTAGTTTTATATTGCGCGAACTAGACCCGAGACATCAGGTATTAGAGCGCTTTACATGAGCACCAGTTTCGTTACAGATGGACACATTAATTTTTGTTAGGCACGGGAAGATTAAGTGATTTGCCCAGAATCACAGGATGTTGAGCGCCGTTGCCGAGACTCGAACCCGGTTCCCCAGCTTCGAGGTCGACCGCTCCAGCCGTAAGGCTACATCCTCTCCCCTATATGGCCCTATACATTGCTAAATTTGTGGCACATACGGATAGACTAGATGTTGACTTGCACAAATTAGCATGTGATAGAGACTTTGGGGCCGATTCCTATTCAGGCCGGAAATCTCTCCGACCGAGCCGGACCCGGAGAGATTTCCGACCGAATCGGACTCTGGCAGTCCGACCGAACGAGTACGATGCACACGCATGCAATCGGACTCGAGTCAGTCGGACTACCATTGAGTCAATGGGAGCCGGACGTACAACGCGTACGCGGGCTCCCATTGACCCAATGGGTGCGAGGCGAACACAGGTGCCCCCTACAGCGGGTACGCCTCGAAGCGACTCGCGGCGTACATGCACAGGTAGGGGGGACCCATGGGTCCCCCCTGTGTGCGACTCGCACGGCTACGCGTACAGGGGGGTCCGACACGGACCCCCAAAGTGCGGCTCCGACTGCTCTGTCGAGCCGGACGGCGCGAGTCGGTCGGACTGCTCGCAGCGCGCATCGTACTTGCCCGGCCGGGGAACGTCTCCATCGCGCGGTGCGCGTCGTGTCCGTGCGAGTCGGTCGGAGCGCTTCGGACCCGCGAACAAGTCGGTCGGCGATTTCGCGTGCGCTCGCATCGTACTCGCTCGGCCGGACGCACGTACGAATCGGTCGGGAAAGAGGGCTCCGAATCGGATCCGGTTAAGCCGAATCCGATTCGGTGCCCTACTGGCCGAGATCGGAATCGGCCCCAGAGTGTATTGTCTGTTGTGTTCTCTCTATTATTGATAAACAATTTGTTGATCTCATTTTTTAATCTGTGATGTTATTCATCAATTTTTAACAAAAGAAGACATAGGTTTTTAACCTGTCACCAATTTTGTACTTGTATGGCCTATTGAGTACTTATGATATAATAAGATGAGACTTTTATTAAAGGTTTGATACTGTTTACATTTTTGTGGTACTTTACTTAATCAGGCTTGGGGTTATGAATGCAAGGTGTATGAAACTTAGATAAGTGTATGCATGATGGAACAATATCGAATAGATATGTGGTCAGTTTGAATATGGAAGTGAGTACCAAACAGGTATGATCTCAGCTTCTTCATGGACCAGACCACAGCAAAGGATTCCCCCTCAATGGCACTCCATCTGTGCTCTCTGGGGAGTAATCACCTGCTAATGAAGGCAACTGGATGATCCTGCCCTCGCCATTTACTTGTGCCAGTTCTGCCCTAATCCCTTGCTTGAAAGCATCTGTCTGTACCACAAACCTCTTACTGAAGACAGGGGCCAGTAGGACTGGTGCTGAACACAAAAACTCCTTTAGAGTGTCAAAGGCCATCTGACACTCTGGGATCCAAATGACCTTTTTAGGCTGTTTTTTAGAGGTGAGTTCTGTCAGGAGAGCCATAATGGTCCCATAGTCCTTCACAAACCTCCTGTAGTACCCAGTCAGGCCAGGAAAGGCCCTGACCTGTTTCTAGGGTTTAGGAGCTTCCCAGTTCAGTATTGTGTGAATCTTGGACTAGAGCATACAACTGAACTCTGCCCTATCTGGCATTTGCTTGCCTTAATAGTCAGGCCTGCCAATTGCAGGGCCTGAAGCACTTTCTTCAGGTGGCCAGGTGCTCCTCCCAAGTGGAACTGACTACAGCTATATCCTCTAGATATGCTGCACTGAAAGTTTCCAACCCAGACAGGACTCTGTTCATCAACCTCTGGAAGGTGGCATGGGCATTCTTAAATCCAAAGGGCATCACTTTGAATTAAAAGTGGCCCTCTGGGATGGAAAATGCTGACCTCTCCGGTGCACCTGGACTTAGGACAATCTGCCAGTAACCCAAGGTCAAGGCAAATGTACCCAGGTACTTTGCAGCCCCCAACCTGTCAATGAGCTCATCAGCTTAAGGTATGGGGTGAGCATTAGTCTAGGTGACCGCATTCAGACCTCTGTAGTCCATGTGAAACCTTAATTCTTTTTTCCATGTTGGGAATTTGGTTTGGGCACCAGTACCACTGGATTGGCCCATGGACTGTCAGAGTGCTCAATTAGCCTCAATTCAAGCATCTTGGCTACTTCAGCCTTAATAATGGCTTTGACCTGATCAGAAAAGGTAGGCTGTCACCAGTGTCAATGGCATACCGCTTCCACAGACCCATCTTGCACATTTTTAGAGAGGAGGTCTGATAGAGGCTGACTCTCCTCTTCCCCTCCATCAGCATGGTCATGTTTGCCTTATCTTTGTGGGGTTTCAGTCTGTTGACATGGAGGACCCTGTGGGGACTCCTGGGGGTGCCAAGGTCCACAAAATAGGTGACCTCACCCTTCTTCTCCAGAATGGGATAAGGCCCAGTCCATTTGTTATGGAGGACCCTGGAGCCAAAGGCTCCAATCCCTACACCAACTGTCCTGGATGGTACTCAGACATAGTAGCCTTCTGGTCATACCAAAGCTTAATAAGCTCTTGGCTAGCCTCCAGATTGCTGCATGCTCTACTCATGTACTTTGCCATGCGGGACCGCAGGCCTAGCATATAGTCCAGCATATCTTCTTTGGGTTCCTTGAGAGGTTTCTCCCAAGCCTCTCTCGCCAAACACAATGGCCCTCTTACAGAGTAGCCAAACAGTAACTCAAAGGGCTAAAACAAACCCTTTTCTGTGGCACATCTCTGTAAGCAAACAGCAGGCATGGGAGAAGAACATTCCATCGCTTCCTGTGTTTGTCAGCTAAGCCCATAATCATGCCCTTCAGGGTCTTATTGCATCTTTCCATCAGACCATTGTTCTGGGGATGATATGTGGTGGTGAATTTGTAGGTAACACCACATTCATCCCATATCGCCTTCAGGTAGACAGACATAAAGTTAATCCCCCAGTCTGAGACCATGTCCTTTGGAAAGCCCACTCTGCTGAAGACACCAAATAGGGCTCTGGCCACTGTGGGACCAATGACTGTTCTGAGGCGCATTGCTTCTGGATATCTGGTGGCATGGTCCAATACCAACAAGATATATCTGTTCCCAGAAGCAGTTGGTGGGTCTAAAGTACCAACAACATCAATCCCAACCCATTCAAAGGAAGTCCCAACCACTGACATTGGTATAAAGGGAGCCTGTGGATTGCCACCTGTCTTGACACTGGCTTGACAGGTGACACAGGAGCTGCAAAACACCTTCACTTTGGCAGACATATGAGGCCAAAAGAAATGCTTGACCAGCCTGTTCCAGGTCTTGGGCTGTCCAAAATGTCCTGTCAAGGAGATGTCATGGTCCAAGGTGAAATGGAACTCTCTATACTTCTGTGGGACCACCACTCTCCTGGTTGATCCTGGTTTGAGGTCCCTGGCCTCAGTATAGAGGGCTCCATCCTCCCAAAAGACAGTGTAGAAACCACTGATACCACCGTTTTCTTGTCTGGAGGCAGTCTGCCTCAGGTCCTCAAGAATGGAACAATCTCTTTGTCCCTGGCACAGCTCATCTCTGGTGAGTCCACTGGCTCTTTGCAATTCTGACAAGTCAAACACATCTTGCATGAAGTCCCTCCCTCTGAGGCCAGATCATCCCCTTCAGGGTTGGATTCCTCCTGGACCTCTTGATCAGGGACCAGACCCTTTGCACTGTCTCTTGTTTCTGGAGGCTTGGACCATTGTTCCAGGGTCCATGTGTCCATCACTTCCTTGATATGCAGCCTGTGCCCTCATCACAGCACATACCCACTCAGGGAGGTCCAGCATCTGAGCATGGACCTGCCTTTCCACCCCAGACTGTTGAGAAGCTTCAAGATAATCTCCAAGTAGACACTCTACTGGGAGGGCAGGAGACACAACTACCTTCTTAGCCACACCGCCCCATTCTAAGCTCACCATTGCCATGGGATAGAGCTTGGCTCTGCTGTCTGCATAGGTCATCTGGTGAAATACACCAGGTAGGATCTGCTCTGGGGAACCCAGTTTGTCCACCACCATGGTCACACTAGCTCCTGTATAAGCCTGGGCAGAGTTCACAGAGTTTTACTCCATGGAACTCCGCGAAGTGCCAGAAAAAGTCCACCGTGTGCCGCAGAATTCCGCTAGCAGTTGAGTCTGTTAAGTCGTGCTGCTCGCACTGATTTTTAGTGCCAAGAGTTTGTCTTGCACTGTAAAATCAGCGTGAACAGCACTGTGGGTCACGCCAGAGGGTGCTGCTGCTTTCTACCACTCGAGTAGACATTCTACTTGAGCGGCAGCTTCCTCACTGCAAATGGCAGATTTCTCAACACGAGTGGTCACAACCTGCGATGAGAAATCTCACCAGGAGGAGATCTAGAGCGTTATTTTTTCTTGAGAAAAAAACTCCGCTCCACGTCACATTCCGCGGAGTTTTTCAGAACTCCGCACGGAGCGCAGATTAGGCAAAACTCCGCAAACTCCGTGGAATTCTTCGCCCACCCCTACTCGGTGCACAGACAGAATATCGATGTTGGAATATCGAAGTGCTACAATATTGAGTTGTTAATATCGAAGTGGCACAATATCGACTGCAAGAATATCGTTGACCAGAATATCGACTTGAAGGTAAGAAATATTGTTTTCTTTTATATCGAAGTCAGTAACATCGTTAGTAAAAATATCGTTGTTAATAATATCGATATTTATATTACTGTTCTGTATTTTAGTATGTGTGTTAAAAGTATGTGATGTAATTTTTTTGTATAAGTATAGTTTTTTTTTTATGTATGTGTGAAATTTTTATAAGTAATTAATTTTATGTTAATTAATTTTTGCGTATGTTAGTTCTGTAGTGGGTTGTGGGTTTATAGGGGAATAGGGTGGGAAGTAATTTAATTATAATAAAGTAATTAATAATTTTTATTTATTCGTATTTATAATTAATTAATTTTTAATTGGTTATCAAATTTTATTAATTAATTAATTAATTAATAATTATATTAATTGTGTTATTGTTTTTTAGGAGTGGGTTGTGGGTTTATAGGGGAATAGGGTGGGAAGTAATTTAATTATAATAAAGTAATTATTCATTTTTATTTATTAGTATTTATAATTAATTGATTATTAATTAATTTTTAATTTGTTATCAAATTTTATTAATTAATTAATTGATAATTGTATTAATTGTGTTATTTTTTTTAGGGGCGGGTTGTGGGTTTATAGAGGAATAGGGTGGGAAGAAATTTAATTTTAATGGAGTAATTATTCATTTTTATTTATTAGTATTTATAATTAATTTATTATTAAATAATTATTAATTGGCTATTAATTTGTATTAATTAATTAATTGATAATTATGTTAATTGTTTTATTTATTTTTAAGCGGGTTGTAGGTTTATAGGGGAATAGGGTGTGAAGTAATTTAATTAGAATAAAGTAATTAATCATTTTTATTTATTAGTATTTATTTTATATTTCGATTTTATATTGTTGTTTGTGGTAATTCATTTATTATTATTTAATTATTAATTGTTTGTTATTTATAAATAATGAATTGGTAAATATGTTAATTGTGTCAAATATGTAGGAGTTGTTTGTGCGTTTATTGGGGAATATGGTGTGAAGTATTTTATTTAAAAAGCATTAATAAATATATTTTTGATTATAATTAATTTATATTAAAGATAGTTATTTGTTTGTAAAATTTTCTTTTTAAACTTTTATAAATTAATGTTTGCAGTTAATTTTTAGTATTTTTTAACATTAAATTATTTTTCTATGTTTTGTAATTTTTTTATATTTTTATGTTTTTTATTTTTGTATTATTAACAATTTTTGTATTGTAGTTGCTATTTTGTTTCTTTTTTATTTTAATTTTAATTTTTGGGAAATATTAATTTTAACCCTCTGCTATCCAACACTTTCCCTACTGTTGCACTCACTGGAGTGGGAATAGTAATTTTTACCCTTACGCTATCCAACACTTTCCCTACTGTTGAACTCTCTGCAGTGGGAATAGTAATTTTTACACCTCAGCTATCCAATACTTTCCCTACTGTTGCACTCACTGGAGTGGGAATAGTAAGTTTTACCCCTCCGCTATCCAACACTTTCCCCACTGTTGCACTCTCTGGAGTGGGAATAGTAATTTTTACACCTACGCTATCCAACACTTTCCCTACTGTTGCACTCACTGGAGTGGGAATAGTATTTTTTTCCACTTTGCTATCCAACACTTTCCCTCCTGTTGTACTCTCTTGAGTGGAAAAAGTAATTTTTACACTTACGCTATCCAACACTTTCCCTACTGTTGCACTCACTGGTGTGGGAATAGTAATTTTTACCCCTACGCTATCCAACACTTTCCCAACTGTTGCACTCACTGGAGTGGGAATAGTAATTTTTACCCCTCCTCTATCCAACACTTTCCCTACAGTTGCACTCTCTGGAGTGGGATTAGTAATTTTTACCCTACGCTATCCAACACTTTCCCTACTGTTGCACTCACTGAAGTGGGAATAGTATTTTTTTCCCCTCCGCTATCCAACACTTTCCCTACTGTTGCACTCACTGGAGAGGGAATAGTAGTTTTTACCCCTACGCTATTCAACACTTTCCCTACTGTTGCACTCACTGGAGTGGGAATAGTCATTTTTTCCCCTCCGCTATCCAACATTTTCTCTACTGTTACACTCACAGGAGTGGGAATAGTAATTTTTTCCCCTCCACTATCCAACACTTTCCCTACTGTTGCACTCACTGGAGTGGGAATAGCAATTGTTACCCCTACACTATCCAACATTTTCTCTACTGTTGCACTCTCTGGAGTGGGAATAGTAATTTTTTACCCTTCGCTATCCAACATTTTCCCTACTGTTGCACTCACTGGAGAGGGAATAGTAATTTTTACCCCTACGCTATTCAACACTTTCCCTACTGTTGCACTCACTGGAGTGGGAATAGTAATTTTTACCCCTACGCTATCCAACACTTTCCCTACTATTACACTCAATGGAGCGCAAAATGTAAGTTTAAAAATGTATAAATATTTTAGGGGCCCATTAGGATGGCGGGCGGAAGCACCACCGCCGTGCTGGCGGATGCAAAAACCACCAGTTACCGCCCGCATGCCGCAGCCCACACGCCCGCCAAATTACGATGTGAAAAGGCAGCCAAACACCGCCGGCAAGCCAGCTACGCCGTCCGCCATCAAAATGCGCCCGCTCACGTAGCGGCGCAGCCCAATGGAGACACACCGCCAGACGAAATCACGTACCGCCCAGCGTACAAATTACGATGCCGCAAACAAACAGCTCCCACGGCTAAGAGACACCGCACGTGAAAGTGAGGCGGAAACCCGAATGCCAAGCACAGACACCGAAGGCGACCCCCGAGCATGAATCCAGCACTGCAGGCCCTCCCCATGCTATACCTGATGCACCACCAAGGAGGCAACGTACCGCGGAGACGCAGGTAGGCACACACACAACAAGGGCACGCAAACAGCGCACACAGTGCAAGTGCGGAAAAGGAGGACATGGCACCCCCAACACCCCTGCGTGGACAAGACACATCCACCACTGCACCCACAAATGTAACACAGGGCAAATTGCAACATCTCGCAACTATCATGGGCACACCACCTGGGACCAGGAACTAACGACCCCGTCACGGCACCGCAGCACAGCGGCGATGACGCAGCCACACATGCGCACAACTCAGCGCCCAACCATAACGCCATGTATGCGTCGCACACAAACAACACAGGGACACAACCAAGCACCACACACACCAGCCACACCCAGAACGCACATGACACGTGACAGGCCTGCCACAGTCATGTCCCCAACGCCCAATTCACGGACAACACCCAACGTCACACAACCGATGCCCACATGTCAGTGAAGTCACGCAACATCAGGACACACCCCTGTGTGACAAACATGGCGAAGCACACAGCGGCGGCAACACCACCCAGCAGAACATGGGCCCCGTCGGGAAGAGGTACGCCAGTACCACACAGAAACACCCATACCACCCTGCACCCATGAACCAGACATACAAAACAGAACACCAAAGAGCCCGGGGACCGACAACAGGTGGACCCAAGAATGACACCCACACACAAGGCCCAACGCATAGCGGAAACACAGCCTGCCGCCCACACACGGGAGAGCAGACAGCACTGAATGACCTTCCATTCCAACTCCGAAACCACAACCTGACTAAACAAGCCGGAGAATACAGCCATTGTCCCAAAAAGACCAACACAGGCATGCAGAGGAAACCGACCACAGGGCAGATAGCGCATATCACCTAAGAACATACCGAACGGGAAAGAAAAATATAAAACTCCCCCATGCCGTTCCCATGCAAGTTATCTGGAAGGAGTCACACACCACTGACCTTGAACATTCAGAGAAGCACGTGGGATGAGGGCCCGTGTCCTCCGCACAAGCTAACAGAACACAAGTCCTGCCCCCTACGACCATCACAGACCTCACAGCAACCTCGGAGCTTGCACACTGTAGACTGCACACACAGCCGGAGTACGCCACCACATCGCCCGCAGCAAAATGGCACCTACAACACACCTACCCAACTACGCCAGACAGGTCAAGCTGTACAAACACAACCTGATACAGATAATGGGATGCAAACCCCTATCCCTGCTGAACGTAAGTTACCGACTGACTTACCGCATCGCATTGTTCAGCTGCGTCATACCCGTCTTCTACTGTCGGAGGTGTCCCTTCCACCATCCTGTGGAGTTGTGCCTCTCCAACCCAGCATGTCCAAGGGCGGACCTGCTACCACTATTCCACCCTCTGGACGCACACGACAGGGTCTGTTCAGCCTATGGGGGCATGGCGTATGTGGCGAACATCGGACCCACACTGCAATGGGACCACTGTGCCTCCACACGACGGATCATGGATCACAGCTACATCGAATGTCACCCAGCATGCCCCATCATGCTCCTACAAGGGACAACTTACGAACAACACCGTGACAGCCACCATCCGCTACATTGGCTGGCAAACATGTATACCACCAATGAAATGGAAGCCCTGCAGGAAGCCATCGCATACCTGTCAACCTGTCAATTCGTAGGACCCCGACGCAATCCCCCAATTGAGCCATGATGTCCGACACTGTACCCATGCTTAGCTTCCGCACGGATCTGGCCAGTAACCACTACAACAGCCATACCAAACGACCTGCAACTGATACCACACCATCAACGACACTGCCATGACATCGGATGTGTCCGGGACATGCACTCTGTTCCCCATCACATCCAGGAACTCTGCATGTATCGGGGAGGCAGTGGCATGGGATATGTGTATCACACCCACATGGACAGAACTGCACGTACAACTATGCCATGACATGGATCCTGCGCCCATGGACATATGCACCGCACAGTGGACAGGAATCGCCCGGCTGGAGTATGTGAGAGCTGCACCCCTTCTCCCCCTCCCCGGAAATCCCGTAACAGGACCTTTGCATGGACGACAAATGCATACAACAACAACACCACCCCAGTGACTGTGACATGTCCAGTAGCCACCATATGGCAACAACAAGTGGGACGCCGTTGCATGCACGTAAGCCCATGCCCTGATGTCAACTCACACGCACGCGTGCATGAGTAACAACAGCAGCACACCTGTCACATGGAACTGAGATGGACTGTGCCCATGATGCCAAGCGGTCTGGTAGGCTAAATGTATACCGTCTGTGTTAAAGTCCGCAGCACCGCAGCCATTTGCAAATGAACATTAGCACAGCAACGGCCACGCAGATGTAACTCTGAAGCCCACATCCCACATGCAACAGCTAATCACATGTACCCCTACACCCTTAGCTATGTGTAATCATGCTCAGTATATCCTCCACATGCATACTGCTGCCAGTAGTGTCCACTATACTGCATCACAGAGGACATAAGTCACAATACATGGTTTGAAGAAAGAAACTGTCTCTGCTGATTCCTTTCACAAGTACGAATGTGAGATGATGAGAGTGTGTGATGTACACGGCAGTCGTGACATGACTATGTAGTCCACTGTCATTGGATGTCAACGCAAATGAGTAGCACAACTGTGGAAGACACACATGTGTCGTGTGAAGCGGGAGTGACGCTTCGCTCAGGTGGGTGGGTGTGACGGGTAGATGCGCACATGCAAAGTTGAAACACGCTGTGTCGGGAGGGGTCCGGAACTGCACATTACTGCTTCCCTGGGCAATGTTAAAGGCCACCTGTCGGGGGGGGGATGTGAACACGTGTGTGCACAGCAGCCGGGCACACGAACAATGCGGTATCAGGCGTACATGTCAGCCCACCCTCTGTGGACAAGCTGGATCCTGTTGTGCGCCCGCCAGGCCCTTGACAAGGCACACACAGCCCCTGCCGACCAGGTGTATCCCCAACATTGTCAACCTGCACAGGCAATCCAGGGCACGGGATGGCAGTGGAGCATGGTGGGGGAGAGGACTCCTCCTCCTCCTCACGCAGGCAAAACATCCTCAATGTGTAGCATGGCTCAAGTCATATGGAAGTATTGGGGGGACGCACACATCACGAGCAGGAGTGACGTCACGGAAGGTGGCTCGCACCATCCCACCCATTGCCTACATCTCCACACACGTCACATGCCGTTGCAACAGAGAAGCCAGCGCGTGCGCAAGCACCTCCGAGCCCGCCCCAGTGAGGCAAAGAGTGAATGTGTGGGTCCATCAGCCCCAGATGGATGCGGCATGGGCCGCTAGGGCAGCTACAGCCTCTGTGTGTCGCAGGTGGTGTATCCGGACTGCGGAGACTGCTATGCATTGTCTATGTTGCCCGGGTCTCGAGTCGGGGCACCACGCAGGTGGACGGCGTCCCGCCACACATCATGCCGTGAGACAGACCACTCGTTCAACTGGACCCACACATACACTCCTTGGCCTCTCCGGGGCGAGCTTGGGGCTGCATCTGCATGCGCTAGCCCCACAGGTGCAAATGCATATTGGGGGAGCGAGGGAGGCCATGAGGACAGGGACAAAGACGACTGTATTACTGTCAGTGAGTTCAAGGAATGACCCTGATGTGGACAGGAAAAGACGAGCCCCGTGTGTGTTGCAACTAGTCGCTAATCCGATCACCCTCCCATGTCCTGCATGTAAGCCCGCACCTAGCCCCGCCCACCCGCCACATTGAAATTAGCACCAGCACAACATCATTCACATTCGAAGCACTGACTGGGGGTGACAACCATTGGACACACTTGTTGAGGCCACCCACGCGTACATGTGGGCCCTCCATGATCCATGTCACCTGCGGCAAAGTGATGACATGCGCAATGACGGAAGTGAGGAGAGCTGTCCGCCCCACGCACAGATGGTGCATCAGCTCCACAGACCCAGCAGCGAGTGCAGCAGGGGTCACATGTGCAGGGGCAGCTGTGCCTGGTGTGAAGGCACATTCAAATTGACAGCACATCGACCAATGTGTAGTCTGCCCACATCTACAGTCCATTATCATGCGGACATAGAAAATGAACATAGGGCAACACATCTGTGTGGGTGCACCCACTGTGACCAACACTGCGCAATCATCGACGTACTCGCCCTGTGCATGGCCCACCACGCAACGGAGGTCACATTCAGTGCCACCATCCCACACACACATCCCTATCACGAGACATGGTGTGTCCAATAGTCAGTACTGAGTTAGCGCCCATCTGGAGGGTCCTGAACAGGAGACACATGCAACCCACTAGGCAGTCGGTGCTGTCACCTACTGGCATTGTGCAGTCAATGTGCAGGCCAGGCCTGCTGGGACTGAGAGGGGCAGCATGGCCCAGCCTGACATTCACACGAGCAACAAGTGCACTGAGACCTGCATTGGCAATTGCAGGCGTTGGCCTGCACCCAGCTGGCCCGGGACGCCTACCTCCATAGTGGAACACGCAGGGTGCAACCGCGAGGGTCATCGGAGTTGGCCGTAATGGCCTGGCCCATGTTGGTGACAGTCCGCTGATGCCATGTGCACCACACAGTATGATGTGCGCACTGCATCTGCAGGTGTGGCCATGATGTGCGTGTGGGTGCAGGTGCACAATGGACGGGGCCACAACATGCCGTGTGCATAGGCAGGGACGGCCAGTGGCCGGCCCCCACATGTCTGATAGCATGTCATCATCTGCACATTGGCATGGGTGCATGGTATACGCATATGCACACGCATGTCATCTCTCACTATGTACATCTGCCACTTGGCACGTGCAAGGTTACGTGTCACATGTGATGTGTATTTGCAAGCACACAGCCGTGTTGGCATGGGGCTGTAAATGTGTACACCTGACAATGCTTCTGGAGGTGTGATCCGTACAGTGCTGCACATAGGGTGCAGTGGTGACACCAATGACTGTCTCATATCCCCTCGTGCCACAGGTCCCACTTGTCTTGGCCGCTCAGCCTGTGCCCACATCGTCGTTGGTGTGTGCCATACTCATCCAGCCTCGGAAGCAGTGTGATGCACAGCAGCCAGTCATGTTGCCGTGGTGTTGCCGCTTGCCGAATATGCAGTCAGTCCCCATCAGCACGCCTCACAGGTCATTGAGGCCTGGATACCCATGTGCATGCACATAGCAATGGTTTGTGTCACTGCCCATTGCTATTGGTGGGAGACCTGTGTAAGTGTATTGTGGCTGTGCTGTCCCTGCATGACAGCTGTTCTGTGACTCATGTTCTTGCTCTGTCATATCAGTTATGTGTATGTGAAAATGCCATGTGGCGTGTTGCTTTGACATGTGTCCACTTCCATCTTTCCTAGGCGGAGACCAAACATTTACCGCCCTTACCAATTGTTGGCGGACATGGAGGATTCTGAGGTCATCCGGAAATTTCGTCTGGACCGACCAACCCTGCATCGACTATGTGCCATGTTGGAACCCCACCTCCGTCCTCGCAGGGTGTATCCGACAGCATTCACCCCCACGGCTAAGGTGATGGCTGCACTGCATTTTTTCGCCACTGGGTCATTCCAGCACACAGTGGGCAGTGGAGGTGGGATGTCCCAGCCCATGTTCAGCATGGTGCTGAGGGATGTACTGGCAGCCATGATGCTGTACAGGAACAGGTACATCCGATTCCCCAGGGCACGTGAGTTGGCGGCAGTGAAGGGTGCATTCTATGCCCTTGGACGGATCCCACACGTCGTTGGTGCCATAGACTGCACCCATGTTGGCCTTGTCCCACCACAGGCCACTGAGCAGCTCTTCCGCAACCGGAAGCACATGCACTCCCTGAATGTGCAAGTGGTGTGCCTTGCGGACATGGTCACTTCCCACGTGTGTGCAAAGTTCCCAGGCTCGGCCCATGACGCGCACATCATGCGCAACAGCATATTACCACGACTGATGACCAATCTGCAACAGGACCGTGGCTGGATTGTCGGTGAGTATGTGGAGTTGTGTAGCGTGCTGGCTTAAGGATGCTGTCTACTGTCCTGTTTGAATTGCAACGGTTCTCTGTGTCCCCCACGCCCAGGTGACTCGGCTTACCCGAATGGGCCCTGGCTGCTCAGTCCATTGCGAAATCCTCGGACCCCAGCAGATGACCGCTACAATGAGGCACATGGGAGGACCAGACGTGTGGTCGAGCGTACCTTTGGCCTCCTCAAGTCCAGGTTCAGATGCCTGGACCGCACCGAGGGTGCGCTGGCGTACTCCCCACAGAAGGTGTGCCAGATAGTGGTGGCTTGCTGAATGCTGCACAATCTGGCCATTCGAAAGCAGATCCCCTAATTGTGGATGACGGAGATCAACCAGGGCCCCAGCCTGCACACCAGGACAGCTCCAGTGAAGAGGACAGTGGAGAGGATGAAGCTGTGAATGTGCGTCAGCAGCTCATCGCCCGCTACTTCACTTGACGGTGAGTGACCATGTACGACGGCTGATGTAGCTGTAGTTGTGCAGGTGTATGTGTGCTCTGTTACTGGGGCCTTTTGTTCACTGAGTGCTGTGTGTCAATGGTCCATGTCCAGGTTGGTATGCCACTGTCAGTGGCTGTAGCATTGTGCCCTGTTGCTCTCTGAGATGTGTGTGCATTGCTTGTAGTTGGTGACAAGTACTGTGTGATGAGTGTGTGACACACTCATTGAATGTACTCTTGTTCTGTTTTTCACCCCTAGGTCCCTGCAGCCTCTCCTGTCCCATCGACATGCCACACAGCAGATGCTATTCTGCTCATGGTGGCGATTGCACATCGTGGAATAAACCCAGGACACATTAAGCCGATTGTGATCAAGGTGTATTTATTAACAGCGGTGACATGTGATTGTGTGCAAGGTGATGACAAATGTGGTGCATGCTGTGACAATGAGTTGACGGTCATGGCTGCGTGATGGTCAAGGTGTACCCATGGAGTTCTATGTCCACAGTCCAACAGACACATGCCATTCACATGGCAGTGTGGGCTAGGATCGTATTACAAGTCAATGCAGTAGGTGGTCAAGGTGGCTGGCTGACTCACTGGCGTTTGGTGCGGGCGAAGTCCTCTCTGGACACCTGTTTCCACTTTGGACGGCCCCTTCCACGTTTGGTAGGGGGTGTTGATGTTCCGCTGGTGGTGGTTGAGGAGTGCTCACTCGCTGTGGACGCAGGGGAACGCGATGCTGCACGAACCTGCGCCACAGCAGGTGGTGGCGCAGGTGGTGTTGCTGGCCTTGCTTGTGCCCTCCCCCCACCACCAGCTGGCCCATGAGGTCCGCGATTTGGGCCATGTGGGCGTCCATGGACCTCAACACCGCAAGGACCTCCCGCGTGTCGCTTGCCGACCTGGCCCATTCGCCTTGGGCCTCTTCATAGGCCCCAAGGACTCTGTCGATTGGCGGCAGGGCTTGGCTCCCAGGCACAGTTGGCGTTGGCCTGGCCCTGCTCCTCCTACCAGTACTGCTGCCACCGACCTGCCCACTAGCCACATTGCTCACCACGGTCCTCGCTGTGGCTCCCAGGGTGGACCCAGTCGGCCGGACCACCACTTGCGCTGGGGCTGGGACAGTGATGACGTGGTGGTGGTTGCGGCAGTGGGAGTGGCCGCAACGACCGTGGGAGTGGCCGCCACAACAGTGGTAGTGGCCGCTACGACAGTGGCAGCAGGGGGCTGTGAGTGGTCATCAGCCCTGGATGATGGGTTGGTGGGTGGGAGGGTGCCTGGGGTGCGGTTGGGCCCTGCCACACCAGATGGGCCTGTGGGTGGTCCGTGTCCGAATAGGAGGACAGATCCTCCGCATCCGTGAGTCCTTGTTGGGGGCTTGCAGGCTGGCTGTGCTGGCTGCTGTCTCCATCTCCAGCATCCAGCAGTTCGCCACCTGTGGGGGGAATGAGATATGTTATTGTGTTGCACATGACAAAGTATGTATAGGTTGTCTGACATCCACAGTTCGTGCACAGTCGTGCACAGGTTTCCCGGAGCCGTGTGTTTGGCTGTGCTATTTGTTGTTGTGTGGGCATGCCAATGGGACTGTGTGCTGTGGACATGTGGCATGGGACGGATTGGCAATGCCGATGGGTGTGTTGCTGTGCTCCTGCTTTTTGTGGCTCTGGTGTATGCGGACTCCAGACCCATCGTGGAGGTTGGTTTGTACTATGCTCTTGGGGTTCAAATGTAACGCTTCGAAACGCAGATGGCAAAATGGGGGTCAGCCCCTGAAACGCATTTGAGATGAACTATGCTTTGGGGTTTCATATGGAGCAGCTTAGAAACGCAGATGGCATAATGGGGGTCAGCCCCTGAAACGCATTTGAGATGAACTATGCTTTGGGGGTTCATATGGAACGCATAGAAACGCAGATGGCATAATGGGGTCAGCCCCTGAATCGCATTTGAGATGAACTATGCTTTTGGGGTACATACTGTGTGCCATGGGTGCAGAACGTGACATGTGTTGTGGCAACATGACAGTGCATGGTCTGAGGTGTGTGTATGTCTGACATACCCTGCATATTTGCTGTCTGTTGTGATTTCTGGCCATGTAATTGGATGCATTGTTATGAGTGAGTGATGGTTGTGTGCCGCACGACGTATTGCAGATGGTCCAATTCCTTGGTGTGCGTGCTGCCCTGTGCCATGTGCATCAATGCAGTGCTCGGGGGGGTGTGGCCTATGTTATGTGTGTTGTTGCTCACAGTGTGACGTGCGCTTCATTCACTTCTGGCACATGATTTGTCATGGGCATGTTTCTTTGCGTGACTACTGTATGTGGACCAGCTGTTCGGATGACATAACTTTCATGTGACTGGGGCTGACGGATTAGATGGATGGTATGTTGTATGTGCATTGTGTGTCTGTGTGTTTGATGGGTCCAGTGGTGTTCGTGTGCATTTATGTTGTTCCACGCTGTTGCGTCTAGTGTGGTATGTCTTACATGGGCGTAGTTGTGGGATATGTGGTTGACAGGCAGTAGGGGCTACATGGACAGGACTTCGATGGTGTTGCAGTTGTGTGTGATGGGTTGCACTGTGCATGCCGTGTGGTTCTGTAATCAGTGTGACTTGTGCATGCAGACGTGGCTCCTTGGGTGTTGCTGTGTCTGTGATGGGTCATGTGGGGTGTGACTCTGTGGTTCATGTCCGTGTGCACATTGTTCACATGGTTGTGACAGGGAGCAGTGCTGCGTGTTCCTCTGCTACTTGACATGTCCCATGTGTTAGTCATAATTCAGTCCTCATGCCTCCAGTCACCCCGCCCTGTCCAGTTTCCCACCTGCAGGTTGTTTTTGAGCGTGCACTGGACTGGATGCAACATGGTTATGGGCGGGGGTGCTCCATGTTGCAGGTCTGTGGAGGTGGGGGCGGTGTTATGGGTCGTGGTGATGGCTGGACACCCACTGACACCGTTTGTCCTGGGGCGGGATGTCTACCTGTCGGCTGCCGGTGTGCACTGCAGTGGCTGCTACGTGGGTGTGGGCTGTGGGCTGTGCTCCTCCTTGCTGTGTTGTGGAACTAGGGGCCTGGTGTGTGTTGTACTTCAGCTGTCCCCCCTCCCACCCACTGCCTTTGTGTTGCTGCTACTTACCTGTTACTTGTCGGTTAGTGCAGCTACGGCTGCCACATGGGTGTGGGGGTGCTCCGCCTTGCTGTGCTGTAGGACTAGGGGCCTGGTGGGTGTTGTACTTCAGCTGTCCCCCTCCCACCCACTGCCTTTGTGTTGCGGCTACTTACCTGTTACTTGTCGGTTGGTGCAGCTACGGCTGCCACATGGGTGTGGGGGCTGCTCGTTGTGGCGCTTCTGGAGTACTAGGGGACCTGTTGGTAGTTACGTGGCTGGCTGGGTGTACACATGCCCCCATGGTTTTGTTAGTTGATATGTTTGGGCTGTGTGTGTGGTGGTGCCTGTTGCATGTGTGAGTGATGTGTTGTGTATTGTGTACTGGACATGGGGGTGTTTGTCCCTCGGAGCTATGGCATGGTGGTAGTGCATGTGAGTACATAGCGGTGTGCTGGTATACATTTGTTTGTACTTACCAGCCTCCACTCCCCCTGGTAATCCGGTGAGGATCTCCGGATGGATGATGACTCGCACCTTCTCCTCCCACGCTTTGAAGGTCTTGTAATGCGCGGGATTCCCTCCGCCAGTCGTGGCAGCCAGCTCTCGATTTTTGCTCTCCTTCTTCTTGACCAGGCTTTTGATGTCGTTCCACCGTTTGTTTATCTCTCCTCTGTTTCTGGGTACGGTCCCGACTGCATTGACCTGGTCTACAATTCTGTTCCACATTCTGTTTCTGGTGGCTAGTGGTGTGTGCTGGACCTGGTTGCCATAGATTTGTGTGTGCACCTTGACGATCTCGTCGACCATGACCGTCAGCTCAGTGGAAGTTAACTTGGGCATTCTGTGTGATGCCATGGTGTTTGTGGTGCTGGTGCGGTGTGTGATGTGTGATGTGCAGGGGGTTTGTGGTGCCGGTGTTTGGTGGTGGTGGTGGTGGTGGGTGTGATGTGTGCGTATCTGTGGTGTGCTGCTGTCCTTGCTGTGTCACTGTGTCCTCTCCTCTCCTCTCTGCTTTGTAATGTTGCAAGGGGTTGTGGTCTGTGGAGGGGCTGCTTTTGTACTTACCTGTTTGGGTGTGTCCTGATGGTCTGTTGTTTTCAGGTGTGTTGTGGCTGGTGTTCTGGGCTTTGTAGTTTATTTGTTTGTCCAGGGGTGGTGTGTTTTCGGGATGTGTACTTTGTCTGTGTATTTGTGCGTGGGTTGCTGTGTGGACTTGTTTGCCATGTTGTGTGTGTTTGTTTGAGTCCGCGGCTGTTTCTGTGCAGGGACGTGGCATCCATGGCTTCTGCCGTGTCCATTTTCTTCAGTGTTGTTTACGCTGGCGGGCGGTGTATTTGTTGTTTTCCGCGCTCATGTCGGTGCGATTGTAATTTCACGTGCGGTGTCTCGACCGTGAGGGCGGGCGGTTTTGTGTTGTCGTGCGTCTTTCCGTCCGTGGCGGGCGGTTTGACTCCCGACTCGGGCAAGGGCGGGCGGTATTTTGTGTGTTTTTCCGCCGCTGGAGGTTTTCGGTTCGAGGCATCATGATTGCTGGGTCGGTATTCAGACGGTGTAGGCGGGCGGATTTTTGCCGCTTTCATGGGTGGCGGATTTTTTTACGCCCGGTATCGTAATGGGCCTGTTAGTTTTTTATTTTATAGTATAATGTTTTTATTATGATATTTTATGTTATAGGTGTATGTATATCTATATATATTTTATAGTTAATTTTTATATATTTATAACATTTTAAAATAAATTAAAGTTATTCGTTTATTAATTATGTTAAATTAAATATACATTTATATATTAAATTTTATATATGTACATTTAAAAAAATGTAAATTACATTTGTTTAGTATTTTTTTAAATGTATATTATATGTAAGTAATTTCTTTAAGTTAATTTTATAATATAATTGTTTTCATATTTTTTTATATATTAAAGAAAACAATATTTGGACATCGATATTTTTTCCATCTATATATTTTTTTCGATATTTTTGTCATTTACATTTTAAATATAGGATGTCGATATTTTGACTATCGATATTTTTACATCGATATTTTTGTAGTCTATATTTTTGACTTCGATATTATGTCAGTGATTCCCCCTACTCCTGTATCCCTCAGTGCCTCAACCTCAGTCCCATTGATCTTAGGCCTTTGTCTATACTTCTTCATGCTTGGAGGTAAAGTTGCCAGGGTTGCAACTTCCCCCCCACCCATGGAAACTAAGGTCACCTCTGTATACACTTTCCCCATCTCCGGGCCAACTTCCACCCCACACCAACACTACCAATCCCCTTGGTCTGCCCACCAGTGGAGGCTTTTTTGAGCAGACTGCTTCTCCTCTTTTGTGCCCTGGCTGCAAGAAGTCCAAACATACCAATGCAGGGACAAAAAACTTTCCCGGGTACCCTTTCCGCTTGTAGGTAGAATGGCTCTGCGAACCCCCTCCTTGGGCTGAAGTTTGGGGACCTCTAAGAACTCCCTCGGTTTTCGATCCAGGTTACTCAGGGCTTTCCCGTGGGAGAGGACCTGATCTCCTTTCTTCTGATCACCTCCCTTGGTCTTCTTGGTCTCCCTGGTGCAGACCCGCTCTCTGCTGTCTCACCTAGGTCCCTGAGACTAGTGAGATTAGAGTCAACTAGATACTGGTCCAACTTCTATGAGGAACAATTGGCCAATATGTGCTACTTTATGAACAAATTGTGTAGCCCCTCATATGTACTTACCTTGTTACCCTGTATCCAGCCCTCTGGTGCCTTAACAGATAGGTCTACAAAGTCAACCAAGGATTGTGTACTGACTTTCTTGGTGTTCCTAAACTTCATCCTGTACTGCTCAGGGGTGAGAGCAAATCTCCTGATCAGGCTCTGCTTCATGTGGGCATATGACTCAGCCTCTCCTCCTTCTAAGGTCTAGAGCCTATCTCTCCCAACCAATGGGATCAATTCCCACAGGAGTGAACCCCACAGTACTGAGGGTTAACCCTCCTCATCTTAAGGACCTTTTCAAAAGCTGCCAGCCATTTGTCGATGTCATCACCCTCCTGATACTTAGGGACAATTCCCTTCTTGTGCCAAACCCACCACCTCTAGACAATTTTGTCTCTTCTTCGCTGTCACCATCTTCTTCTCTAGCACACCCTGTGGTTCTCCTCTCTTCACATGACCACTTCTTTTTGGCCAGGGCCAACTTCTCTGCCTCTAGTGCTATATAAGCTAGCTGTGCCTCAAGTTCTGCTTCTTCTTTGGTGGATCCTCTTATCCCACTAGCTCGAGGCAGGGCCCTGGTCACTGTTTTTGTGGAGAGGTTTTTATCTTCCTCATCACTGAAGTCTCCCCCTGGCCTTCTATCTCTGGAGCCTCCTCTGTATCAGAGGCCTGATCTTCTAGTTGGGCCTCTGCCCAGGCCATAAGGGCATTCGTCAGCACTGTCTTCCTGAAAGTTGAGGGTGCTGGTAATCCACTAGCATTACACAGGTCACTGAGCTCTGCTACTGTGAGAGTGAGTAAGCTAGCCAGATCCAGCTCCTTCCTATCCTTTAGTTTTGGGTCACAAAAAGTTTTAGCAAAAGTTGAGGTCAGAGTAAGAAAAATGAATTGATTAATATTAGTAAAAATTTAAAATCAAAAACAATTTTTGCACTAGGTCAATTTAGAGGATTTTTATTTGTCCAATTTAAATAGTGAATGGTGTTATCAAACACAAGTTATAGATCCCAACACTGCGCACAAAATGTAGGAAAGTGGGGGTATTGGTAGGTGGTGGTATGCACCTTCAGCTAGTAATAATATCACAATAACTAATAATGTCCAGTCAAGTCTCAATAAATTAGTCCTTGCTCAACCCTTGGTTGCTTGGCAGATGAGCAGTCACGCTTAAATTATGAGACAGTTGAGTAAAGCATTTAATATCACTAAACCAGTAAATAAGTCGAAGACAGAACATAGTATAAATCCAACACCACTTTATACAAATTGAAAATATTTTTATCTTTAAAATGACACCAAAATGACAAAACTCCAATGTAGGGAACCAGAGGCATTCATTTTTAAAGTTTAAATACAAAAAATGTGCTTTCTAGCGCCAAAAAGCTTAAAGCGTCATTCGCGGCTATCTGGTGACGCTGGACCGGAACAAACTCAAAGCTGTAGACTGACCACCTGGAGCGCGGGTGAGCGCTAGGTCCCGGTCAAGATTTTAGCGTCAGACTCAATCTTTTTCTTGGGACTTTTTTCTCGACAACGAGCCCTCTGGTTCCGCGGAATCAGAGTTGGCTTCGATGATGGTGGCATGCGCAGCATGATGCGTCGGTGAGCCCCTGGAAGTGTTTGTCCTCGGCGTTGATGGCAAGGAGCTCTGCACTTTTCAGCAAGACAAACCAGCGATGTCACGCCGATTCTCGAGTCAACGACGGCGCATTGACTCTCAACATCAAGCTAGTCTTCTTATGGAGCTTTTTACCAAAACTTTGCAAAAAGTGCCCAAACCATCAAAATTTCTTCTGAGTGGTTTTCTTTGTTTTGAAAAGTGTCCAGCAGCATCAGCCAAGGGTTCATAAGCTCTAGATTGCCTCTTGGGGTCTGGGACTCAATCTTCCACAATGCCCCCATGCAGTCCAGGAAAATCCATTTGTAACTGGTCAGCTGGAGTAGTCCTCTCTTTGTCTGCTGCATTTGACTTCTTGCAGCACTTGTTGCTGATCAAGGAGTCCACTCCATTTCCTGGAATCAGGAGCAATCCTTTCTTGGTGGAGCCTTGAGCATGCAGCAGGTGCAACTCTACTGAGTGCAAGCCTTCTGTGGTACAATCTAAAGGTCCAGTTGGGCAGTCTTTCATCTTCAGATGGTTCAGGCAGGGATCTGATGGGTTCCTCCAGATCTCCCATATTTATTCCTCTTTCTGGGCTGACAAGAGGGAGGACACCCCAACCAATAGGGTTTATGTTGCCACCCTCTGCTATGACCACTTTCTGCGAAGTGTGGCATGTTTTTGTCCCAGAATGCCCTGTTCTTACAAAAATCAAAATATAGAAATTCTCTCCTTGGAGTGTGTGTCAGCGTAACCCAACCCAGAGGTGTGGCTAAACTTTGACTACACTCCCCTTCCAGTCCTTCTCCTAATCTAATCAAGGGGGCTCCCAAAGGGCTGGAGATCAAGGAAGTGGAGGCTGGCCTGGGTCTTGTGACCTCTGTTCTTCTGCCTTTGAAGTCCATATTATATCCCAGCCCCCTTCGTCTAGTGGGCCTCTCCAGGAAGCAGATCTCCTCCCATTAAATGGCTCTATTGTTGCAGCCCTAGGCCTTTTCACACCTTTTTAGATGGCAACCAGCTTATGCCGAGAAAGGCTGACCAATCAGAAGAGGCTGCAACAGAGCTGCTTAAGGTATCTTCAGGATAGTAAGTTCTAAAACTACGTTCATGTAATAGTTATACTAAATCCGAACTTGGCAAGTTATGGGATTTATTGTAACCATTATTTTGATACTTTGAATCATATTGCAAGCTAACTCCATTCAAAAGCTAGACTCTATTAGGTTTAATACATTCTTCCCATGTTAGCCTAAGGTGCTAGCAGCACTACAATGGGGAGAAATTGCTTTGGCTGTTTTTCCCTACCAGGGCATATAAAACATATTTTATATTGTTCCTGCTTTTTATAACAATGCACCTTACTCTTTATGCACCTAGGGCCGACCTTAGGGGTGACTTATATGTAATAAAAAGGTAGTTGTGACTTTGGAAGTACTTTTAATTCCAAAGTCGAATGTGGGCATAGTTGTATTTTAAAACCAGTCTGCAAGGCAGGACTGGCTTTAAAAACTCACCAGACACCACAGCGCTGCCTCACTTAAGTGCACTAAGTCCACTAGGGTCTCTAAACCTACATTCCCTACCATATACTAGGGATTTACAGGTGAGCTGTCCTGGCTAATTTGAATTATACCAAATATCACATACCTTTTAAAGGACAGAGCACTTGCCTTAGGCCTAGGAAGCAGAACTAGGGCACTTTCAGAGTCAGTAACCACCATCATCAGTCAAAACATGGGGGTGATCAGGGCAAAAAGGATGAATTTCCCACACCCATATTGGCCACCTTTCTGTGAGGCATAGCGAATGTGGCACTGTTCTCAACATCATCTTTGACTATGGCCCCCTGTTTGTCAGTCAGTCCAAAAACTTTATTCGATTCAAGAATCATCAAAGTATACAAAACAAATCTTTATCCATATTAATAATTTCATGATTCTTACAAGTGTTAAAAGGTGTCAATTGCAGAAGGATAAGGGTAAAATATATATACATTTTAGTCTTTCTCCTTTTAATCGTCACCCCATTTACAACAAAATTACTTAAAATTCATGCTGATACAGTACAAGGATAACTATTCTATTGTCGCACACAGCACCCATTTAAATTTCACTTGGTCCCTGAGTTAACCAATGGTTCAGTCTAAAATCGTAACTAATTAAAACACATATTAAATTCTAAAAGTCAATATTTTATAAAACTTTTTTAAATGTTTTAAAATTTTAGCCCTTTTCTATGTCTTATGTGGCTGGCAGCCAACAAAAATTTGCTAACACCAAATACAATAAGTTGGCTGCTGTCCGATTGTAATATTCTAAACGACTCCAAATAGCTCCTGATGTTCAAACTTCTGCACAATGGCTTAATCCACTTGCATCTAGGAGTAGTGTAAGCTGCGCAGAAGAATAGGACATGTACAATGTCCTCATTAACACCCAGGGGCCGATTCCGATCTCGGCCGGTAGGGCTCCGAATCGGATTTGGCTTAACCGGATCCGATTCGGAGCCCTATTGCCCGACCGATTCGTACGCGCGTCCGGGCGAGCGAGTACGATGCGAAATCGCCGACCGACTCGTCCGGGCGTCCCGACCGCTCCGACCAACTCGTTCCCGGGTCGAACCGCACCGACCGACTCGCTCGGACTCGACTCGCACCGCGCAATGGAGACGTTTCCCGGCCGGGTAAGTACGATGCGCGCCGCGAGCAGTCCGACCGAGCCGCGCACTCCGGCTCGAAAGAGCAGTCGGAGCCGTACTTTGGGAGTCCGTGTCAGACCCCCCTGTAAGCGTAGCCGCGCGAGTCGCACACAGTGGGGACCCATGGGTCCCCCCTACCTGTGCGTGTACGGCGCGAGTCGCTTCGCCGTGTACACGCTGTAGGGGGTGCCCTTGTCCGCCTCGCACCCATTGAGTCAATGGGAGGCCGCGTACGCGTTGTACGACCGGCTCCCATTGACTTCAATGGGAGTCCGACCGACTCGAGTCCGATGGCATACGTGCGCATTGTACTCGTTCGGTCGGGCTGCACGGGTCCGATTCGGTCGGAAATCTCTCCGGGTCCGGCTCGGTCGGAGAGATTTCCGGCCCGAATCGGAATCGGCCCCTTAGTGTGCACAGTGAGCATTTAGGGTCATTGGGCGTCACCCGAGAATTTGACCATTTAGCTGTAAAACCATTAACTTGTAATGTTCCATACCTAAATTTCATGTAAAGTGACTTAGCCAATTGCGGATAAATCTCATCGAGAAAGGGCTCAAAACTCGGAATCAATTTAAAAGACAAGAATTGGGTAGTCAATCTCCCCAACTCAGTATTTAAAGTGACTTTGTGCAGTGTAAATTCCCAGTATATAGACCTAGGGGCCGATTCCGATTCGGGCCGGAAATCTCTACGACCTAGCCGGACCCGGAGAGATTTCCGACCGAATCGGACTCTGGCAGTCCGACCGAACGAGTACGATGCGCACGCATGCCATCGGACTCGAGTCGGTCGGACTCCCATTGAAGTCAATGGGAGCCTGTCGTACAACGTGTACGCGGGCTCCCATTGACTCAATGGGTGCGAGGCGGACAAGGGCGCCCCTACAGCAGGTACGCGTCGATGCGCATCGCGGCGTACATGCACAGGTAGGGGGGACCCATGGGTCCCCCCTGTGTGCGACACGCGCGCCTACGCGTACAGGGGGGTATGACGCGGACCCCCAAAGTCCGGCTCCGACAGCTTTTTCGAGCCGGACGGCGCGAGTCGGTCAGACTGCTCGCGGCGCGCATCGTACTTATCCGGCCGGGATGCGTCTCCATAGCGTGGTGCGAGTCGTGTCCATGCGAGTCGGTCGGAGCGTGTTGAAACCGCCTTCGAGTCGGTCGGAGATTTCGCGGGTGCCTGCATCGTACTCGCTCGGCCGGACCCGCGTACGATTCGGTCGGGAAACAGGGCTCCGAATCGGATCCGGTAAATCCGAATCCGATTCGGAGCACTACCGGCCGAGATCGGAATCGGCCCCCTAATCTCTCTCTTCGAGTCCATAGTCATCAAACTCGGAGTTACCCAATAGCGGCTCATCCCCAAGTCGGTGAGCCATTTACGGATATGGACCAACCAGGGAAAGGTAACAAATTCATCTAGATGCAATAAATCCCTCAAAGTCTGCCTATAGATCTCTAATTCCTCAGTTGTCCATATCCTAATCCAATAGGTCAGTAACCTCCATACTGCTAGATGTCCCAGTCTTTTCAGCCCAATATCATGTGTAAGAGGGATCATCGGGGTGTTTTTGGGCAGCCGAGTAAACATTCTAATGATTTTGTTTTCCCCAATGGTAAGGGGCTGGAGATTTTCTCCTCCCCATAACTCAGATCCATAGAGTGTCGCCGATTGGGCTCTAGCTTTGTATACTTCTAGTGCGGGAGTAATGGCCTTTGATAAGGTGGCGTGTTGTTTCTTCGCTATGGGAATGGAGTTCTGCATTAGGATTATACTTGACTTTTTATTTGCGATTTCCAGGTAAGTTTTGAATCGATTGTAACACCTAGATATACAAAGCTGGAAACACATTCCAAGAGAACCCCATTCAATACTAGTCTTCTCTGGAAGTTTGTATGAGGGTTGATAGCCATATACTTGGTTTTATTGGGATTTATCTCAAGACCCTTTGTCTTGCAGTAGTTGTCTAGGCTATCAAGTAAGTTTTGGAGACCCCTTGGTGTTTGTGACAGCAATATTGTGTCATCTGCAAAGGTAAGGGCACATATATGTGTACCTCCAAGCTTGGGGGCGTCGTGTGGGGCTGAATACAAGTGTGTTACCATATCATTTACATATAATAAAAACAGAGTTGGCGCCAGGACGCAGCCCTGGCGCACACCTCTCTTAATGGGAATTTCCTCCGTCAGCTCCCCTCCTTGGCCCCAGCGCACCTTTGCAAAGTTGCCGTCATGGATTCTGATAATCTGATCTAAGATCTTCTCTGGGACTCCCTGGCTCCGTAATGATTTCCATAAAATATCTCTAGGAATAGAGTCAAAAGCTGCCTTCAAATCAATGAAGGCAACATATAAATGTCCGTGTTTTATCTTGGTGTACTTCCAAGCTATACTCAAAAGTCGGAATACTTGGTCGATTGTATTTATTCTCTTTCGAAATCCAGCCTGGCAGGGTGAAAGAATATCGTTTTCTTCTATCCAAGCATTCAACTTGGCCAGAATTTGTTTAGCATAGACCTTTTGTGTAATGTCTATCAAGCTTATAGGCCTGTAGTTCGCTGGGTCGTCCCTACTACCCTTTTTGTAAATAGGGACGATCTCAGCCCCCTTCCAGGTTTCCGGGATAGGCTCTCCTCTAGCTATTGCATTGCATAATTGGTTCATATATGGAGCCCAAACATCTGGTGCATGTTTCAGAAGGTCCCCAGGAATTTTGTCTGGGCCAGGCGCTTTTGCTGACTTTAAACTATCTATAGCTATCCTGGTGTCCTCCAAACTAAATTCAAGGTATGTAGTATATACTACTGTTGAGGATACCTCAGTGAGAGCTTCTAGGTCAGAGTCTAATACAACTGGTGCAGCATACAATGTGGAAAAGTGTTTGCACCATGTACCGGGATCCAGAAAATGGTCAGTAGTCACCTTATTCGCTTTGTTTCCTTGTGCTAATAGGCTCCAAAATTTGGATTGATCTCTAGCTTTTGCAGCTACAATGAGGTCACTCCAGCTAGCATCCTCCCAGTCCCTCATGGCATTCATTCTTGCTTTTTTATAATTAGATCTTTCAAATCTAATCTGGATTACATCTTTAGATTTTAAAGCAGCACGCAGTCTGCATTTGGTATTAGCACATTCCTTATTAAACCATAAATTCAAGGCTTCAGGTCTCAACCTTGGTTTATCATTGTTCTTCGAGATCTTAGTTAATTGTGTTTTTATGATCTCAGACATTTTTAAATGGATTTGGGTGAACTGTCTAGATCCCGGACTTGATTCTACATAGTCCATTAGTAACTCACTAAAATTATTATATATATTAGTGAGAGGCTCAACCTGATCTAATATTGTTGGCCATTTAACAGTTCTCTGGTTATTGCTTACTATTGGAAACCTAACTTCTTCTCTTCCACTTGTTAGATTCTGTGAATGCTTAGCAAGCCAGCTCCCCTCTAAGTCTAGGCATAATGGGAAATGATCACTTTCACATCTTTTATCAACCCTAAAGTCTTGAATTTGGTTCCAGTGTGCTGTGCTTACCATCATGTAGTCTATGCAGGAGGTGGCATTTCCTCTAGTGAAAGTATTTGAGCGCTCAATATCAGAAGGAAACCGCCCATTGCATGCTCTTAACCCTCTTTCTATAGTAAACTGCAACACTTGTGTTGCAGACATAGAACATGCCACCTTCTTATTTATTGCAAGCAGAGGAATTCCCCTAGCCTCGTCTTCCTCATGGAAGATCGTGTCCATTCCAATCATCGGTTCGTAGCAGCAATTAAAATCGCCGCCCACAAGAACTGCTCCATGTGGCTCAATACTGTCAAGCACTTCCTCAAGTTGGTGGATACCCGGTGCTTCATTTGTGCACCCTCTTGGTCTTAGATATATGTTAAATAAATGTGTCAATGTTCCCTTGGAAGATCTTAACTTTAGTGCTAATATGTCCTTAGAGCTAGAGTTCACTATCTCTATGATAGTGTTTAAAATGATTTTAACCCAGATAATCAACCCCCCCCGATGGTCTACCTTTCTTTGATGGAATGGCCCCTATATAGAGAGTTCTATATCCTAGTTTATGTAAGGGCTCGACCGCCCATGTTTCCTGAAATAAACACAGGTCAAAGGTGTTAACATAGGCCTGCCAGTCGGGATCAGGAAGTTTATGGCGCAGCCCCGCAACATTCCAGGACAGTAACTTTAACGATTTTGGAACTAAATCAAGAGAAAACCTGTCTGAAGTTCTATTTAGGGAATTCAATCTATTATTATCAACATTCATTGAAGGTGTTAACAAGTCTTGTTGATAGTTCTTACACAACTCTACATCATGTAGAACAGGGGGATCTTGCTCTGGGCTCAGAAGTCTCAAATTTATATCATTGCATAAGTTGCCCTTTGATGGAACCCCTCTAGGCCATACGTATAGTCAGTCAACGGATTCTAAACTCTGTGTCCCTTCCGTTGATGTTAGAGGACAATTTTCCCCCACTACTGGTGTTTTTGTTAATCTAAAATTTATTTTTGTATCAAAAAGTGAATGTGACCTTAAATTCATAGTTATTAAATTATCTACAATAGTTTTAGTGCAAAAAGTTAATTTTATGTCATCCAGGTTCCTGGATTCTTGTCTAAAGCGTTCTGCTTTTAAGATATCGGATCTAATTATAGAGCGGCATTGACGTTTATTTCTAATCCAGTGGGTAACTTTGTTTATTAGGGACTCCTCATCCTCTCTAGCTTCGTTGCTTAAGCTTGGGACGTTTGTAAGGAAAATGCTATAAGTGTTTTCCCTAGAGTTCCTTGTATCTTGTGATGAAGAGGAAGATTCCCTTTGACATTGGCTATGACTACCTCCAGGCCCCCGATCTACACTGAACGTCTGGCGCAACCCTTCCTGTCCTCTAGAAATTGGGCCACTGTGTGCATTAGTCTTAAAAGAATTGCTGTTAGATGCCCCTGGTCCCAAGGACCGGACATTCTGGGCCGGGTATCCAGACCGCGGTATTGGTTATAGTTATTAACAGGTGGGGGTTGACAAGAGTTATTACAGGCAGGAGAGTTCCTATTGTTGCCCACAGCCATTGTGGCCGAGCTAAGGAGTGAACTAGGCGGACGCATATCCATTTTCCCTGATATCTGATTACAGGGAACTTGCCCCATTGTACATTTACTGTTCCCTTGATTTTTGTATACAGTAGGTGTAGATCGTGGTGGGCGATGACCAGCTATTTCCTTAAGGGTTTTTATCTCGTCATGTATGATATCTAGTCTCTGATGTAAGTTTACTATGAGAACATAGATGTCTACACTTTCAGTCTGGGTCTCAGTGTCCCTAGTACTGGTTTTCATATGGGGAACATCATGAGTTTGTATTACCTGGTCTTCCTCATGCCAGGTTTCTAGCAGCGAATATCTATTGGAGCATGGTATTGTCGGGACCTCGTGGTTCAGTGGACTAACTTGATCGAGCG
The DNA here is from genome assembly GCA_963921515.1 of Calotriton arnoldi. Taxonomy (NCBI): domain Eukaryota; kingdom Metazoa; phylum Chordata; class Amphibia; order Caudata; family Salamandridae; genus Calotriton; species Calotriton arnoldi. The sequence continues at coordinate 3,578,403 of CAWUFW010000695.1, read as the reverse complement.
TCTCAATCCCCCGCAGGCTGATGGTAGGGCTGCCCATCTTGTCCTGGCTTAGCATCGGGGGGGATGATAAAGTATGTGTGTTATTCTCACTGTTAGCACCATGCACTATAACAGGGTCAATTCTAGGCCTGGCAGTAATTGACTTACTCTTTTTGTTGTAGTAAGAAGATATCTTTCTGGTACCGTTAGATGATATATCCCTCCCGCCTGCTAATATTGTTTCCACTTCTTCTATTAAGTCATCTATTGCTGTTAGGGTACAATTGTCAGCTGCTGACTTAGCTGACTTACTGAGTTTTGCTAACTTCTTCTTTCCTGTTGCGGCCTCTACTGCCTTTCTCTTGCCCATTGTCACTGCAGTCTACCTCTAAGATCACAGATAATCTCCACCTCCAATTATACTCCTTAATCAATAAACCTTTGTTAGGAGTATATACTCTTACGTTAGACTCACCTATAAGACCCGGACCAAAAATACATTTGGCAAAACACCCCCAGCAATAATCAAATATTAATGTCAAGACGTTTTCTGTATGGTCAAAGCATTTAAATTAAAACAGTAGTCCAATGGTGCTGTCCATCCAGTTGGTACCCCAGATAATGACAACCCCTGGACCAGTTGCTAAACTCAGGGGAGTCTTCAAAACTGAGCCAATTGACACTTAAAGATTAAACGAAAAAGTACTGTGTGTCTAACTTCAAATTTTGCAATTGCAATTGCAAAAAGGCTAAAAAAAATAAAAAAGGCACTTCCGCATCTTTTGTCAAGGAGGCAACTATGTCAATTTTGTAACAACCGTTAAAGGTTTGTGCGACTAGAAGGTGTACTGGGCTAGTACAGAGTATTAAGTTCGACGATTGTCCACAGGGAGCTGCGGGTAGGTATATTACACAGTCTTACCAGAGTTCCAGGGTGGCGGCATTGTGATGATCGAATCGAAAGGGGGGAGGCCCAGCCCTGCTGCCTCCTGTCGCTGATGGGCGCAGACGGGCCCGCCCTTTGCCCGGGCATGCCCGCGCGCGTCCCGCGCTGCGGGAACCCTGAACAGGCTTTATGCTCCTCCTTGCGCGTCTGGATGCTGGTGGACGTGCCTGATGCTGAGCTTGCTGGGAGGTGTAGTCACCTACCTCCCAGCTGCGTCGAAGATGGTGAGTGATGCAGCATTGGGGAGCGAGCACACGGGCTCTGCTGGCAACTCCTGGGCCCCCCTGTGTCTCCCTTGCGCACTTGCCGATAAAGGTGAAGGTGAAGAAGGGCTCCCGAGCTGCGGGAAACCCTGAGTAGGCTTTGTGCGCCCCCTTGCGCATCTGGATGCTGGTGAACGTGCCTGGTGCTGAGCTTGCTGGGAGGTGTAGTCACCTACCTCCCAGCTGCATCGATGATGGTGAGTGATGCAGCGTTGGGGAGCGAGCACACGGGCTCTGCTGGCAACTCCTGGGCTCCCCTGTGTCTCCCTTGCGCACTTGCCGGTAAAGTTGTAGAAGGGCTCCACTTAGCCCCGACTGGACTCTGCTAAGGATGGAGCAGGCTCGCTGGGGAGGGAAAACAAGGGATTCACGCAGTCACGGCCCCCCGTGGCTGTCGGTCGTTACCTCACCTCACCTCGCCGAGTCGTTACCGAGCCTCGTACTTCACTTCGCTTATCTTTATCGGTTGCATTTGTTGCTACTTGCTAGCAGCGGTGGGCGCTTTCACTTGCGTAAAATTTTTAGTCAGTTTCCATTTGCTTCTTGTCTGATTCCTATACTCTGTGGCTGATTTTTTCAGAGCGCTGTAAGTTTTCCGCGTCTCCAACCTCCGAGCTTCACTCTCCTTCGTCCTCCTGTTTAACTTTCAAATTGCTTCAGGATCCCAGTACTGCCGCAGCCAGCCCAACAAGGAGTATGGAATAGATTTTGTCTGTACTAAAAAAGCTTGTTAATGGCTAACTATAGACTGGCCCAGGACTTGCTATCCAGTCTGTGTGGTCCCACCTATCCATCACACTGTCAAGGATGGTGTATGTGTAACAGTGGGCTCTGAATATTGTACTTTCATACCCAATACCTTATGTAGTATTTATGAATAGACAGATCACATAGGAGATAGTGTTAAGAAACTAAATAAATAAACTAAATGAATAAAGTCCACATTAGGTTTAGTTTAGGAGGAAGCAGCATTTGATCCAGTTTGAAAAGTATGTTCTTGGAATGAGGAATGAAACATTTTAAAATAATCCTCACAACTTTAATTCTATTGGTGATCGTTTCCATTCCCATGCAATTATCCCTGTGCTCTATTCGTCATCTCACAACTACTGAAAGCATTGCTCATTCATGTCCATTAAAAATTGGTGAAGACAATGATAGCAGTCCTGATGAACTATAAACCAAAAATCTAATGACACTGAAAGAGAAATGAATAGATGAATGCCTATGGATTTGTTTTAGGTTTTGCACCTGTAAGTGTAAATGGGAGAAGATTGTGAACTATTTGCTGTTTACTCATGAGCTAATTAGGCCCGGACAAACTTTTGTTTACACTGGAGCAAGTTTGGGATTTTCACATTACTCCTGTTGCACAACATTCTTGAAATTACACCATTATACCATGTCCAGTAATTAAGTTGTCATTCATGCAAAATTATAGTGTTGGAACACAAGCAACCAGACTGCGAGGGGCAGTGGTTTGCTGCAATTGTGTTTTTCACACTAAGGGCCATTCGTTCTCTGAATGGAATCTGGGGAGAGCCCTAATTCAGGAGTGTCAAGACTAAGGTATAAGTTCTTTATATACTGAAAACAAGTAAGAGGTGTGACTCCGTCTCTATAAAATGATTTAGAGTTTGGCAGATGGGAAATTCCACCTCAAACTTGATGAACATCCTGTGTGCCATATTACAAAAGCCCAAATATATAATGCACGTGATCTCCGTCATGTTTCTGATGTAGTATCCCATACTCTAAATTCAGCACAACATCCCTTAAAGTAGCAGGTCTGTAGATGAATCCAAAAGAGTAATTTTTAGGTCTGGTGTTAGCCAACACTATTTGATTGAACTAGAATATGCATAATATAATTTCACATAGGGGCTTTCAGCCACCTCTCGTCATCCATTGGTCTGTTGTTGTGTCATTCACAATTTCCTTCTGCCCACTATAGCATATATCATGGGGCAGTGGGTCAGCCTACGTAAGCCACTGGTTAACTTCAGTTTCGGAGAGTCATTTTACTCCCCCAGGTCACCCTTGTTGCACAGGGAAACAGGGACCAATAGCTTGGGGGCGAAGTGGGTGGATGTGGGTTCCTTTGCCTTTTTTTATTACACAAAGGTATAGATAGCCTACTTTTGGCCTAAGGCCTAGGAGTGATGGTCCTGTAGAGTGGCCAGAGGAGAGCCTTCCTTGTTGTGCTGTAGGTATCATTGGTGCTGCAGGTTCAAATGAACTAATGTCCAGGGCTGTCAGAGGCCAACTAAACACATATTATGGCTGTCTTTCTATCCTTCCTTGCTTGCTGCCAGTGTTGCATTGGGCCTCGTACCAACGGCCCAAGGGAGGGGAATATTGAAGCAGATGAGACACTTTAGCTTGGGCCTTGGAGAAATGGCAAAGAGGGGGATGGATAGGGCAAGATCAGATCCATGTTTTGAACAAAGAGCAGTTGAAACTAGATGCTTTGCAAGGCAGTAGCTATCATTAGTAAAACAGTTAAAGTGGCACTGGGGCCCAGGAATGTGAGGGGCCCACTGCATCAGTCATGACTGTCTTACTTTTCAAAGGAGACATGGGGCCTTGTAATTCTTAAAGTTAAGGAAACCCTTGCTAGAAAGTTGAGGGGTAGGCAACATGTAGAAGCTCATTTTCGTCTGAGAGGAAAAGAGAGTCTGTTTCAAGACTGGTGTGACTGCCAGGCATTGCGGTAATGGTGTTACAAAAGACAGCTTGCTACTCAAGGCTGCAACTATCATTAGTGCAGCAGGTGCAGTTGCTTTAGGGCCCAGAGGTGTTAGGGGCTCATAACACTCCAATTATGGCTGGTAGTGTTTTTTGATCCATTTCTCATTTGGTTAATGTATTTGCGCTGTTATAATTCTCACATTGCATGCCAATTTTGAGCTGCAGAAAAGAAACCCTGAAATTATCTCATAACTGCGACCCGTATGCTCAGCCTTGTCACTCCGCCTCCCCCAAGTCTTGCCATAATGTTTTGGAGGGTGACTGGACTTCAACACATTCTGCTTAGTGGGGCTCAGAGCAAAAAAAGTTTGAAGACCTCTGGCCTAGTACCTGTGTGTCTATGTTATGGAAAGCTTTACTTCTGTAGGTGTTTAAAAAGAGGCAATCTTAATTGTCCCAGGCTCTTTTTGGGACTCTGTAAAGGATTTGCATCATCCCTTAAAGAGGTGCCCCAATTAGATATAACACATTCTTACACTAAGGAGATGCAGAGTCCTTTAAATATCTCTGGTATGGTTTAGTTCCTCTAAATAGTCATGTTTTTCTTTTATTTAAAAACTTATTTGTAATTTTGCATAGAAGATGGCAATCAAAATGCCACCAGGACAAATAAATCAGCCCATCATGTAACACCTCTCAAGGGATCCATTCGGTTGTGGACAAACGCCACAACTGCCAGTGTCCCTTCCTGAATTCACCAGTCTCAGGACCATATGTCCAGGCTGTTACCAGGAGGGAGTATCTGCAGCTCTTAGGGGGGTGGGGTTCAAGTCAGCGGTACAATGGGCGTGCCCCGACAGGGAGGTATTCATGGATTCCCCACTTTCCCATATCAGTCCGTAATTTTGTCTCCAACTTCCCCATATTCGATCAAACCTCTGGCTTTGTAGGACACTTGTTCAGCCTCCATGCATTGAGTTATCATTGTTACCCACATCTTCTTGGTGAGGGTCAGGGTGTTCCCCAGCACCTCGCTTTGTCTCTTTGAGCCAGGGAGAATCCCACCATACAAAACAGCAATTGTTTCCTTGGTAGGTCTACATTCCCCGGGATACCCAACAGGACAAACTGTGGGGTCTCTGGGACGGGTACTCCCAGGATCTCAGACAGGTTCTCGGTTATTGCATTCCAGTAGCTCCAGGTGGGCAAGTCCACACAGTGGGTATATAAGTTCTGTCTGCTTCTCCACACTTCAGACAACTGGGGAGGGGGCTATGCCCATTCTGTGGAGCCTGCTTTTGTTGTAATATACCCTGTGGAGTATTTTCAACTAAACAAGTCTTAGACTTGACTTAATGGCCATGTCGCATGGGTGCATCAATGCTGCTTCCCAGTCAATGTCTTCCAAGTCCCCAATGTCCTTTTCCCATTTCTTCATCAGGGACTATAGGTTGACAGCCGTATTGCTTATGAGCATCTGGAATGTTAGCAAGATTGCCTTTACTTACTGTCATCTCATCCCCCAGTATCCTGCTCTGCACAGGGCTACTGTCCTTCAGGGCTTCTGAGTCTATGAGTTCTGTTTGTAGAGCATGTCTTATTTGAAAATAGTGAAATTCCTGTGAGGGGTCAAGGTCGTGCTCCGCCTGTAACCTACTTGAGGGGTATACCCTTTCCACTCCTGCCATGTCTCCCAGAGTGGAGATACCTATTGTGTCCCATTTAGTGTATCCCACCAAATTCCTAACCTCATTTAGACAGTCCACTACCCATAGGAGGTGGCCCGTGTTATTGTATCCCTCCATCTCACATAGGCCATCACCCTGTGCCAAGCCATTAAGGAAATCTCTGTCGGACCCAGCAGCACCTGCTTATGTTTTTCCCATATATGTAGTGGAGATAGGTATGGTTCCCCATTAAGGCTCTCTCCAGTGTCGTAGCCGGGCTGTCCCTAGGGAAGAAGCACTACTCATGAATGGGTGCATCTGCGCAGCACAATAGTAGGCTCAAAGGTCAGGAAGTGGCACACCCCCATTGTATGGCATGTTGCAGGGTGCACAATGCTATTCGCGGGGTGCTTCCATCCCATAGAAGCGTTTGCAGTGCAGCATCAACTCTATCAAAGAAGGCATCCGGGATCAGCCATGTGGCATTTTGTGGGACATAGAGAAATTTCAGAAGGGTGATCATCTTGAACAGGGACGCCCTGCCCATAAGCAAAAGGGCAAGTGTCTTAGCCTACCTACTTTCAACTTCAAATTATCTGTGGTACACTCCTAGGCTTCTATTTAGGAACAGGGGGCCCTCTTTACCACCTCAATCCCTAGGTAGTGCAACTCTTCCATTGTGACTTTTATTTTTGGGGTGATTGGTATGGTATCATTCCATTCCCCCAAGCAGAATAAGCTTGACTTGCCCCAATGGTTTTGCAGCCAACATATCTTTTGAAGCTAGTGAAGATTGACAGGACCCACTGCAGTTACATCATAGGGTCAGAGAGGTATAATAACACATCGTCGCTGACTGTGATATCTTCTCCGACTCCCAATCCTCCTCCAGACAACCCACTACGTCGCCTTTCAATCTCACCCAGGATACAAGGGATTCCATGCACAGAGCGAAGAATAAAGTGAACAGGGGTCACCCTATCCAACGGGAATGCCAGGGGCAAAATGCCATTTATCTTTAATCTCACATAGGGCTGTGGATAGAGCAGTTTTATCCACTGGCAGTATCCTGGGCCTATGCCCAACCTCTGAAGGACTTGAAACAAAAAGACCCAATCGATGTAGTCAAATGATTTTTTGGTGTCTAAGGAGAGGAGGAGAGCTTTTGGTTCCCAACTGTCCTTCGTGTACTTCAGCCAGCTGTTTAGGTATCAGAGATTCTGTCTAGCTGCCTTCAAGGGCGTTAAGCTTTTCTGGTCCCTATGAATTAAGAGGGATATGAGTTTTACATATCTAAGCACCAAGATATTCATCACAAGCTTTACTTCTGCATTCAAGAGAGAGATAAGCCTATAAGAGGTTCATGCTTACCCTGCTTTCCCAAGTTTTGAGTTTACCACTATAATTACTTGTCGCAGATTGGCTCACAGTGGCTCAGTGCTGTGTTGATCATAGCCAGCTAATGGAGACCTAGCACAGAGACTGTCTGTTTATAGAGTTCCACCTGTATCCTACTAGGGATGGTTTTTTTCTCAGGTAACATCATCCCAACTGCCTCAGAGATCTCTTGGGGGGAGAATTCCTGGTCCAGGTAATCACAATCGGCCACGTAAAGCTGTAGCAGTGGGGATTCATCAAAAAAGGCTGCCATGTCTGCCTGGGTGGTGGTGTGTCATGTCTCGTAGATTGTTCGGTATTAAAATGCAAAGGTGTGAGCTATTCCCCTATCAGTTGTGATTAGGGTCCCACTGCAAACCAGAATTCACCCACCCATCTTGCCGCTTCTCCCCATCTGTTAAACCATGCCAGGAAGTGGCCCACTGTATCCCCTCATTCGCAAACGTTTTGCAGTAAGGCGAGACAGTGTTTCTTAGCTGGTTCGTGTGTTACAGTGTGGTATACCTTCTGCAGTGCCTCCAAGTGAAGCAGCATAATTTGGCTGCCCAATCTGAGGTGGGATTCCTCCATCATGAATATTTCAGTTTCCAGCTGTTCCAGCTGGGCTAGTGTCTGGCCTTTCTTGCTTGCTATTATGTTTTGGGCCCTATCTCGAAGGATGGCATTGTACGCTTCTCACAGGGTCACCTGGAGGGCACTCAATCTTTATTGTCCTCAAATTACTTGATAGGCGTGGACCCTAGAGCATGCACCACATCACCATCCTGAAGCTCCCAGCCTCTAAGGTGCCACCCTCCCCTCTCAGTGTCTGTCTGTGCCCCCAACACTACAAGGACCGGGGTGTGCTCTGGGATTCCCCTTGATAGGTAGTCTGCCGAGAGGTAAGTGGGGGACTAACTCACTGGGACAAAGGTGCAGTCCAGCCAAGAGAAGCTCCTGTGGGCCCCAGAAAGAAGGAATATTATCTGTCTGTTGGGTGTGTAACTCTCCAAACATCTGAGAAGTCCCATGCTCGAGAAATGCTTCAACCGGATGTCCGCTGGGAGCCCTGCAGCGCCAGCATGTGATCTGTTCAGGTTATTGCTCAATACCACGAGAAGAGGCCCTACTGCATCCACTACGGGCTGTTTGAGAATAGATGCTTAAGGCAAACATGTAGATGCATCCCCTGGTGTCCTGGACCCTCGTAAATCATCCCTGTGGGTGGTGCCAGGTTCTGTCTATCTGGCAGGGGTTTCTTTTTCAACAGAATTGCCACCCCTCTGGTTCCATTGGTGAACCCCAAGTGAGCCAATGTTTTGTACTACCTCTTACTAAGACACTGGATTATGTTTCCCACAAGGTGTGTCTCTTGCAGGGGTATCTGATCTGGGACTGTCTTCTAAGGAATTCAGCCACCGGCCTGAGTTTGAGCATATCAAGGAGTCTGTTTGCGATCCTTGACAAGACCATCAGCTGATGTGTCTCACCCCCGCGTGTCGTGTGTCACTGTCATGTTCCTCTATGTTCCTTCTTGCACATGTGGCTCCACATAAGAGTGTGTGTATTGGGCTTGGCACTCTGTTAGGTGCCCCAGTTCCACCCTCCCTATCTTGGGATCTTGCATCAACTAAAGGCCTAGTGAACTTCAACCGAAAACTACCCAACTGAGGGAGGATACTGGCCTCCCCATAATTAACTCCCTCCACCCCACAATTTGTAAAAGGAAGCATCTATTGTCTGTTCATCTGTTTGGCCTCCGGGGGACTGTAATTAGTTTGTGGAACTGTCCCTAGAATGGTTGCCTCAGGTGGTTGCTATCACTCCACAAGAAGCGAGTCTTTCCTTGATGAATGGCCTTCATTTAGGCCGGATAGTTGAGCTTGTATTTGATTTACATTGATTGGAGTTTGGTTTCCACCTCCAGGAATGTGCACCCATGCTGTTGGACTCAGAGAGTGTAGTCCAGGAAGATCATGATCCAAGCAGACTGCAATGAAACCAACTGGGATTCTTGTGCCAACCAGAGGACAGCATCTCTGTTGAATTAGTTGAGCAGATACAAAATCACTGGTCAAGGTGGTGCTCTAGGGGGAGGATAGTAGGGGCTCTGTGGGCTCTCTCTATTATGAAAAAGGAGAAGAGTTCATGGACCAGGACCCAGGATTTAAACCAGTGTGTAAAGTAGTGTTCCGGGCGAATGTCCTCAATTCTCTCCGGGATGCCTACTAGGCACCAGTTGTTACGTCAGGAACTTTCCTCAATGTTTTCCGTGTCTTAAGCTGCAGTGTCACTTTTCACAGCTTTTCGAAGTCCTGTCTAAGGGTGCATACTTTATCTTCCGCCTAGGAGATTCTTGTTTCCATCTCCGTCATGCATTCCAAAACCTTATGGAGGCTGTGACTCAGAAGGGATACCTATGTTACAACCTCATCAATGTACTCCTCCAGAGCCTTATGTCAGTCTCGTAGTCCTGCAGTATGGCGTCCGCAGTTGTCAGATCATCACCTTGCAGCCTTGTCTCCCGTAGACCATCGCTTTGTGAGGAGTGCCACTCCCATATCCGGGTTTGTGAAACAATCAATCTTCCCCTGGGAGGAGGCCGCCGCTCCACCCCCCTTCACCATGGGAAGACCCATTAGTAGTACTTCTGTTGGACTTGGCCCTTTTTGGCTGAAGTTCCCTAAACTTTTTGCTTTCCCCCTAGACCTTTTTTCTGACATGGTGTTGCCAACCTAGATGCTTTGGGCACTTTGCCACTGCTGATCAGTGTCAAAGTGCAAGTGCTCCCTGTGTAAAGTGTAATGGTAATTGGTTGTCCATGATTAGTATGGTTGCCTTACTAGTAAAGTCCCTAGTAAAGTGCAGTATGTGTGCCAGGGCTAGTAATGCAAATGCTACTAGTGGGCCTGCACCACTAATTGTGCCACCCACACAAGTAGCCCTAAAGCGAGAACTCAGGCCTGCCACTGCAGTGCCTGCGCGCTGTTTGTTAAACTGCCATGTTGTCCTGACAAGTGCACCCACTTGCCAGGCCTTACCCTTACCTTTCTATGCACATCAGACACCCCTATGGTAGGCCCAAGGTAGCCCCCTGGGCAGGGTACAGTGTATGTGAAAGGTAGGACAGGTACTGAGGTGTGTACCATGTCCTAACAGTGAAATACTCTCCATTTCGTTTTTCACTGTTGAAAGGCCATCTTGCCTGTAGGACAGAATGGGGAAGGCTGTGTAATGTGTTTCCAGCCTATCTTCCCAAAGGCTTAAGATGGAGAGGTGAAGTTTAGTGTGCCTGAACTCACAATTTAATAACACATCTTTTTGTGAAGGTGGTTTTTGAATTGCGTGTTTAGAAACCACTCTTTTAGAAGTGGCTGGTTTTTTGTGCTCTAACATTTCTGTTTGTCTCTGCCTGGTTGTGGAATGACTGTCTGGATTTGAATGTGATAGGATCTGGGGAATGTCTTGACCCAGGGGCGGAGGTGAGACAGCAATAGGCTGACCTGCATCTGGAATGTAGGGTGGAGGAGTAGCCCCTGGAGGTGAAGAGGCCTGATTTGCTGCCATAAAACAATGGTTCCATCTCCTGCTGAGTGATTAAGGATCCAGACCCCCAGTATCAAAGGAAGAAGGTGTCACTGGCAGGGAGACACCCAGAACTGGTTTGGACAGGGATCAGTGCACCCCTGAACACAAAGACTTCAAAGACATTTAGGGGTATAACTATGAGAGCTGAAACCCCTGGACTTTGGAATGGAACTGTTCGAGACTGTAAAGGATTGAAACTACTTCATGGTCAAGAGGAACCTCTGCCAAGGAAGAAACAGCTGAAGAGACTGAAGGAAAGGACTGACCCTTGCTGTGTGTTCTAGGGCTGGCCTGCAGTTTGCTGATTTAACCAAGGAGAGGCTAAAGGGACTTTGCTGTGTGCTGTGTCCCCCTGCTTGAAAGGACTTTTCTGTGTGCTGTGTCCTGAAGTAACTTATCCCCAAGGGCCCGAGGAGAGCTGGCTCCCTGTTGTGGAAAAAACACAAAGGTTTCCAGGTGTGTCTCAGCGACAATGTGTGCATGTGCTTTTTGCAGCCTGAGCCCTTCGTGAGGATTTTCCTGTGATCGTGTGCACCTGGAATCCAAGTGAGTCTCAGCTACGCTGTGTGCGTGTGCTTTGTGCAGCCTGAGACCTTCGTGAGGATTGCCCTGTGATCGTGCACACCCGAAGTTCAAGTGTGTCTCAGCGACGCTGTGTGCGTGTGCTTTTTGCAGCCTGAGACCCTCGTAAGAATTGCCCTGTGATCGGGGGCACCAGGAGTCCAAGTGAGTCTCAGTGACGCTGTGTGCGTGTGCTTCGTGCAGCCTGAGGCCTTCGTGAGGATTGCCCTGTGATCGTGCACACCGGAGTCCAAGTGAGTCTCAGCGACGCTGTGTGCGTGTGCTTTGTGCAGCCTTAGACCTTTGTAAGGTTTGCCATGTGATCATGTGCACCCGGAACTCAAGTGAGTCTCAGCAACGCTGGGTGCGTGTGCTTCGTGCAGCCTGAGACCCTCGTGAGGAGTGCCCTGTGACCGTGCACACCCGGAGCTCAAGTGAGTCTCAGCAACGCTGTGTGCGTGTGCCCTGTTGCAGCCTGAGATCTTTGTTATCGCCATCGGCCCAGACCGGCATCCCCAGAGGAGCTGTGCCGCCGGCCCGAGCCCGCCATTGCCAGAAGCAGGACCTCGAGCCAACCCCGTCAGAGGAGGGCCCGAGACCACTGCCCGGAATCAACCAAGTCGCATCGGAGGCCCAAGTCGCCAGAGGAGGAGAGGAGAGCGAGGTCGCACCCCCCAGGTAACGTGTGTCGCCGCCTGGGGCGGGGTGCGGGCTCGGAGAGAGACGCTCTCGGCCTCTCCCATTCTTGCAGCGCGAGCCTCTGCTCAAGCTCGTATCGCGGCCCGTACTTGCCAAAGGAGTGGCAGTACCGGGGCCGGAGTGTGGAGCTGCACTTTGGTTTACACCATACCTGTGTTGGGGGCATATGTTGGCGGAAGCTGACCGCGAGTCAGTACGAGTGGCAGAGAGACCGTCTAAAGCACCGTGATCGGTGCCGGAGTGCCTTGCGCATTGCATTGTTTCTGCATTACGAACTACCTTATTGTTGCCTTGCGCATTGCATTGTGTTTGCATAACGAACTGCCGATTGTTGCATTACGCATTGCATTAGTTTGCATCACGAACTACCTGATTGTTACATTACGCATTGCATTAGTTTGCATCACGAACTACCTGATTGTTGCATTACGCATTGCATTATTTTGGCATTACGAACTGCTTGATTGTTGCATAACGAACTGCATTACTTTTACATTGTAAAGTGCCTGATTCTTGCATTACGAACTGCATAGCTTTGCATTAGGACTGCATTTGATCATCTAGAATTGCTCATTAATACCGTCAGAACCTACAAGGGCTTGCTGGCCTAATAACCAGCAAGGTGAATTATTACAAGTACGCATATGTTGGATTGCTATTGTGTGGTCTCATCGTATATCTTTTTATATAAACATATACTTGTTTTTTTTATGAAACTCGTGTGGAGTCCATTTGTGGTGTCATCATTGGGTCACTGAGAGCGTGATTGCAAATACTTTACACATTTGCCATGAAGATAAGCCGGGCTGCTCGTGCCAAGCTACCGAGGGGGTGAGCAGGGGCTATCTGAAAAGGTGTCCTTCCTTTCCCTTACTTAGAAGCAAGGGTCCCTATTTGGCCTAAGGTACCTACCTCAACCAACTAGGGAACCCCGCCTCTAACAACTTCTCTCTAAGAAAGGGAGAGGTGGCCAGTCTGACGTTCTCCATATAAGTCACCAGAGGGTCACCTCATTTCTGTTGAAGAACTCGACTGGCAGGGTTTGACCTGCATATGTCAACTGGCCCTTGGTGCCGGGTCCAAAGCACTGGGCCAGACCCTCATGGTACCTGGCCCTCCTCCTCCACACACCCCTGGCCCTCCATTTCTCAGGTCCCAGGTGTCAGTCCTCCTCTTACACACTCAAATGCAGTACAAGTGTGGATTCTCAGCAGCGCCCAGCATTTCTCCCAAGGGGGAGGTGCGGAAAGGGGGTTTGGCTGTCTCAGTCTCAGTCTAGCCTTTATGAGGGTGCAGGAGGAAGCCCAAGCAGCCATTTTGCTGTCCCCTCTTGAAGGCCAGTGTCTTGCTGGTGCAGGGCATCCACTGTGCTTCCCATGTAGCACAGTGTCCAAAGCCTCTGACTGAATCATCAATGGCTCCCTCACCTCCAAGACTGGCCTGTCACCTGCCTCACCAATCTAGCATCAGGGCTCAAAGGGGCCGATGCTGCACAGCAATGGCAGATTAGGTGTGGATGATTGGGGCCCTAATAGAGCTTGTGTCTTGCTCTAATTCCACCACTGTTTTTATTTTCTCGTGCCTGCCTGTTCCTTTCGCCTTTCGCCGCTGCTGCCCCTGCGGCCCCTTCCCCCGGAATTCCCCCTGGAATTCCCCCGCCTCCCAGCCTCTCCTCCCTCCCACCTCCCCTACTTAATGGCGGCCGCTGCGCGGTCACACAGCGGACACGCGCAGCGGGTGCACCGCTGGCGCGCCGAAGGGCACCAAAGGCAAGCCCGTCTGTGCCCATCCGTGACCCGACCGCGGCCAGCGCCAGGAACCCTGGACCTCCCACTACCCATCGCTACGACACCACCACCCTCCTCGCACTCAACCCTGGAAGACTTAGAGAATGCCAACAGGCCTCGCCGAACATGACCCACGGCTAGCTCTCCTGCCTCCACTGCCGCCAGACCCTCACCGCCACCCCGGCCTCCAACACTGCCGACGCTAGCACCGGCGACACCCTAAAATGCATCCTCCTCAACGTACGCTCCGTACACAAACAAGCCATGGAAATCTGGAACCTACTCGACTCTCTCGCCCGACATCGCCTTCTTCACAGAGACCTTGACCAACGCATCCTCCGCCCCTGACATCAGCACCGCCATCCCAGACGGATACAAGATCCAGAGGAAAGACCGCCCCAACCACCCAGGAGGGGCCTCGCCATCGCCCACAAGAGCACCCTCCCCGCCTCACCACCTCCAGCGAAACCTTCTCCTCCGCCGAACACCTGCACTTCCAGATCCAGACCACCCCCAAAGCCACACTCTGAGGAACCCTCATCTACAGACCCCCCAGCCCCGAACACCCTTCGCCACCACCATCACCGACTTCATCGCACCCCACGCCATCGCCTCAACAAACTACATACTCATTGGAGACCTGAACTTCCACCTCGACAACCCCAGCGACCCCAACTCCACTATCCTTCGTGACAACCTCGCCAGCATCGGACTTTAACAACTCGTCAACACACCGACCCACAGAGCAGGACACACCCTCGACCCCATCTTCGCTGCCATGGACCGACCACCACTGCTTACACTTCGCCATCAACAAACCCAAGGCACCCAAACCAGCCCCACGCCCACCTCAAAGGAACTGGAGCAAGGTTACCGACGAGCAACTTAACTCCACCCTCACCCGAGACAACCACACCTGGGCACCTGACGCAAACGACGCAGCCAGAGAACTCCACACCTGGATCTCCAACTGCACAGACGAGCTCGCCCCGCTACGCAACCCCCACAGCCAACGCCCCAGGAAAGCCGCCTGGTTCACCACCGCTCTCCAAGAAGACAGACGCACCTGCAGACGCCTGGAGAAGAACTGGAGAAACACCAAGAAAACACTAAAACCACACCACCTACAAGGACGCCATGACGGACTACCACAACCAGATCAGCGCCAGCAAGAGGAACTTCATCCACAACAAAATCTTGGCCAACTCCACCAACTTCAAGGAACTTTTCAGTGTAATTCAAGAATTCACCAACCCACGCAGCGAAGCCACAGACATCTCCCCATCCCAAGACCTCTGCGACAAGCTTGGAACCTATTTCCACCTCAAGATGAAAAACCTCTACGACAACTTCATCGACCATCCACCAGGCGCCACAGATGGCCCCCCGCCCCCAGCAACACCAGCCAGCCCACCATCTCCAACTGGACACCGATCACGGCCGAAGACACCTCCTCGACCATGAAAAGCATCCACTCGGGGGCCCCCACCGACCCCTGCCCCCCTCACATCTACCACAGAGCCGCGGCTGCCATCGCACCCGAACTGCAACGCACCATCAACACCACCTTCAAAACAGGCACCTTCCCAGACGACTGGAAGCGTGCAGAAGTCAGACCCCTGCTCAAGAAGCCCACAGCTGACCCCACCGACCTCAAGAACTATCGGCCCATCTCGCTCCTCCCCTTCCAGCCAAAGTTGAAGAGAAAACAGTCAACAGGAAACTGACACGATTCATTGAAGAGAACGCCGTCCTTGACCCATCCCAATCCGGATTCTGAAGCAACCAAAGCACAGAGACCGCCCTACTCGCCACCACAGACGACATCCGCACCCTCCTGGACCAAGGCCACTCCACAGCCCTCATCCTACTTGACCTATCAGCGGCCTTCGACACCGTCTCCCACCGCACACTAGTCGACAGACTACACGACGCAGGCATACAAGGAACAGCCCTGGACTGGATCCGATCATTCCTCACCGGAAGAAGCCAAAGGATCAGAATCCCACCCTTCCTCTCCGACCCCACGAAAATCACCTGCGGAGTCCCACAGGGTTCATCACTGAGCCCCACCCTCTTCAACATCTACATGGCCCCCCTCGCAGCCATCGTCCGACAACACGGCCTCAACATCGTATCCTATGCTGACGACACCCAGCTCATCCTCTCCCTCACCAAAGACCCCACCACTGCCAAACTCAACTTCCAGAAAGGAATGCAAGACGTCGCAGTCTGGATGACCAACAGCTGCCTGAAGCTCAACACCGAGAGGACAGAAGTGCTCGTCCTCGGTACCACCCGTTCTGCATGGGACAGCACCTGGTGGCCGACCACCCTCGGAAGCCCACCTACCCCCTCAGACCACACCAAGAACCTCGGCATCGTACTCGACTCATCACTCACCATGAACCGACAGGTCAACGCTGTCACCTCCAGCTGCTTCAACACCCTCCGCATCCTCTGCAAGACCTTCAAGTGGATCCCCCCTGAGTCAAGGAGGACAGTCACCCACGCACTCCTCACCAGCAGACTGGACTATGGAAACGCACTCTACGCCGGCATCAACAAGTCCCTACTCCGCAAACTCCAGACAATAAAGAGCACCGCCGCCAGACTCGTCCTCGGCATCCCCTGACATGAACACATCAGCCAACACCTACGAAGTCTCCACTGGCTCCCCGTGGAGAAAAGAGTCACTTTCAAAATCCTCACTCTCGCCTACAAATGCCTACACAACAACGGACCCAATTACCTCAACGACAGAATCAACTTCCACGTACCCAAAAGAAACCTCCGATCTTCCAACCTCGCACTGGCCGAAACCCCACGCATCCACAGAGCCAGAGAAGGCGGAAGATCCTTCTCTCACATTGCAGCCAAGACCTGGAACGAGCTACCGGCAGACATCAGACGCGCCCCCTCCCTGAACACCTTCAGGAAGACCCTCAAGACCTGGCTCTTCGGCTAAACAGATCTGCAGACCCCCCCCTCAGCGCCTTGAGACCCTCATGGGTGAGTAGCGCACTTACAATTCCCTGATTGATTGATTGATTGATTGATTGATTGATCGATAGAGCTTCAACAAACCTCAACCGCCATCTTTGCCAGCTCAGCTGCGGTCATCCACAAGGTCATGTTTAGATTCATATCAGAAATGCGAAGAATTCCCCCTAAGTCCAGATATGCCTAGTGCCTTCGCTGTATCGTTTTATCTTTAATCTTATCATAGTATTTGAATTAATCGTGTTAACAAATACTGATGTTTTCACCATCTTAAATGAGATTGAATAATGACACTTCAAACACACTGCCATTCATAAGCCAGATCATGATTTTTTTTTTATGCAGTCTAACGGTGGTATTTAAAATCATATACAGGCTACCTTCCTATAGCCAAGGGCAGTTTTAGGTATCTCAATGCCAGATCATATTTTTAATAACCTTTTATGAAGTTGGATATTGCAGCATCAAGTCACCTAAAAAATTGCACAAGGATATAAGGTGGCATTGTGTGAAACAAATATAAGAACTTCATAAAGGAAAATAATAATTTTAATAACCTTCCTATCAATTAGAGTGGCAAGAGGCTGATTTTATGACATAATTTAGTTCAACAACATCCAACTGTGTTGATTACCAAAATATCACTAGCTTACACCTAACCCCTTTGCTGCTAGGCCCCCCCCCCTGCGCTGAGCCTTTTTTTGGCTATTTGGGGTAGTTCGTGCTTAGGCCCCAGTAACTTTTTGTCCACATAAGGTATCAACGTCAAATTTGCACCCTTTTTTTCAACACCCTGTGGATTCTAAAGGTACCCAGGGTTTGTGGGTTCCCCTGGAGGAGACCCAGCAATTAGCCTAAATACAGCTAATTATTTTATTTATTTATTTTAAATGGGAAAAAATTGCTGCAGAAGAAAGGGTCTAGTTTGTTCCCTACAATGGCATCCACAAAGAGTTTGTGATGCTGAAATCACCATCTTCTCAGCTTTCACAGTCAGGCAGAATTTTGTCAGAAAACCAAATTTTTCTATACAGTTTTGTCATTTTATTGGGACATTGACTATTTTTCCTATTTTTTGTGCTTTCTACCTCCTTCCAGTTAGTGGTAGAAATGGGTATGAAACCAATAATGGATCCCAAAAATCTATACAATTCTGAAAACTAGGCAAAAGTCTGAATTCAGCAAGTGGTTATTTGTGTAGATCCTTCAAGGTTTCTCTATAGAAAGTAACAGTTGAAAATAGAAAATATTGAAATGGAGTTGAAAAAAATAGCCATTTTTGCCAACATTTTCACTTGTAACTTCTCCTAAGTATGACAGATTTTTTAAAGCAATATACCGTTACATCCGCTGGACCTTTTAGGTTGTGGGGATATATAGGAATTGTAGTTTTACCAAGCACCCGAGGAACCCAGAGCCAATAACTGAGCTACGTCATGCAATGGTTTTTCATTGTGTGCCGGGAATATCGCAATTTATTTGGTAAAATATAAAGAGTGAAAAATACGTACCAAGGAAACCAATATATTTCTGAAATGGGAACAAAATATAGAGTTTTGAAGCAGTGGTTTTTTGCACATCTCCAAAATTGTGGGTACCCATACAAGCATGTGAATAGAGGTCATTTTTCAAAATGACTTCTTTTTCACAAATTGTCTCACATTTGTAAGGCAGAAATGCAAAGAAATTCAATTGGCAATAACACTTGGTCTACTATTCTGTGTTCCGCTTCATTTCCCAATAAAAACACTACCTCACTTGTGTTGGTAGGCCTAGTGTCCACGACAGGAAACGCCCCAAAACGCAACGCGGACACATCAAATTCTTTCGGTGAAAACAGACACTTTTTGTGCAATGTGCCAAGCTGTAGATTTTGAACCCTAGCTCAACCGGAAACTAGGGAAACCTAGCAAACCTATACATTTTTTAAAACTAGGCACCTTTGGGAAGCCATGATGGGGTGACTTGTGTGGCTCTCACTAGGTTTTGGTTACCCAGAATCCCTTGCAAATCTCAAAATTTGTCAAAAATTGACATTTTCCTCACATTTCTGTGATGGAAAGTTCTAGAATCTGCATGGATCCACAAACTCCCATCCACCCAGCATTTCCCAAAGTCTCCCAATAAAAATGGTACCTCACATGTGTGGGTTGGCCTAGTCCCCGCGACAGGAAACAGTCCAAAACGCAACATGGACACACCACATTTTTACAGTGAAAACTGACCCTTTTTAAGCAAAGTGCCTAGCTGTGGATTTTGAACCCAATTTCAGCCGGAACCTAGGGACACCTAGCAAACCTATACATTTTTGAAAACAAGACACCTAGGGGAATCCAGGATGGGGTGACTTGTGTGGCTATCACCAGGTTCTGTTACCCAGAATCCCTTGCAAATCTCAAACTTTCTAAAAAAAACACATTTTCCTCACATTTCTGTGATGGAAAGTTCTGGAATCTGCGTGGATCCACAAACTTCCACCCACCCCGAATTCCCCAAAGTCTCCTGATAAAAATTATACCTCACTTGTGTGGGTAGGCCTAGTGCCCATGACACGAAACGGGCCAAAATGCAACGTGGACACCCCACATTTTTGGAGTGAAAACTGACCCCTTTTTGCAAAGTGCCTAGCTGTGGATTGTGAACTCTAGCTCTGCTGGCACCTAGGGAAACCTAGCAAACCTATATATTTTTGAAAACTAGACACCCAGGGAACTCCAGGATGGGGTGAGTTGTGTGGCTTTTACCAGGTTCTGTTACCCTGAATCCCTTGCAAACCTCAAACTGTGTCCAAAAAAACAAATTTCCTCCCATTTCTTTGATGGAAAGTTCCAGAATCTTCGTGGATCCACAAAATTCTACTCACCCTGCATTTCCCAAATTCTCACAATAAAAATGGTACCTCAATTATGTGGGTAGGCCTAGTTCCTGTGACACGAAACGGGCCAAAATGCAACATAGACACACCACATTTTTACTGTGAAAACTGACCCTGTTTTTGCAAAGTACCTAGCTGTGGATTTTGAACCCTAGCTCTGCTGGCACCTAGGGAAACCTAGAAAATCTATACATTTTTGAAAACTAGACACCCAGGAGAATCCAGCATTGGGTGACTTGTGTGGCTCTCACCAGGTTCTGTTACCCAGAATCCCTTGCAAATATCAAACTTTGTCCAAAAAAACCACATTTTCCTCACATTTCTGTGATGGAAAGTTCTGGAATCTGTGTGGATCCACAAAATTCCACCCACCCCGCATTCTCCAAAGTCTACCGATAAAAATGGTACCTTACTTGTGTGGGTAGGCCTAGTGCATGTGACAGGAAACAGGTTTGGTAGGTTTCCCATGATGGCCGCAGAGCCCAGGGCCAAAAACCCAGGTGCCCCCCCCTTGCAAAACCAGGTTGTTTTGTGATAGGTAATTTTGATGTCTCCACAATACGATTTGGGCCCTTGCCTGTCGCGGGTACTTGGCCCACCCACACAAGTGAGGTACCATTTTTATTGGGAGATCCGGGGGAACACTGGGTGGTAGGAAATTTGTGTTCGCCCGGTGATCCCACATCTTTCCCACACAGATATTTAAGAAAAATTTGATTTTTTTCCAGCTAAATTTGAGGTTAGCAGGGGATTCATGGTAGGAAAATGTTGGGGGGTCCACGCAAGATCTACCTCCCTGCACTCCCCTGGGTGTCTAGTTTTCAGAAATGTGTGGGTTTGATAGGTTTCCCTAGATGGCCGCCGAGCCCGGGGCCAAAAACCCAGGTGACCCCCTTGCAAAACCAGGTCGATTTGTGATAGGCAATTTTGATGTCTCCACAATACGTTTTGCGCCCTTGCCTGTTGCGGGTACTTGGCCCATCCACACGAGTGAGGTACAATTTTTATCAGGAGACCTGGGGGGAATGCTGGATGGTAGGAAAATTATAGTTTTTCTGATACCAGAAGATTATGACACAGTAATACAATAGAAATGTGTGACTATAGTCACATTTTGAGGTTTGCATGGCATTGTGAGTAAAATAACTTGTTGAGATCCATGAGAGGCACACTACCCAGTACTCCCCATTTCTTTGTCTTTACAAAAATATCTAAAGTTAGTACATTTTGCCTAGAGACCAACTATACCTTAGAACTGAAAGACAGATAAGACAAATATGACTGCCTATCCATCTGTTCCTCAAGTACACACACATACTGGTTGGATTTGCACGAGGGTGAGTGAAAGGTTCAAAATTTATATTTTATTAACAAGAGATTTCACAAAAAGGAAATGCACTGTTAATAATTAAATTAAATTCAATTCAATTCAATATTATTTGTTATGGAACTCCTACGGAGGTCCCCAAAAATACACCAATACAATAAAAGGACATACTTTAAATACATTCAAAAAATATTTCTTCTTTTTTTTTTTTAAATACACCAATAAATTAGAAAAGAAGGAAAGAGGGAAAGACATACTCTGTATATAGTGCAAAATTCTACAATGTCCAACCATCAGAGGTTATAACATACAAACTAAACTTAAAAAAAATTCCTAATAAATAGCCAGAAATGTTTTAAAAAATTGAAATATCCTATGGCAAACCATTTCATTTGGTGAACCAATGACTCACAGCTCCTGAGCTGTAAAGCCACTGCAAGGCACCAACCTCTTTACAGGCCATTCACACACCTTTCATACTTGACACACACATTCACACCACCAGCTGTGGCCCCAACACATTGCAACACTCACATCAACAGACAATGTGGAGACAATGTACACCCTGGCAGAGAAAGACAGAAAAGACAAATATTACTTCAAAAGAACTATTCATTAAGTGCACACACATCGGGCCTGATTCACAGAACTAACTTACGTCAAAAACGTAAAGTTAGTACTTTTTGGTATTCACAGAATACACTTACTCATTTTGGTATTCACAGAATGAACTTACTCATTTCGGTATTCACAGAAGTTAGTAGCCTAACTTTAGGACTCCTAAATGCCTTCTGTGAATACCGAAAGTCTTAAAGTTAGGATTTTTCTCAGTTTAGGAGTAGTAAAGTTAGGACTCCTAACTTTAGGACTCCTAAATGCCTTCTGTGAATACCGAAAGTCTTAAAGTTAGGATTTTTCTCAGTTTAGGAGTAGTAAAGTTAGGACTCAACTTTACTACTCCTAAACTGAGAAAAATCTAACTTTAAGACTTTCGGTATTCACAGAAGGCATTTAGAGTCCTAAAGTTAGGAGTCCTAACTTTACTACTCCTAAACTGAGAAAAATCCTAACTTTAAGACTTTCGGTATTCACAGAAGGCATTTAGAAGTCCTAAAGTTAGGACTACTAACTTCTGTGAATACCGAAATGAGTAAGTTCATTCTGTGAATACCAAAATGAGTAAGTGTATTCTGTGAATACAAAAAGTACTAACTTTACGTTTTTGACGTAAGTTAGTTCTCTGAATCAGGCCCATACTGGTTGGATTTGGCACAAGGGTGAGTGAAGGTTCAGAGCGTAAAATGTTATTAACAAGAGATTTCACAAAAAGGAAATGCACTGTTAATAATTAAAAGGTTAAAAACCTGAACCAATGACTCAAAGCTCATGAGCTGTAAAGCCACGGCAAGGCACCAACGTCTTTACAGGCCATTCACACCCTTTCATACGTGGCACACAAGACCATTCACACCGCCAGCCGCGGGCCCAGCACATTACAACATTCACATCAACAGACAGCGCCATTCAAGGGCCCATCACTTTCATACGCCCACATGACTGACAGCAATCGCACTGGATGGTGGCTGAGATAGTGTGTGCAGTGGCGTTTGGCTAGCAGAGTGTGTAATGACCAGCAGCAAATCACTACTCACACACTGTCAGCCAAATGCCAGCCCACGCACACCACTAGTCCACGTACACTGCCAGCCAAATGCCAGTCCACCCACACCGCCAGCCAAAAGCCAGTCCACCCAAACCACTAGCCAAGCGCCAGCCCACACACACCACCAGCCAAGCACCAGTCCACGCACACCGCCAGACAAGCACCCGTCCACGCACACTACCAGCCAAGCACCAGTCCATGCAGACTGCCAGCCAAGCGCCAGTCCATGCACACTGCCAGCCAAGCGCCAGTCCACGCACACCGCCAGGCAAGCACCAGTCCACGCACAAGTCATCAATTTTTTTTTAACAAGAAAGAAAACACAAACCAATTGGAACTAGATACAAAACTATAACTACAAACATAACAGCTGTAACTAAAGACATCATTCTAATGCCAACCGTGAAACTAAACAACAAATATAAAGCCATACAGACCAGGCAGTACACTATTAGACTCACGGTTGCTCCTAAAAACTCTTTTGAGTGTGATACAATCTGAAACATGTGGGCACACACAGCATAGGATTAGAAGGACAATCAGCACACTGCATACGACTCTCCTTCTGCATACCTCTTCGCAAACAGACTCTACATCTCTTACAGGGATTGTTTTTTTGGGGCATGAGAGGAATTAAATCGGGAAAGTGGTGATCTTTCAATCTAGCCACATCCTCCACCATTCCAACTCTAGAAACACTTGCCTGTTCCACTACAACAAGGCTGCTTATCACAGACTCCTAAAACTGAACAAAAGTCATCTTTGACGCTGGAGAACACTCCTTGAACACAGCAAAAGCATTAAAAGTTGCTAAATTGAAAAGATGGATGGCCACAGTCACCAATCCAAATATCAAATCCAAGTATCAAATACCACGTGAAGTGTATTTGAAAGCACCATGGCTTAACAAGCCAAAACAAGCAAAGCAGTGGAAGAATGGTGCAATGCCTACCAAGCCACACTATGCCGAAGCAACACTACTCGCTATCAATGAATAGAAATCCTAAACAAAGAGCAAAGCCACCAACAATGTAAAATAGAACAATCTAGTACCCAAATAAAACCTAAAATAGCCAAACAAACCAAAGAAATGTACAACATTTTTAAAAGCAAAGTAGAAATGTATATTAACAACAAAGGCCTCCCCTTAATTGGGGAACTACAGAAGTTGGCCAAAAGATGGAGGGGCAAGATACACAGCACTGCCTACTAGATTGATGCCATAGGGGTGCTAATCTGGGTAGCCCCTGGAGTGCATTTGCTGCGCATCATACCCGAGTGGCCTCAGAGGGGCATTATGTGGTAGTAGAGGGTGAACTAGATGGTGCACCACTCGCTCCAGTGGCAATATATGCACCGAATACTAATCAGGTCCCTTTTTACTCATCACTCACTCCAGCACTCCTGACCACAACACAGATATAAATGGAATGGTGCAGCAATTTTAACTGCATTCTAAATCTAGACCTTGATATATCCAACCCACCGGTACCGGAAGCACAAGCATTCACTAATACCCAAACACTCCAGCAATGAACCTAACATGCTAAAGTAATGGACCGATGGAGGGCCTTATACCCCAGTACAAGCAAATACTCACATTACTCTGGCGTCCACACATTGCACACTAGAGTTAACATAACGTTTGGCACAGCAGACTTAGGCACTAAGACGATGGATGCAGAATATTTGGTACGCGCACTGTCTGATCACAACCCCTTATGAATTACCATCACATGGGGTAGACCACGCCCTGCGATATCCATGTGGCATTTGCAGGTGGAGGCTCTTTGTTAAACGGTGTTCCAAGACCAGATAAGGGAGGCGATAGAGCAGTATTTTACTGAAAACACCTGATGGTAACTGTTCTCACCATAGAATGGGATGCATTTAAAGTGATCCTTAGGGGGCTATGTATAAAAAGAAGTCATAGGAACCAAGAAGGTGCTTTGCAGGACCTTACATGTAAATAAATACATATTTGGGACCTAGAGATCCTAAGTCTGACAGATGATGCACCGCAGACAGCCCTAGGGGAACTGAGAAATTAATATGAAGAAACCCTAACGCGATAATGTAATTTAGATTATAAGGAATATACCATGCCAGCACACATTAGGTGATAAGGCTGGGATGATCCTCCTACTTACACTTCTGGGTTAGCACAGTGCTTGCTACAGGTGTACATGGAGACCATGGATAATGGTAGTCTGCCAGCTGCCATGAAGGAAGCTCTGATAATTGTTCTCCCTAAGTCAGGTTTGGACCCTCTCAAGGTGGGAACATACAGACCACTGTCACTCCTAAATTTTGATTACAAGATTCTGGGGAAGATCCTGGTGACTTGCCTGATACCTATTATGCAGTCACTCATACACCTAAATCAAAACGGCTTTGTACCAGGTAGGAACATGTTCATAAACCTACAATGCTTGTTTAAGATTATAGCAAACAAAACAAGGTGACGTACGGAGTGCTGAAACTTTTCAACCACTCACCCAAGTCGAGAGATCTGGGTTTAATCCATTGTTCTTTTGCTCACTATGCCCCCCAAGTTTGGACCCAGCCATATGCAAATCAGTCTTGACCCTTCTCCTCAGGGTAACAGTCCAGCCCGAACTGCCAGGCCAGGTCCTCCCTGAACTGGAAACAAGCATCCTGGGACCGGTTTTGAGGTATCACCCGTCATCAGCCAGGCTAGCTTGAATCCAGAGGCACAGCAAGCAAGGGACCCACGTCTGGGCATACCCTTGGCCCCTTAGAGCATACATAGCAAACACAACAACATGATGAACGGAGTGCTGAAACTTTTTAACCACTCACGCCAGGCAAGAGATCTGGGTCTAATCCATCATTATTTTGCTCACTATGCCACCCCAGTTTGGACCCAGCCATATGCAAATCAGTCTCCTCATGAGAACAATCCAACTGGAACTGCAAGGCCAAGTCCTCCCTGAACTGGAAATAAGCATCCTTGGACCAGTTTTGGGGTATCACCCATCATCAGCCAGGCTAGCTTGAATACAGTGGTACAGCAATCAAGGGACCCACGTCTGGGCATACCCTTGGCCACTTAGAAAGTACCTAGCAAACACAACAAAATGATGGGAGGAGTGCTGAAACCTTTCAGCCACTCACCCCCAATCAAGAGATCTGGGTTTAATCCATCATTCTTTTGTTCACTATGCCACTCCTTGCACCTCTGGATTCAGGCTAGCCTGGCTGATGAGGGGTGATATACCCCGAAACCAGTCCCAGGATGCTTCTTTCCGGTCAAGGGAGGACCCGGCTTGGCAGTTCGGGCTGGACTCTACCCATGAAAAGCAGGGTCAAGACTGATTTGCATATGGCTGGGTCCAAACTGGGGTGGCGTAGTGAGCAAAAGAACGATGTTTTTAAGCCCGATCTCTTGACTGGGGGACAATGTTTGATTTATTATGCATCCCATCCTTCATTGTTGCCACAGTATGTTTAGGATTATAGACTGGGTCAAATGGTACAAAGTCCAAAACTGGATAGCATCATTTCATATAAAAAAAAGCTTTCGATACTTTGTGCTGGCCATTCCATTTTGCCATGCTTGCCAAAATAGGAGCGTGGTCGGGATTCCGAAAGTGGGTGTCCCTACTGAATACAGACCCATTTGCATTGGTATGCACAGGCATTAGAGCTCAGACCCCATTGCAATTTACAGAGCAACCGGCCAGGGATGTCCCTTATCCCTGATACTATTTTCTCTAGCAATGGAGCCTCTAGCATGCCTCTTGTGAGATAAAGGCCCTGATTGGGGGATTACAATTGGTCGAAAAAACTCACGACATATCATTATATTCCGATGATGCTCTGATTTACCTCTGTGCGAACAATACCAATGTCCCATTGTTGGTTGAACTCCTCAATGTCTATGAGAGAATTATATATCACTCTCATGTTTTTTTGTTCACTTGTTAATACGAAAAATTAACAAAGAAATATTGAAAAAAATAAAAAATTCTATCCTACCTAGAATCCATAGAAAGAGCACTACTATAAGCAATCTAATATATCAACAAAAAAATACTCTAGCAAAAACATACCAAATACATCTATTTATAAATAATAATTAAAAATATTTACTAATCAGTCTAAAGTGTATATATAATATTAAAAATAAAATGCAATAAGACTGATAAATAAAAATAATTTCAAATTATATTAACAAATAAATTAATTCTATTTTTAAAAAACATACCTCATCATTTAAAAAGTGAACACATAGTACTAATTAGCAAAAAAAAACAGAAACTACACAACATTATATTAAACATTGCAATTCAATTAATAACTGTAAAACAAATAAACATTTCCCACCCATTAAAATAAAATAGATATTACTTACAGTT
Organism: Calotriton arnoldi; assembly: GCA_963921515.1. Classification (NCBI taxonomy): domain Eukaryota; kingdom Metazoa; phylum Chordata; class Amphibia; order Caudata; family Salamandridae; genus Calotriton; species Calotriton arnoldi. The sequence goes on along the minus strand of CAWUFW010000695.1, from coordinate 3,551,595 downwards.
TTGTAGCTGAAGTCAATTATCTTTAACAAACCCACAAAAAATAAATTCACAAAAAAGAAGAAAATAAGCCCAAAAAATAGAAAACATTAGACGTAAACATCAAAATGAAAAACACGTTGCATGAAACCTACAAAATTAAAGGAACTTAAAAAGAAATAAAGATTAATATATAACAAACCTTGTTTCATTTATTTATTTATTTTATTTGAAAAGTTTTATAAAGCGCGAACAAGACCCATATGGGTATCAGAGCGCTGTACATACATGGCAAAGACGAGGGTAACAAACTCAAAGGGACAATAAGTGAGGTTACAGCAGAGTGGGAAAAACAGAAACAGTTGAGAGTTGGGGGTAACCATAGGGTGTCCTAGAGCACGAAAACAGTTTAGCATACCAGCATACAATAAAGTGCATTCGAGTATTACAATAAGAATCAAAAATTAACATACAAGAGCATGAGAGTCAATTGATGCTGTTAAAGCTCGTTCAGGAGTAGCCGTTTGACAAGTTTCTTAAAAGATGATGTGGAGGGATTGGATCTGATCTCAGGAGGCAGGGAGTTCCAGATTCTTGGAGCCAGACCAGAGAAAGTACGATTTTAAGACTTTTTTTTTTAATCTTGGAGGTTTCAAGAGTAGGGTGGACGTACTTCTAAGGTTCCGCCCAGAGCCCGAGAGGTCAAGCTTATTTGCCAAGTAGATCGGAGTGTTATAATGTATGGCTTTATGGGTCAGGCAGGCTATCTTGAATCGGATTCTGGCTTCAATAGATAGCCAATTTAGTTGCACAAGGTCAGGGGAGATGTGGTCATGCTTTCTGGAGCCCGTGATGAGTCTAGCCGAAGCGTTCAGGGTAACTCGGAGTGGGGCCAAGCTAGCTTTGGGAAGTCCAGCAAGGGTCACCAGCCCATATTCCAACCTAGAGATAACCAAGGATTGAACCGCCGGCTTGATGTCTTCGGGTGGGAGGAAAGGTTTGATTTTCCTAAGGGTGTTAAGTTGAAAGTTGGCTCCCCTATTAGCTGCACTGATATGCGCTTGTATGTTTAAGTGTTTATCCAAGGTGATGCCTAGAGATTTGGCAGAGTCTACGACATGAGGGGTGCAGTTCAGAGCAGTGAGTTGTTTTAGCCAATCCAGGGTAGGAGCCGAGTGATTGGGGGGGGGGGGTGGGGAATCAAAAGGAATTCAGTTTTGAGAGTATTTAACAGCAGATGGTTCTGAGCTAACCATTGTTGGGTTTGTGAAAGTGCAGCATTTAGCGTTTTTATGTCCTCCTGAGAGGAGATCTTCAGGTACAATTGCGTGTCATCCGCATACATGTGGTACTGAATGTTAGCAAGGTTCAGAATGACGAAAAGTGGTTCCATAAAGAGGTTGAAGAGAGTGGGCCAGAGAGCAGATCCTTGAGGCACTTCTATCTTGACTGGGGTACTGGTAGCAAGGGACTGGTTGATTTTGATCCTTTGTGTGCGGTTATGCAGGAAAGAGGCAAACCAATTTAGGACCGGGCCCGAGAGACCCATCCTATGTTGAAGAAGATCAATCAGGTTCTCATGTTTGACGGTATCAAAGGCTGAAGACAGGTCCAGGAGGATCAGGAGACAAGGGACATTTTGGTCCAGGAATCTCAAGGCGTCATCTACAATGTGGGTTAGTGCCGTTTCAGTACTGTGGCCTGATCTGAAACCTGATTGATGGGGGGCAAGGAGATGATATTTCTCAATGTGTTTGCATAGCTGTGAGTGGACGCATTTTTCAAGCAGCTTAGCTAGTGTCCTAATGCAGGTGATAGGTCTGAAGTTGTTAGGATCCGAGAGGTCCACGTTGGGTTTCTTAGGGATGGGCGTAACTTGCCCAACCTTGAGGCAGTCGGGTATCTTTCCCTGTAAGAGGGATTCATGAATGATCCTGGACCAAAGAGGGAGAATGGCTGAGTTAAGCTCTTTGAAAAGCTTGGCCGGTAAAGGATCACTAAAACGGTTGGAGGGTTTAAGGGACGCCATGCTGTGTAGAAGCTCCTTGACATCAGGGAGGCGAAAGGAGTTCCAAGAGGCGTTATTCTTGGGAGAACATCCTAAGGGCGATGATATTGTTGAGGATTCTACCCGCTCAACTGGAAAGGCGGATGGATTCGGGGGCCTCAGATTTGGAGTACAAGGACGAAACTCCAGCTCGATTTTCCTTATTTTTTCAGAAAAATGGACAGTGAAATCATCCGCGCTAGGAAGCACGGAGCCCGGGGAGGTGATAGGGTTGGAAGAATGGCTGGCTTGTTCCTTGATGATTTCAAAGAGTTTCTTAGGTCTATTTTTGGCTCCATCCAACTGAGTTCTGAAGTGGTCTATTTTAGTCACGCGGATGTGTTTGTTGTAAGTACTTCTCACTTTCCTAAGTTGCGTGAGACTAGTAGTGGAGGGTGTGTTTCTCCAGAGTCTCTCTGAGAGTCTAAAATTGCGCCGCTCATCATTAACGGCACCATTGAACCAGGGTTTCGATTGTTTGACGGGAATCCTTTTGAGTTGCTTCGGTGCAATAGTATCAAGAATGTTAGACAACGTGCTAATGTTGTGATCTGAGAGATCGTCAAGGTTGGTCATGTTGGGGGGGTTGTAGACTGTTTTTGGCGATTGCAGTTAGCGTATTGATGTTCAGGTCTCTCATATCACGCGTCAGTTGTTTAGCTTTGAGGGGTTGTCCCTGCCTACCCAAGCCCTTATCCAAGATGAGGAAGGGAATTTGATGATGATCTGACCAGTCACAGTGTAAGACGTCACCTACTTGTATGCAATTGTCTTTAGCTATTATCAGGTCGAGAGTAGCGCCTTTGTTGTGTGTAGGGCCTTTGCATAGCTGTGAGAGGTTAAGGTCAGAAAGAAAAGATTTAAAGGAGCAGACTATGGGATCATTAGCGTAATTCCAGTGAAGGTTAAAGTCTCCGAGGAAGACGTGGCAGAGTTGATCCGAGCTCGAGCTAATGACCTCCAGGATTTGCTCTATGAAGACCAGATTGTCACCAGGTGGATGATAGATGGAGTGCAGTACACAAACCTTTTTGCCTTTATTCCAGATTTCGGTGACCAGTTGTTCACAGGAGGATAACACCGCACATAGAGATTGTTTTACGGTGAGGTTGGAGCGATGAATGCAGGCAATGCCCCCCCCCCCCCCCCAGTTTTAACAGGTTGGTCGCTTCTGATAATGGTGCAGTCCGGCGGGATTAAGAAGTCGAGAATTGGGGCGGAGGTATCATTGAGCCAAGTTTCAGTGAGAATCAGTAGGTCCAGGTTTTGTGCAATGATGAGTTCTGAGATATCCGCAGCATGTTTCACAGCGGATCTGCAGTTGAGTAGCATCGATTTGACGTGCCGGTTGGAGGTGATCACTTCATGATGGGAGGTGGTTATGTGGAGTAGATTTTCTTTGATCACTGATCTGTGCTTAAGACTAGGTTCCCTGTCAGGGTCCGAGATGATGGAGGGGATGTTGAGAGTAGGGTATGTGGAGGAGACAGTCCTCGGGTCAGTGTAAGAGTGTAGGAGGGAGAGAATGTCCTCCTCCAATAGCTGGGGCAGGAGTCTATGAGGCCTAGAGTGATGGTTAGGTAAAGGCCTAGCGCTCCACCTAAGAGCAGAGTGGACAGCGGAAGGGACGTTAGGAGCATAGATCAAATACTGAGAGTCATAATTCTCTCCTCAGCGCAGTGGAAGTACTCCAGAGCTTTTCCATCTTCAGGGAGAACTGTAGTAAGCTTTGCACGATCTCTTTAACAGCCAAGAGATCCTGCTTGAGATCAGCAATCTTCTCCTCCAGGCAGGGCCTGTTAATGCCCTTATCCTCAGCACCAGCAAGAGATGCTTGGCCTAACCCAGTAGCGAGAGGGGTAAAGGAGGGTTGAGTAGGACCCTTGTCATAGTTACCGGGGGAGAGAGAGTCAAGCTTGGGATTGGAACCGGAGCCAAGGGTGGGAGTGTAGGCAGGCGGAATGTAAATAGGCAGGGCAGTAGGTGTGGCATGTAGGGCGTGAGAGGGTGAGTGTAGGTTACTGGTCAGCTGGCTGGCATCAACAGCTGTATCCCAAGCCCTAGAAATGTCCAATTCTGAGTCTAAGGGTGGAGGACCATTGAAATCCTTGTTCTTGAAATTGGAGTGATGCCCACCAACCTGGTTGTAGGAGAGTGCTGTGTGTGGAGAGGGGGACACAAGATAAGAGGGAGGGCACAGAACGGTCGGTGATGTGCTGGGGTGGGCAGCTGGGGGGGCGTAGCTCCGGTCAAAACCAAGACACACTTGAGGAAGAGTAAGGTTGTCCGGGCTAAGGGCGTTTCCTTCATAAAAAATGCATCCCAAAATAGGACAATCCCTGACTCCTATGAAAATTCTGTACAAACACAACATACTCACGTACGCAAAACAAACACCCCACGATGATTTAAAAAACAATAACATTCATTAGAAAATACCAAACACATAGCTCAATTCACTACTACACTGTACTATGCTCTGCATAATACTGTAAGGCCTACTGTTCTAAACAACAAAAACCCAATCTTCACTCTAACACAAAACCAATAACACATAACAAACTTCACACTAATCTAACTTTACTTAGTCTAACCACATGCCCCCTACCCCCAGCTGTCCAAAAAGTAACTTAAAAGTAGCTTTGCCTGATCCATAGAGCAGCAGCAGGGGCCTGTTATTACCCAGAACCAGGAACAACCCAAAATGATAATAATTGACTAAAAAAGAAAGGTAGATGTAAAAAAAAAAAATCAGCTCACTGAAAATTCAGAAAATTAATTATTCATTCCTACAAGGCAATGATTAATAAAAAAATGTTAACTTTTTTATTTATGCCATAATAATGTATTAAAATATACTATTGAAATATAATGAATTTGTAGCACTTAATAATATATAATAAGTATACATATGTTTACAAAAATCTATGAATAATGTTAAAAATAAAATCCATTTTTGATAAAATATCTTTAAAACCTATGTGAAAAAAGTAACATTGCAATATAAATTGTATGCATAAAATGTTATGTTAAAGTTAACATTAAAACATGTATAAATGGGTTAAGAACAATTGTGTACATGTGTACAAGATACACATTATGTTAAAAAATATTACACACATACCTATTTATTTTTATCTTTCTTATAACATTTTTTTAAATTGGTTCAAGTATAACATATTGCAAACAGTTAATTCATTTTAATGCCGCTTGTTTACCCTGAGTTTTATTTCTCGGGCACAATGTGCCAGTTATCTTATAGGGTCTTGCAAGGAACCATTACTCTTTCTTTTTTTTTAACACTATGCTTTCTTTCTAAAATGTCTTATATTGTCATGGTTTTAAGTAATCTAAACAATAAACTTTGATTGACTTGACTACACACATACCTATGATAAAAAGGTATATGTTAAAAATAAACCTTGTAATTCTCTGTGTTTGAAACATTTTCTATCTAAAATTAGCAATAGCAAAAGGGGCATATTTATGAAATTAGTGGTGCAGTGCAGCGCAACAAGTCACCTTGCTGCACTGACCTGCGCCACTGGGAAAGGGCAGGAATGCACTGTATTTATCCAATACAATGAATTCCTGTCCTTTCCCCTTGTGCAGATGCCGTTCTGGCAGCCTAGCGCCAAAGCAGGCACCCTTGCAACATGGTGCACGGGTGCCTCCATTGCATGCAGGATTGTTTTGGTGAAGGAAGGGGCACCTTCCTGCATGAAAACAATCCTGAGACGCTTTTTTCTCTTTCTATGTGTGCTGCAGAATGAGAAAGATATTTCTCCTCGTTATGCCTCACCTGTGGAGGCATATGTTTTTGGCGCATTCCCAGATTTACAAGTCCTTCTAAATCTGGAAATGCTTCAAAAACCATGGAACACCTCCCTGGCACAGAGTAAGGCAATGTAACGAATTGCACTGCATTGCCTTTCTCCAGATTTTTTAAGCCATTCTTAGCCATGTAAAGCAAAGTGGCTTTGCGTGGCTTCATAAATCTGACTTGGAGGCTTGCGTCACATATGTACCACTTTGCATGGTGCAAACATGATGCAAGCCTCTCATAAATTTGGCTCTAGATGTTTACATATTATTTCTAAAAACATACAAACATTACACCCCACCTAACATTCAAAAACATATACATATTAACTAAATACTATTTAATCATCATTACAATGTACACTTTATTTGGAAAACACATTTAAAATTTACATTGGGTAGGTGTTGGACATTGAAAAGGTTTAGATTTACTATATCCACTTTAATCTAAGCTTCATAAGGGAAGGTCTTGAATATTAAAGGGGTTGCGTTTATTAATCCCACTCCAATTGAAGTGCATTTATTAACAAATACAACTTTATCATTTATATTATATATAAAGTAAATTTAATTCAAATAAAAATGTTTATTAATGTTTACACCAATTAATACCTTTTTAATTAATGTATGCACATTTAAAACTTCAATTTAAAATAACTTTCAAATTTAAACAAATTTGTGTTCAACATATCTTTAGTATCAACTTATAAAAATATATATATAATAATAAAATGTTTAACATGCATCATGTACTAATATCTGTACATGTAAAAGCTTTTTAAAAATTTTTGTACATTTTTATGTTAAAATATGTGTAAAAGTAAATATACTAACATATTTTTACATCAAAATCTAATAAATAATTTTTAACAAATCAAAATTAAATATCAAATAAAAATAAAAAAATGTAAAACAAATAGCCATTGTATGCATTCTATTTAAAATCAACAAACTACAACAAAAATAATTGTAAATTAAATAAATTCAATACTATAATGTAAACAGTTAATTTACATTACACTAAAAACATGGTATTGTGTTGTTTATTGTTTAAAAGCATAAATGTACCACCAAGTAAACTCCCTACTCCTTCCCCTCATAAATACTGCATCCTGTAGCTTGAAAAATTAATATATAGAAATTATGAATTAAAATTGTATTTTTTAAATATTTATTTAAGAAATACATAAATACATATCTTTAAACAAGTATAGCACATTATTAATACTACCCACACAATTGCCATACAAATTGTAGCATTTTCATCAAAAACCACTAAAAGACATATAGCACTTAATATACGATTCGATTCGATTTTAGAGCTTTTATTCGGTTAAATAAATCAACCATATAAGCAATACAGACATAAAAAGCTCGATCTACAGAAAAATCCGAAAAAATATAAAACAGTGGGATAAAAAAGCGAATACATCAAGGTGCGTAAACATGTTGATACAGATACAAAGTGCAAGTGCATAATTCACATGAAGGTCCAAACATTTACTGGATCATATATTAACCCAATTCAAAAGTGCAAATGCATATAATTACATATAAATAAATTCATAATACCCTTAAAACACACAATCAGATATCAATAATCATAGATTTCCTAACACTAATAGATTTCAGAAGAAATGTAGCTAAATAAAAGCATAATCGTGGGTCATCCAATCTAAAGAGCAGGTTCAAGGCATCTGTAGTGGATCTTATATTGTAATGTAGAAAAAAAGGTTTTAAATAAAATCTCCTAAGATGGGAATAAAATAGACAGAATAATAACATATGGCAGCAGCTTTGTCTTGAGACTCCATCACATGGGCATACATGAACAGAACACTGTTTCATAATTGGAAAATTAACAAGATGATGTACAATACCCAATCTTAAGCGTGTCAGCACAAATCGATGTGAAACTCTAGTCACTGCTGATAAATAACTTTGAAAACCCTGTTTAAGGTCCAATTGCGAATAAAAGAGGAAAGTTGATTGATTCTTGATAACACATGAACGAGCCTCTATTTTATTTGCTAGCATGGTTAATTTTATCTCAGCTCTAGCAACAGAAAGAGTACACCCAGGATCCGTTCTGATGTCACAGTTGAATAAGAATTTAAACCAATAAATAATATAATTAAGCCAGGGTATTCTTAAACAATTCTCCAATTTGAGGCAGTCCCGTATAATAGATTGAGTAAATAATGTTTCCTCTTTTGACCATATAGATTTCCATAATAAAAGGGGTCGTGTTGAAGCCAGATCTGAAATATATCTGATGCCCACCTCACGGTGGAGCAATTCCGTAGAGGCAGATGAAGGGGCACAAAGTAAGCGTTTTAAAAACGAATTTTCAGTTTGTTGTAATATATTACCTTGAAAATGACCCCAAACACCTGCCCCATAAAGAGCTGCGGTAACGCATCGTATCTCATAGATTGTCAACATGTCTTTAATGCGTCGATTTCCCAATTTAGCCGCAAATCTAAAAATACCATTTATATTTCTAAGCATCTTAGAACAGGCATTATCCTGTTCCTGGGCCCATGACCTATTCCCTGCAAAAGTAATACCCAGGTAACAAAATGTCTTAACTATCTGGACCTTGTAACCTTCAATAAAATAAGAGCTAGATGTTATAGGGTTCCTACCGCAAGCCATAACAAAAGTTTTTGATTGGTTAATTAAAAGTTTTCTTTTAGTAATAAAAACAGTAAAATTATCAATAAGACGCTGTAGCCCAATAGGGGTGCGAGAGAGTAAAACCGCATCATCGGCGTATAAAAGAATTGGGACAGACTTCCCATCCACCCTAGGGGCATCCGACTCAAACAATTTCAGTGCTGCGTCATCTTCATTGATAAACAATGAAAAAAGTAATGGAGCTAGGACGCAGCCCTGTCGGATGCCTCTTTTGACTTTAAAAGGCGGGGTATATTCGCCTAAATGACCGTACCGCACCCTACTTGATAGCTCCCCATATAATCTAGCCAAGAAAAATATAATCTCTTTGGGGGCACCCATATCCAACAATAAGGGCCATAAAATGGAGTGGTCTACCAAATCAAAAGCGCTGCTAAGGTCAGCAAAACACAAATATAAATTTCCCTCCTTAGCTAATGTGTACTTGCCGATCAAAAGATCCAGGTTGACACACTGCTCCAGTGTGCCAACACCCTTTCTAAACCCATATTGCACTTGAGTAAGGACTGACTTTTCTTGGACCCAGGTCTCGAGTCTTGATAACATGACCCTACTCATGGGGGTCGATTCCGATTCGGGCCGGAAATCTCTCCGACCGAGCCGGACCCGGAGAGATTTCCGACCGAATCGGACCCGTGCAGTCCGACCGAACGAGTCCGATGCATTCGTATGCCACCGGACACGAGTCGGTCGGACTCCCATTGAACTCAATGGGAGCCGGTCGTACAACGCGTACGCGGGCTCCCATTGCCTCAATGGGTGCGAGGCGGACAAGGGCGCCCCCTACAGCGAGTACGCCGCGAGCGCTCGCGGCGTACACGCACAGGTAGGGGGGACCCATGGGTCCCCCTGTGTGCGCCTCGCACGGGTGCGCGTACAGGGGGTCCGACACGGACCCCCAAAGTACGGCTCCGACAGCGAGTTCGAGTCGGACGGCGCGAGTCGGTCGGAGCGGTCGAGGTGCGCATCGTACTTACCTGGCCGGAAAACGTCTCCATTGCGCGGTGCGAATCGGGTCCGAGCGAGTCGGTCGGAGCGGTCGGGTCGCCCGGACGAGTCGGTCGGCGGACTCGCATCGTACTCGCTCGGCCGGACCCGCGTACGATTCGGTCGGGAAAAAGGGCTCCGAATCGGATCCGGTAAAGCCGAATCCTATTCGGAGCCCTACCGGCCGAGATCGGAATCGGCCCCATGATCTTTATAGACGAGTCCAATAAAGAAATCGGGCGATAATTACAAGCATCAGTCTTAACACCCTTCTTATAAATTGGTATTATAATTGACTGGCCCCAAGATAAAGGAAAATGAGTCTCAACGGCGACATTAAAAACTCTGGTTAAAAACGGCGACCATAAAACCATTTCATTTTTATAAAAGTCTATCGGGACCCCATCGGGACCCGGTGCCTTACCCCCCTTACTACTAATTATGCCCTCAAATACTTCCTCTATACTAATTGACAAGGGCAATTTTGGCCATTCAACAGGGTTATGATTAGACAAAGTGAATGGAACATCTTTATCGAAAGAATTAAAAATAGTGGAAAAATGGGCTACCCATGAATTACAGTTAATATAAGAATTAAATTCAGGAATATGGTCTTCCTTCAGAAAGGAACTATTGACGGTATCCCAGAAAAGTTTATTATTTTTAGTATCGGCTGCCAGACTTAAGTCTTACCAGGCTCTTTCTTGGAGTTCCAATTTCCTGATTTTTAGGGCTAAAGCGTATTCTGCACGTAAGGCCTTAATTATATCCGGGTTTCTTGGTTTACACCCCAGAGCTTGTTTAAGGCGGCCCAAAGCCCCTATACAGTTATCATCAAACCATCCCACCTTAGGTTTTTTATTCCTACACACTGGTTTCAACAAAGGTTCTCCACAGCATTATTGATCCTTGTAAAATTATCAAGCAACAATGCTGGGTCAACCTCATCCCCTAAGCAGACTTGAATTTCATTCTGACACTGTGTAATAACATCGTACTGGATTTTAGATGGGTCCAGACCAGCCCATTTTATCCGGACACCATTCGGTCTGGTGGGGGCAATACATAGGCTGTGTGGAACACTGATGATATTTTAAAGCCCCAACATAATAAATACAAAGAAATACTATTATGGTCACTAGTTGGTTGGTCCGTTATCCAGGGGTTGAAAATAAATGTACACTATTACTAGAAATAATAATGTGATCAATATTAGACGATGCATTCCTACCTGTGAATGTGGGACATATCATGTTATTTTTGTCGGTAGCACAATACAGTAATTCTAAATCCAGTTTAACGATAACACCATTTAAGGCACTACCATATTCACAATGGGGGAAATGCATATAACAATCATCTTCAAATTCCCCCTCCTAGGCCCACAAACTTTGGTCAGGGACAATGGGCATATTTGAACATTAAAATCGCCAACCCAAAGAATAATAATCGGTTTCCTAATGGTGCTAGTCAATTTCTCGAGTTCCCTTTCCAGGGTATGGACAATAGAACTACGTAAGGAATTAAACAGATTGTTATAAAAATTGATCAAAATAACATCATTGCCCACGGTGGAAGACATCCACATAATCTGAGAATAAGTTCCCCTAGTAATACAACTTTTAATTTTACATTTATCCAAATTAGTAGAAATCAAAATCAAGAGGCCGCCCTTAGCTCTACCCGAAAGGGAGGCCTGGGCTGGTAACCAATATGAGGTAAAACCCTCTACATATATTGGATCGGTGCACCACGTCTCCTGTAAACATATAATATCATGTTGGGCCAAAATAAAATCAGACCATGATGGTGTACCTATTTTACTTTTAAGCCCAGCAATGTTCCATGTTGTAACTTGGTACCCTTTGCCCATATTAGTTTCATAGAATTCCTGGGGGGGTACTTCGTGTCCCACTTCTTTACTAATAATAATGGATTCTAGTGGAATACTTTCTGAATTACTAGGGATACTGACTGTCCATAATACGTTAGTGGATAACGACTCACATTGCTCTATCATGCATAAACCAGCTTTACTAGTTATGATCTTAGCATTTGAAGTTTCCATCATGGGACTTTTAGATAAATAACTCTCAAATGCAACCTCATTAGCCCGTATCAGTCCCTCACGTCAATCATTGGTATCCAAACTACTCAGAGCCTGATACCTATTAGTTACTGGAATAGCAAAATGAGGCAGGGTGGAAACCTGAGAAGAAGCTAACAAAGATCCATTTGGAGGCCAGCTTACGTTTCCATGCATCACCCTCAGGTGTCTATAAAAGTACCCCAGAGGGAGAAGAGTGGTATTAAATTCCCCCCGTATGGGAGGTGGTGCATTTTTAAGGGTATTGGATGCCCATCTTGGTGATCTAAAATTAATGATGATACAGTCCCCATCAAAGCATTTTTCGAAGGCCCGATCCAGCCCACTCTACGGGTTGTTAAAATCTGGTTTATTCCTTCCATAGGATAACCACAACTATTAGTCAGCCAAAACACTACTTTGTTCATAAGTGAACCATGTTCTTCTGCCTGCCCAATTTGAAGTTTGGGGACATTGGCCAAAATTACAACATAGGGACTACATTCGGGGGCAAATTTGCAACCGGGGCCATTATCCTATCCCCATGGGCTAAGGATCTTAGACCAGCAGGCTTTATAGGATCAGATGATTTAAATTCGTCTGGCTTATTCATTACTTGCTCCTTTTGAGGTGGTGCAAAACCACTATTAGTAGTTAGGTTTCCTATTACTATATTTCTATCTTTTTCCCTATTTTCTGCTTGTATAATAGGGGCCCGCTCCTTACAATATTTACTACAATCTCTGCGATCGTTACCTACAACAGTAATCGGGTCAATAGGGTCTATAATAACATCCTTTTGATGATCCCTAATTGACTCCTTTTGGAATTTACAATTAACTATATCCAATACTCCACTAATTTTATGGATTTCTCTAGCTAAAATGTCCAATTTATCATAAAGCGGCCTTAGGAGCTCTATAATTTTATCAGAGATAGTCGCTAATGTTAATTGTTGAAATATAGGGTCTGTACAGGACAAAGGATCGGCAAGTTTCCCATTTCGAATACTCTTAACATTTTTAGCTTTGGCCTTAGAATTAAAATTCCCCTGTTCTAGGGTATTCTTTCTACGTCCCCTGGTCTTTATCGGTAGCGGCGGGCTTTCAAGGGCGGTCAAATTAGGGGTCATAGATATTCGAGTAAGATCCCCACAAATCCCTCCTGAAACAATAACGACCGGCTCAAGCTCCTCGACCGCCAAGGAGTTATTGGTCGATTTACTGGATCCGCTCGCACTAAAGGGACCGGAAGGGGCCCCAGCCCCATTTCCCTGTTCTACCCCGATAAAGCTTGAGCCCATAGAGAGACGCCTCTCAGTACGGTCAATTTCCTCGGTGAGAACATTGACCGCTTTAACCAGAAATGAATCAATCGTTGGACATGATTTAGCAGAAAAAGACTTCGCTAGCTTCCTCCTTGCCATGAGGATGCTACAAAGGAGGCTATACGGGCAAAAGATAAATATATGTCCCTATAAAAAATGCCTACAAGAGCGTAGGGGTTACTTCCCTGAATATAATGCAGCGGCTAAAATAGGACTAAGAGGGCAGATACAAGGCAGTAGATATTAACCTCCTACAATCCTAGTGCCTTGAATCTATACTGAACAAGAAGTTTGGCCCCTTGATGGATCTCTTGCTATAAGGTTTCACCTTTAAAACTAAAGTGCAAAGTGCAAAGTGTGTTAGCTATATAATGGCATATACTATACAATATAGATTAGTTTTCCATAGGCAAACTCACTATACATAACCTTTGGGGTTTAAACAACCCACTAGTAATAAAATATAGGACCGATAAACCTTAGATAAAATAGCATGTACTGAAGAAAACGGTACAATAATGGAACTGTTGAGCTCCAAATCAAAGACCCACAAAGACAATATAAGACATAAATCTATCTACCACACAAATGTACTCACTATACTGGTACTTGATATTCAAATGGTCCGTTGGTAATAAAGTGCAAAAAGAGTAATCCTTAAAGTGATATGTGCTAGGCAAAAATTGATATATCGCATAAAAAATCCCACGGTATCACACATACAATACAATGTTAAAAATGGGAAATTAAAACCGAGGAAATATTAAAAAGGAATAAAAACCAAAAACGACGACAACAAAGAAATATTAAAATACAGGGGGTCAGTTTGCGGTGACGGTGATGAGCACCAAAGTTAAAAGAGATCTAGGACGATAATCTGCATCTCCGGTTGCTCACAGTTCAATATAAGGGCGCGGCTATTAGGCACGATTGGGCACGGTACCTATCCGTTAAGTTCTCTGTTCTCTGTTCCAATTAAAGTCCCGGTTATTAGAGGGGAGGCCCAACCTGACTATAACGGGCTATAACGGGCCCACCCTTAGCGCTGCGGTAGACGCTCAATAAATTAATAGTGCCTCTGAGCGCAAGCTAAAGCGTCACAGGTGCTCCTGGGTCCCCGGGGACTACTGGAAATTAAGGACACTCAGAGCTGGCCGTTTCCCCTCACGGCTCCCAGTCTGATACTGCGAAAAGATACTGACATGAAACCTCCCAAATCGCCTTATCTTTCACAGTCAGATTACATGCGGAATATTTGGGAGCAATAAAAATTCCGGCGACCTCGATCAATAATGTGGCCCTGCCCGGCCTCCTTCGGCCTCTGACGGGTGCAGACGGGCCCGCCCTTGGCCCGGGCTTCGCCCGCGCGCGTCCCGCGCTGCGGGAGGGCAGCCGCGCCTTTATCCTGGCGGGAGAAGCTGGGGCAGCTGGGGGATGTAGGCCGTTCCCCTCACGGCAGCGTAGAGTAGGCAGGAGCCGTTCCCCTCACGGCGGTGGCGTGGAGTGAGCGAGAGCCGTTCCCCTCACGGCGGTGGCGTGGAGTGAGCTAGGACCGTTCCCCTCATGGTAAGTTCCAACAGTGCAAAGGCGTCCCCACTTAATATACAACAATATTGACCAAAATGATATAACACAGAATTATATATTTTAATGATATTTCTTTACAACAATATTAAAAATAACAGTAAAAACTACATTCTTACCTGCAATATTCCTGCCCACAGTACTTTTGAAGTCACAATATAAATGTGACATTATTATGGTTACACCATATTTCCAACTCAAATTTTTGGTCAAACACCAAGAGGCTAGACTTCTTAGGAGCCTTATATTTTTTAAGCAGATGAATTGTAATTTTCATTTTCAATTCTCCACACATCTGCTCACATAGGACACATTAATAACCAACATGTAATATCAAGCCAGAAATCAAATTTCCTAAACCTACTGTAGTTATTTCTTTGATTTTTCCTATATTAAATTTGTGATATAAGCCAAGTCCAAAACTTGAATTCATTTCGTGCCTGGTGGGTAGACCTATAACCTGGTCAGTTATACATACTGCAATATCAAATGCAGCCACTTTGGTTTCTATGGCATTGGATATCACCAGCAGATTCTGGTTTGATGTGTAAGGCAAATAGTACTGTGGCAAGAAGTCCCCTCCGCTTGCTCCCCTAATACATTTTAAGAAATATTGTTTATCCATTATGCACATTTGCGCATCTGGCTCAGTATATATAGCTTGAAATCAATTGATAACATATTTACAAACCTAGCATTGGATAGTATCTTTCAGGGACATTGCCATGACTGCATATCCAAAGTTTTTTCAACATACAATAAAACCATTGCCTTGGATGTCCCATAACCATCCACAATATCCTACTTTGTCATGGCCTCTTTAATATGTTCTCTGGCATCACAAAAAGGGACAAGCCCATGTTCGCAAGAGGACACTAGATTGTGGATCAAGAGTGCCAATCTGTGGTAAGATTTTGCTGAACATCTTGATTCCTCTAGTTAGCCCAATTATTAGGTAGTTTGAGGCACATTCAGTGGGAGCCTGACCTTTCTTCCAGAATACCACTATATTGATTCTGTTCCAAGAAGCAAGTATAGGCTTGGCCTGAGTTATACTCTGTATCACTTCCAAAATAATGAGATCCACTATCCTAATGGAACATTTATAAAATTCAGAAGTTAATCCCTTTTTATGTGCATTATTATTATTGAGATTAGTAGCAGTATTTTTAACTTTTTATAATTAAATGTACTGATTGAGGGCTATGGTCATACTCTCAGTTGAATAAGGGCTGGAAAAGGCCTTGTCTGTGTATGGTTAATTTCAAACGCCTCACCCTTTTCTTCTGTCTACAATGTCTATTTCCTTCGTATCATTTGAAATTTGCAAATTGCGCTTACTTGTTTCTCTGAGTTTGGGACATTTTCTACCATATTTAAATAACCAGCACATTACCAAATGCTTTGCCATTCTCACAGACCCTTTGTTTTTCTTTAAAAAGCTCTGGTGCTTAGCTTGTACCAGTGGAATCTCTAGAGAAAAACCTATCCTCTCTCTCTGTCTGCCCAAAGCAGATCACTAGAGTGTGATCTGTGGACTGATTTTACAAAATAGGACTTTCCAAATTGAATATGAGATCATTAATTCTCTAACCACTGTCTTTAATATATCCAATACTACACAATTAGAGGCCACATTTCAATTCAATAGAAAGGCCTCATCATATATCTTTAAGCTTAAAATCTTTGATGAACACACGTTGATTCATCCATCTAATATGTCATACTCCAGTGGAGGGACCAAAATGTCTGGTGATACTGGTCTGACGGTACCATGAGATTTATCACAGTTCTGTTATTACATAAGAGTGTTAAAAAAAAACAGATCATGTCCAACCTTGAACTTTCTGTGTGCAGGTGGGAAAGAACAGTATTTATTTACTTTTTTTTCTTTTCTGGAGTGCACGTCTTCATTCTTCGGTGTGCAACTGTTAACTGTATGCACTGCATCATGAACATTAGTAATCACACCCAGACACACCCAAATGATTATTCAATTCTCCTACGGAGTCTATCAGGGACCAGAAGGGTCCCGCTATTCATATCTACAAGACACTACATCTACAATATCCCGCAATTAAGGTACTGCCTAGATACCATCCAATCTTGGATGTCTGCAGTCTTCCTCAAGTCTGATCCAAGACTGAGTTTATTCTTTTTTTTTTAACTCTTTTTATTGATGATGAACAAAACGAACAACGATACATCTGTTGTGTCTCAATAAAGGCGCAGAGAGCATTTACAATATTCGCAAGCAACACAGTTGTTGCAACCTTTTAATCACTTACATTTATCACTTCTCAGCTGCACTAGTGTTCCCTTTCATGGGGACGGGTCCCACCCAGGAGCGACGCACATATCCCTCCCTATATAAATTCCACCTGCCCCACACCTGCTCCCATTTCTTTGGGCAGCAGCGGCTTTCATATACAGTCTTTTCGGCGAGCATACACCAGTCAATATCCTTCATCCTGGCCTGTATTGTTGGTGTTGCGGGGGATCCCCACGTTCTAGCAATGTTACGCTTGGCTATCATCAATCCCAGCGTCACCCAGGTCTTTTCTTTACTTTTCAGATCTGTGTCGCCCCATATATTTAGAAGACACCATTTGGCTTCAGGCTCCAACCTAGCATCGAGTACCTCCCCCATACGGCCCACGATATCCTCCCAGTATCGCTTAACATGTACACAGGTCCATATTATATGAAAAAACGTGCCTTCTTGATTACATAATCTTCTACACTTTAAATCCTCTCTATACCCCATTTTGGCGAGTGCACGACACAAGAGGTACACTCTGTGCAGAATTTTTAGTTGCACCAGTCAAAGCCTAGAGGAAATGGCCACCTCTCGAGGGGAGGCCAGTGCCTCCTGCCAGTCATCATCCTCTAGCTCCTCTATGTCATTTCTCCACTTCTCTCTAAGTGGAGAGAGAGAGTCGGTGGCATTATTGATCAACTTTTGATAGGTCAGGGAGATCGCCTTGTGGTGCATGTGGCCTATTAAGATTCTGTCCTCTAGTGGTGATGTTTCTGGGAGATCCTCCCCCCTGGGTATTGCCGCCCGGAGAGCATGCCTGATCTGCATGTATCTAAACATCTCTGAGGTGGAGAGTTCATATTCGTGTTGCAACTGAGCGAAGGGAATTACCCCTCCCCTTCCACAGGTCGCCCACTCGAGAGATACCTATTAAATCCCACTGATGGAATCCTTTAATATCCCTCAAGGTTCCTAGTTGTTCCGAGTCCCAAAGTGGGGTGGCCTACGTGATCCTTGAGGCCCAACCCAAGCTCTTGTTGGCTGCGTGCCAGACCTGAACCGTGTGGTTGGTAGGGCCGAGAGGTGTAGTCGCTTTGGTGTTGTGTACAGTGCCCTTTCATAATTTCCCTGGGGCAAAACCATTCTGTCCATTCTATATCCTGGTTTGTTAAGTGGCCGATATATATCAATGGTTGATGGCAATGAGTTGTGCTGTCCAGTAGTATTTTCGTATATCGGGGAGTCCCAACCCTCCGTCGTACCATCCGCTCACCAGTTTTCGCATGGCTATTCGAGGCGGCTTTCCAACCCATATGAGTTTCCTCTGCTCACCCTTTATTGTTTAAAAATGAGTGGTAGGTACTGGGAAGGGCGCATTTTGTAGTACATAGAGGAAGCGGGGAAGTGGACATCATTTTAAATTGCACAGTATGTCCCAGAAGGGATAGCGGGAGGGTTTTCCAGGGTCGCACATCGCTCTTCAGACATTGCAGTGGGGGCAAGAGGTTCTGATTAAAGAATCGTGTAGGGTCGGTGGTGATGTGGATTCCCAAATATCAGAACCCATCTTTGGCTATTGCTGCCTCACACTACCTCGGAAGGGGGGAAGCCTCACCCTTCAGAATGTAGATTATGGACTTTGCCCAATTGATTGTGTATCCTGAGTACTTCCTAAAAATATAATAGTTATGTAGCACTCTGTGTATTGAGGATTTAGGCGAGACTAGGTATAAAAGTATATCATCAGCATAGAGAGATATACGATCCTCCCACTCTCTTGTCCAGCGAAGTCCACTTATCAGCGGATCACCGCAAATCCATAGACCCAAAGGCTCCAACACTAGGGCAAAGAGTATCGGTGACAGGGGACAGCCCTGCCTAGTTCCCCTATGTAAGGTGAAAGACGGGGACAGTGTACCATTGACCACCACTTGTGCCAACGGGTCAGTATAAAGAAGTCTGGGCCAAGCCATGAAATTGGGACCAAATCCCAGCTTTCTCATCACTGCGAATAAGTAAGGCCATTCAATGGTGTCGAATGCCATTTTGGCATCTAGGGACATCACCACCGCATCCTCTCTCATTGTGTTCACCCGTCCCAGTACACCATGGAGTCTACGCAAATTAAATGAGGTATTCCTACCCGGCATAAAACCAGTTTGATCGGGGTGTACTAATTTTGGGACAACTTTCATTAAGCGCAAGATGAGTAGTTTGGCGAGTATTTTAGCTTCAGCATTAAGTAGGGAGATGGGGCGATATGAGAAGCAACTATTTCTTGGCTTGCCATCTTTATGGATTACCACTATTGTGGCTAGTCGCTGATCAATAGGGAGCTTGCCACATTCACGACTTTCATCATACATATCCTTCAGGTATGGGGCAATCGTGTTTGCTGCCAATTTGTAGAGCTCTATCGGAAAGCCATTAGGTCCTCCCGCTTTTCCGGACTTAAGTTAAGTTCCCTGATTGCCTGTGCTACCTCGTCACTTGTTATGTCCCCCTCCAAGAATGTTAAATCCTCTGTGGTTAGAGATGGGAGTGACATGCCTGCCAGTAATTCGCTGGATTCCACTTCTGATAATGTACTCGTGGTAGAGAATACTCGTTCATAATGTGTGGCGAATTCTTTTGCTATCTGTTGTTGGTCGCGTATAGTGTCCCCTCCTTCTGTCATTAGCCCCAACACTAATCTGTTTGCCTGTTCTCGCTTGTCAAGCCAGGCGAGTAGTTTCCCTGCCTTGTCCCCAACCTCATAAATCTTATTTTGCGTGGCTCTATTCAGTGCCTTTTCAGCCTCTGTCGCTAGGTCTTTATATTCTTTCTTTTTAATACTCAGTCTATGTTGGGCACTTTTTGATTCTTCCCCATCCAGTTCACCCTCCAGTTGTAAAATATCGCTTTCTAGTTTTTCCAGGGCTGCCTGCTTTTCTTTCCGGACACCGGCGGTCAGAGAGATGGCCTGACCCCTAACCACTGTCTTAAACGCTTCCCAAAGGGTCTGTGCGGACCCCACTGAGCCCTTGTTCTCCTGAAAGTAGAATTCTTTGGCTTCCCCAATACCCTTTCGTATTAGTGGGTTTTTGAGACTCCAGGGCGTAATGGGTGCTATTCTCCCGGTTGTCGCACTCTCTCACCATAAAGTGCCCAGATAGGAGAGTGGTCCGAGATACCTCTTGCCAGGTGACGCACTTCTCTAAATCACACTGCTTGCTCCGCAGGAGTGAGTAGATAATCTATTCTAGAAAGACTATTGTGGGCACCTGAGTGGAATGTAAACTGCCTTTCATCTGGGGGGAGGATTCGCCATACATCCACTAATCCCATGGCTTCTAAAAATCCAGAGAAGCGTGTTTGTGTATTCTGTAGGTGACGGGGTGGGTGTCAGTCTAAATGTCCAAACATTGTCGCATTAAATTCCCCTCCTATCAGGAGTCTGCCGACTTGGAGGCTCAACAGTAATTCACCCAAATCCCGAAAGGCTGTATTATGGAGGGAACAAGGGACGTACATGGATACTATCGAAATTGGTTGGCCCTCCCAGCTTCCTGTGACCGCTGCGTATGTGCCTTGTGTATCTACCCACGAGAAACCGGAGTGGACCAATAGTTTATAGCCCCATCGATTCAATGCTTTGCATGTATTACCTATTAAGTGTGTCTCTTGTAGTAAGACTATATCAAGAGAGTGCCTCTTTTTGTACTGGAGTATAATCCCACGCTTTAGCTTATCTCCCATTCCATTGACATTCCAGGTAAGGAGTCTCAGACCCTTATCTGATGTTGGGCTCATACTGGTTCATCGATACCCTCTCCTCCAGCCCACCTCCCACATCCAGAATGGTGGCATTGGCGTACCCGGGATATTTGGACTCTAGTGCATTGCCACTTGAGAGCCACCAGCCCCCCCAGATGTGTAGGTTGATTCGTCGTGGGCTCCAGGATGCTCCCAAACTGGGGTGCCACTTTTCCTCCCTGCACCTTGATGTGAGTTTTGTTTGTGTCATCTAAAACTTTGACAAAACCCTCCCAAACATTCCCTAACACCCCCCACCCTGCTTCCCTGCAATCCAGGCCTAGAACTACCTGACCCCCCAATTTGCAGAGTGCCTGTCGCCTTGTCCCAACTTGTATATATATAGAAAAAACAAGGGGGTAGTGACCCATTCGGCCCATCCGCCACCACCCGCAATTCGTGCATAGCATTTAGGTATATTTGTATTACACAAAAAGGATATAGTCTTGATACTGGCGCCAGTCAGTTAATGAGTGATTAGTTAGTTCCGTACTTCTTCAACTTCGCGATGGCGTGAGTAAAGCAACAAGTAGATTGTTGCGGCCTCCCGGCCTTTTCATCATTTCGATTCAACGTTCTTGGTACCTTGCGCTCCCTGATTTCCATTTTCTGCCGGTCCTCTTCTGGGTCTCCCATTTCGTGGTCTGGGGCTGTTCCCGCCAACCGCCCTCCATCTGTCTAGCCATTCCTGTGCTGCAGCCGGAGTATCGAAAAACCACGTCTTCCCTTCTGCCGCAATGCGCAGCTTTGCTGGGAATAGCATGGAGTATTGTATTCCCTTGTCTCGCAAAAATGTTTTAATCTCCATAAAGGAAAGCCTTTGTTTCTGTACCTTAATGGTGAAATCTGGAAAAAAGGTGATGCGGCTGTTCTCATATGTAACTGGTGACGCACAATGGGCCGTCTGCAGCACTATGTCCTGGTCCCGGAAGTTAAACAATCTGGCTAGCATGGGTCTGGGGGGGGCCCCCTGGTCGAGGCATACCTCCCGGAACTCTGTGGGCCCTCTCAACAGAAAAGAACCTGGAAAGGCCCTTCGGTTGCAGGTGATTCTTGATAAGATCCTCCACAAAGATGTCGGCTGAGGGCCCCTCGGCCTGTTCGGGAACCCCCAGAATTCTAATGTTGTTGTGGCGAGATCGACCTTCATAGTCGTCCAGCTTGAGTGCCAGGTCGTGGGTGGTGGCTTGCAGTTCCTTAATTTGCTGTTGCATGGTCTTTGTGTCTGTCTGGAAGTCTGCTGTGACCCCTTCCACTGTTTTAAGTTTATCACCCATTTTCTGTAAATCCGCCCTAATGACTGTTACTTCTATCGTGATAGAGTCCATTCTGTTCTCCAATGAGGTGCAGACTCCCCCAATTGCCTCCATAATATCCTTTAAGGTAGGATCTCCGCCATCCAAGTTCGGCGCAGTCGCAGCATCTCCTTTGCGTGATGTATCGACCTCTGGAGTTTTTTGCGTTGCATATTTATCAAGTTTGGTCTGGTAAGTTCCCTTTTGACCCTTGACTCCAGCCATCATGTCCGACACGGGGTTGGGGCGGACCCACCTTCCCCGTGACTCTATTCTCTTTGGGTAATCACCACCGCCTCACTGTGGAGTTAATCACCCCACTCGGCATGTCGGGTTTCCCCAGGTGCAGTCTGTAGTTACTACTGGTATCACTGTAACAGACAGCCAATGCCCACAGGTCAGCCAAAAGTCTTAAAGCACTCCCAACCTGTCCCCACAATCACACAATCTATCTGTGCCGTATGCAAACAGGAGACACGTGGGGGGGAAGAAGGAGGGGACGTCGCCCTTACTTAACTTTGCTGGATGGAATGTTAGGCCGATATCCGATGCCCCACTTCCACACTGTGTGGCTGCCGGGACGGCTAGATTCCTCGTGGTTGTTCCCCCAGACGTTCTCAACTGGGCTGCCCGTGCCCAGCAACCTCCTCCAGTCCGGTCCTAGTATGCTGCCTATCCCCTCATCACCAAGGACTATTATACACAAGCCTCAGGGGGTGGCGTTGATACAACCCGGGACTCCCGGGTCTCCTCCGCGTCTCCGTCTGCATCCTCACCCGGCCGACTCGATGCCAGGGGTGGGGGAAGAGAGGCAGCGCAAGCACTATCACCATGACTCTAGCCCCAGGTGCTCCGTCGCGCGGCCAGGCTCCGCCCCCACCGTTGCTTCTCCTCTGGCTCAGCACTCGAGTCCAGGGATCAGGACCACCAGCAGGCCACAGTGCGTCTCCCCTCCCCTGGTGCCGGAACACGGGTAATCAAACAAAATCCGGGGGCACCAGACTCAGGGAGCGCCCAACCTCGTATTTTGCAAAGTTCCGGATCTGGGTGGCGGATTGATGGGTGGTGAAGTTGAGTGGGCTTCGGAGCTCTTCTAGCTCACGGCCATTTCTCACGGCGCCTGGCCATGCCCCCCAAGAACAGTATTTATGCCTAAAGCTTTTTTCAAATATTGCCAGTTATTTATCAAGTGAAGGGCTGTTATGAGGTTCATAAATGTATGACTTCATTTAACCATTGTTATGGGGAATATAATGAGTAATATTAAAGTTATAGCCCATAGCAAGCTAAGGGTGTCCTAGCATAATGCAATCTAGAACCTACTAGCAGCTGTGCTCCAATAACAATTTGTCAAACATTGAAGCATTATTTATATTTTGTCCATATTTGAACTATATTGTTTGGGTATGACCCCTTTCTCTAACCTATGTCCCACTTTCCTCAGGGGACGCAAATATTTGGTTAACTATCCATGCATTACCTCTTACAAGGATTAAGTTGAGTTATTATTTATATTAATAGATTGTAAGATTACTGATCAGGGTGTCCTGGTGCTAATAGGATAGAGATACTACTAATCTAAGAAAGAGGTGAGTTTTTAACAGCTTGAGAAAATTCAAAAGATTTGTTCCTGCACCAATGGCTAGAAAGAGATAGTTCCAGGCCTGAGCAGTCAAGACAGAAAAAAGCTCAGCCACCTGTATGCATCCAGCTTAATTTGGGAATGCTTGCCAAGTGTAATGTGCTAGGGTTTAAAGTAAGTAAGGGGAAAAGAGGGATGTCATATAGTTGATAGGTGCAGAGTCATGCATATGTTTATAACAGAAATAAAAAGCATTTAAAATATAGGGGCCAATTTTCAGCTGGTTTGCATCGCTCTTGCAGCACACAACATGCTCCAAGAGCGATGCAAACTTTACATGTCATTTATGAAGCCACACAAGGCCACTTTGAGTGGCCATGAGTGGCTCCATAAATCTGGAGTAAAAAAATCAGCTCAAATCACTGTGTTGCCTTACTCTGCCCTGTGAAGGTGTTACATGGGTGTTGTGTGGGTGTTCCCAAGCAACTCCCATGGTTTTTGATGCATTCTCAGATTTACCAGAACTGGCAGACCAGAGAATGCACCAGAAAATACGCCTTCTCAGGTGAGGCGTAATGAGGAGAAATATCTTTTTTTCTCTGTGTTACTTCCTCTTTCTATGTGTGCTGAATTCTGCAGCACACATACAAAGAGGATTGTCCCTCTCAGGATTATTTTTGTGCAGGAAGGGGTCCCTTTTTGCCCCAAAACAATCCTGCATGTAACACAGGCACCCTTGCCCCATGGTGCAAGGGTGCCTGCGTTGGCTCCAGGCTGCCAAAAGAGTGCCAGCGCATGGGAAAAGGCAGGAATGTGCCTTATTGCCTTGAATTCTGCACATTCCTGCCCTTTCCCTGTCACTCAGTGCAGCGCAGCAAGGTGACTTGCTACACTGTACTGCGTGTCATTCTTGTAAATAAGCCCCATAGTGTTTTCACACAGGGAGTAAATGGACTGCTAAATGGTGAGGGGGTGCTGATATATCTAATGAGACATACGATAAGTTGGGCAGCTGCATTCTTTATCAATTGCAGCCTGTCAAAGAGATGGGCAGAAAGAACAACACAAAGAGAGTTGCAGTATTCTAGTCCACTGACAGTGAAAGACTAGACTACTGTTTTCTTAGGCAGTAGAGGGACAATATTTCTATGAACTTTTATCATGCAGAAACAGGTGGTAGTTAGCTTATAGATATGAGCTTCAAATGAGAGTTTGGATGAAAATAATACTCCTAAATTGATAGCATTGTAGGAGGATGTGGGACAGGTACCTAGAGATTCAGGTCACCAGTTGGCAGTCCAGATGGAAGAGTTGCCAAAAGCCAAGACCTCAGTTTTAGCTTAAGCCTAAAGGAGTTGGCCTTCATCTAACTAGTCACTAAGCACAGGCAGCTTTTAAACTGGTACTGGAGAAGTTCATGCTCTCCTTCCAGTTGTAAAATGATTTGGTTACCCTCTGCATATTAATACATCTATAAGATTCTAAAAGATCAACTAAGGAAGAAACCTAAAGATTAAAAAGTGTAGTTCTTAATGATGAGCAATGTGGACCCCCAGTTTTCTCAAATAGGTACTGTTTCAGATGTATACACCATTTGCTGATATTGTAGAGCCTTCAATAGGCTGTAACTCATGGCCTAAATATATGTCTCCTTTACATATATAATGCAAGGTTTCATATACCATAGCTCTTCATTAATCTGTCTATACCTAACAACCCCTTTCATCCTCTTAATAGTCCAAATAACAATATTCGAATAACGATATTTTCACATCATCTTGGATCAAGAGAAAAAGAAAGCAAAACGCCACTACTATGCGGCCCTCGTTTCCCCCACTTCCTTTCCTGTTATCTGCCACAGATTTTGTACCCAATTTTTACCTTCTTCACTAATCCCACCCAACCCATCATCTGTGCCAAATGACACCACCCTTTAGCACCCCCTTCAAAGTGCCTGTTAGGGGAAATGCGTGTCTGCATTGACTACTACTTGCAACCTTGAGACAACCACAGCAATTCACCCACACAATCTGCATCACTCCAATGCACCCCATTGAAATATTCTAATATCTTGAAATCTCCTTCTGCATTCCATAACCAGCCCTGGCCCAACAGCTCTGTCAGACACAGATCATGTTTCCCCACAGGGACTCGGAAAATATAAATATAGTCCACATCTGAAATATCACTTGGGCTATGAGCTCTTGTTTCCTTCCCAACATTGGGACCAATATCATCAAGGATATTCTGCACCCAGACCTGAGGTACAATACACTATTTGGTTGGATCTCACAATTTTAACTTTGATTGAGGAAGCTGCCATCCGCACTATACTGTAACATTACAAATGTCAAAACTCAGAAAAATTAGCGCTTTTTGTGGCTAGTTTGACCTCTTGCAAAGAGAGGTTCCCTTTACTATAGTTATCAACATAAATGTAAATCAGGTTTGAGTTAGATTTCTGGATCTTAGTTAGACAAATTCTAAACTCTAAACACTGCACTCTTGTGCTAATGCGTGGACCTTCTTTTCTATCAGATGCAAAAAAGCATGTACGAATAGTTCCACAACAAGGTCTTGAAGGTTTGTATTCTCAACTACATAACCAATGGCCAGAACTTAAAGGTTGATCTATTGCTGGCAGTCTGAACAATACTGAACCTTTAAATGAATATCAGAAAATTGGGCAGGATGTTTATGCACTGCCTGCCTGGTGGCAGCATTCACTTATTCCACTTCTGAATGGCTCTTCACAAAATTGCTAAGGCCTATAGCACACTTCTATATTGCTGTTAGTTTTTTGCATGTAGAGTTGTTTGTCGAGAAGAACTCCTTGTGAATCACTTTTCTGTGAATCTTACTCAAATGTAGGTAATTTGATGGATATGTTACTGACCATCCCGAATACAGATGAACACATACTGCCTTATCTACCCCTGGTTCATGTGTCAAATCATCTCAGCATAATGTGTTTGGTTTGAATGATCCGAGTGTCTCGATTCATTATAGCCTTATAGCCTGCCGTAGCGGGCTATACTGGCTATTAAAGTCCCGCTCCAGCCTTTAACGCTGGAGCGGGCCTTTAATAGCCGGTATAGCCCAGCTACGAAGGGCTATAAGGCTATTAGAACATTCTGCCACTAGAGGGCAGAATGTTCTAACAAATAAAACAAAGGCTTCAGGGAGCACAAGGGGATTGAAATCCCCTCAGGCTCCCTGAAGCCTTTGTCCACAGCCACAGCTGTGAACAAAGAACCATTGGAATGTTAGAGCTCCGGGCTTATACCAGCCATTATAAGCCCGGAGCTACTCCATTGTTTTCAATGGAGCTCCCAACATTCCAATGTTCTAATATAGCCTTATAGCCCACCGTAGCAGGCTCCCGCGTTAAGGGCCCGAGCCGAAGGCGAGGGACTTTAACAAGGGACCAGGACTTTAATAGCCGGTATAGCCCTGCTACGAAGGGCTATAAGGCTATTAGAACATTCTGCCACTAGAGGGCAGAATGATCTAACAAATAAAACAAAGGCTTCTCGAAGCTCGAGGGGATTTAAGAGGCCTTTGTAAAACATTGGAATGCTCTGCGGGCCTTTACCGGCCCGTAGGAGCATGGAGCACTCCATTGTCTTCAATGGAGCTCCCAACATTCCAATGTTCTAATATAAAGTATAGCTTACAGTTCCCTATTTGGAGCATTATCTTCCCCATCAAACGTGTCTGACAGGGAGAGTAACTGGTCATCAGAGGGGACTGATATGCACTGTGGGATCTTCTGTGGTGAGACTTCAGTTTTAGAGACAGCATCCATACTTCTGGACACTAATTCATTGTGGATCATTTGTAATATGAGATTTAAGTTTGGGGAGTAGTGGTGATTACTCCCAATAATTTCACCAAAGACTTAGGGGCATATCATCAAGCCCCGGAGATAAAATTATCGCCGCTTTAGCGTCCGTTTTCTGACGGAAAGCGGCGATAATTTTATCTCCTAATCAGCAAGGTCACGCTATCGCGTGAATCCTTGCATTATCGCCCTTTCCCCCAATGCCCATCTTTGCATCTCTAATGAGATGCAAAGTGGGCGTTCCGTGCTAAAATAACTGGAGAAATGTCTATAACCGACATTTCTCCAATTATCAAGCTGCACGCAAACAAGCAGAGCGATAAGTAAAGTAGCGATAACCAGTTATCGCTACTTTCCCTACGCCTGCTTCAAGACTGACTTAGCCATGATATCCTATGTAAGGTGGATATCATGGCTAAGTATGTCTTGCCCTATCAGCAAGCTATCGCCAAACCTTGTGCCATTATCGCTGTATTTCCAGCGATAATCGCACAATTGGCAGCTTGCGCTCTGAATCTTATCGCTTTGGAGATAAGCGTTGCTGATAGCACGCTATCTCCGCGATAAAATTCAGAGTTGGCCGGCGATAATTATCCTCGCGCTAAGAGCGCTGAGCGATAATTATCGCATGACCTTGATGATATGCCCCTTTGAAAGTTTAATGTGGGGTGGTGGATGGGGAATATAAAGATGTGTGCCCAAACTCTAGCAGGAGCTCTGCTTCAATTTCTCAGTAATCTCTGAGGCCCTTTACCACCACTTGATCTTTTGTCCAGGTCATCCTCTGTTTTCAAATATTTCTTGGCTGGAATGAGTGTAGCTTGCGTTAGCTATGACATACATTTGTGTACAATTTGTTCCTCGTTATCTGTAATACATGTTGAGTGAAGGATCATGTCTGAATCTTGAAGCCGAGTGTAACTCCTTCCTGCGTTCTCCATAGCTCTGGCTGCACTGCAACTCCTAATGCTGACTTCAGGATTCTACTTTAGGTGCCATCTTGGAGAAGAGTGGAGCACATTCCAATGTTCATCCGTTTACTGCGGGGTAGATTTTATTGACTTTTCACTCAATGTCTGCATGCCTTTGTGTCAAGACTTCAGCAGAGAAGGGTTACAAAGGTACTCGCTTAATGGGAAACATTCTAATCTTGTTCGATCGGACTCCCCTGACACGAGTCGTATGGAAAGCATTCCAGACACGAGTCGTTCGGTTTGTTTTCCGAACGAGATCGGAATTGGGCCCTTGGTGTGTAAGAAAATGCCTCTTTTTGCAGGATCACCCCCATTTGTTTTTAGACTGATGCTGATGGTTTTTAAACTTTGTACTCTGGGACCTACTAACCAGGCCACAGTGCATGTCCTGTGACCCCTAAAACTTGTTAAATTGGTTAAAAATCCCTATTGACATATAAAACGTACCTATAAGTCATTAGTATATGTTAACAAGTGTACCCGGGGCCTGTAATTTAAAAATCACTTGTGGACTACAGCACCTATTGTGCCACCACTAAAGCATTTCTTCAATCCTGCCCCTGCAGCCTCACTGTGCAGTTTTAAAACTGCAAATTTGACCTGACAAAATAAACCTTGTGCCATGCCTATACATTCTTTTCAATATATATTCACTGAAAAAAACCATAGGTTACAGAAACACTAAAGTTATGCTCAGATTTCATATGCACAAAACCATAGACATTCAGCAGCTATAGTTACCACAGCTAAATATAACGTACCCCCCGCATTGCACTGCTTATGATCGCACATATTGCATCACTCATGACATGGTCAGTGACATCACTGATGACATCTCAAAAGGAAATCTGAGCCTAACTATAGCGTTCCTGTAACCTTTGTTTTTTTCAGTGAATTTTTATGGTTTTTCTAATTCTATTTCCTAACTATAACGTCACTGTAACCTTTGTGTTTTTTTTGTTAATTTCTATGGTTTTTTAAAGTTATTTCTTAACTATAACATCTGTGTAACCTTTCTTTTTAGTGAATTTTGAAGGTTTTTAAAATTGTAATTACTACCTGTAACCTTTGAGAGTGGGTGTGTTAGTGGCTGTATAGGTCAGTGAGTGGGCATGTAAGTGATTTTGTGGGTGTATGAGTGGGTGTGTGAGTGGCTGCATGGGTATGTGAGTGGGAGTTTGAGTGGATGTATGGGTCTGTGAGGGGTTGTGTGAGTGGTTATGTGGGTGTGTGAGTGGGTGTGTGAGTGAGTGAGTGACTGTATGGCTCTGTGAGTGGGGGTATGAGTGGTTTTATGGGGGTGTGAGTGATACTGCAGATACTACTTTTGTAAGTGAGTTTATTAGTTTATTTATAGGTTATTTTTTTTTTGGTCTGCATGATGTGGCCAGCGTCAGGCAGGAGCAGGTCCCTGAGACCATGTTGGGTTCATGTTCATGAGTCAGGCCACTTTCCCATAATGTGGAAACAAGCCTCCATTCTTCCTCTAATAAAAAAGCCTAAACTGGACCCTAATGACATGAACAGCTATAGACCTATTTCACGTCTCACACTGTCAGCCAAAATTATTGAAAAGGACATGAACACCCAGCTTAGCACGTTTTTCGCACTAACTGTTCATTGGATCCCACGCAGTTTGGCTTTCGTGCTGAACATAGCACAGAGCTAGCCTTGATTAAAGCAACGGAGGAAATAAGAGAGGCCTTGGACCAAGGAGGTGCTGCGATTCTGATCATGTTGGACCTTTCGGCAGCCTTTGATACGGTCCATCATGAAATATTGATGGACCGGCTATCTACAGCAGGGGTTCAGGGCAGGGCCTGGAACATTTTACAATCATTTCTGTCGGATGGAACCCAAACGGTGGACATAGGCAAGAATAAGTCCAAGCCGTTCTCCTTTCCGTGCGGTGTGCCACAGGGTTCATCTCTTAGTCCCACGCTTTTTAATATATATGTGGCCCCATTGGCGGCCCTGATTGGATCCTTTGGGTTTCAGGTGACGTCTTATGCAGACGACACTCAAATTGTGTTGTCCCTTCAGCCGGGCAAAGAAGCTGAGACCAGCCTGAGATGTCATGATTGCATGAAATCTGTTGCAGGCTGGATGGCATCTAATTGCCTAAAGCTCAATGCCGGCAAAACGGAGGTTTTGCTATTTGGGAATAAGGCTAACCTCTGGTCACCTGATTGGTGGCCAGAGGAAATGGGCACACCTCCAGCGCCTTCCGCGAAAGTAAAGAACCTGGGTGTGGTGATGGATAACAAACTCACCTTTGGTGATCATGTTAGCGGGGTGGTATCCACCAGTTTCTTTCTTCTCAGAAAGCTGAGAAAAATAAAAATATTTCTGCTTAAAGATACTTTCAGGACAGCAGTCACGGCGCTCGTCTTGTCACGACTGGACTATTGCAACGGTCTGTATCTGAGTTTACAAAAGAAACATTTTAACAGACTCCAGATTGTGCAAAATGCGGCAGCAAGACTGCTAATGGGCATTCCTAGGTTCGTCTCAGTGGGAAAGGGTCTTGAGATCTCCACTGGCTTCCAGTGAAACAACGGACACGGTTTAAAGCACTGTGCATGGTTTTCAAAGCCTTAATGGGCAGTGGCCCAGTCTACCTGAGAAATCGACTACTCTGGTATGTTCCTGGAAGATTGTTACGTTCCTCGGAAGCAAAGCTAGTGACTATTCCCCGAGTTAAGAAAGCCAGTTGGGGTGGCAGGAGTTTCGTTTACTGTGCCGCCAGGGCTTGGAATGATCTTCCTGTGCATCTAAGAAAGACCACGGATCTCCTTTCTTTTAGGAAGGAGTTGAAAACCTGGCTTTTCTCTGTATAATTCTCCGCCTAGGACACCCACCAGGTAGTGCTTAGCGCCAGGACGCCTTTGGGCAGCAGCTGCGCTTTACAAGTTTCATTAACATAACATAACATAACATGTTTGAAAAATGTAACCTTTTTCCTTTGCTTGCTTGATTTTAAAAGATGCCATCGATTGTCACTGAAAGGAATACTTCTGTTCATTTAAACTTGCTGCTGGTGGGCCCCATGCAGTGTGATGGCAGTAGAGTGAAAAACATGCTGAATATATTTTACATTTTTAATTAATCTCAATGAGTGACATCAAGACGTTCCTGTTATCTTTTGCATGTGCCTCCTGTTTTGAAATTGCAAACTTGTGAAGTTTTATTTCTTTCCAAACGCATCTAAACACATGCTTCCATGCTGTGCGAGCTGCATAGAGGTGAGCTAAAGATCGTTCCGTTCTGCAGTCCATCAACTTGTTACACTTCTTACTGTCTCATGGGCTCCTGTCCGTCTCCTTATGATGCAGTGTTATTCCCCACCTTGGGCCTCACTTCCTGAGCTGGTCTTAAGCACTGATTTCTGAAAGCAGGACAATTTGAGGCCTTCAGCTGCATTCCTCTGGGTGCTTGCTAGCATCAATGATGTCCTGGCAGCCCACATCACTGTCAAGTCAGGCGAACCCCTGTCTTTCTCTCACACCAACACCCCCTCTCTCACTTCCTCGGCCTTGTACCATCATGTTGCGATATTAGCCATGCTTCAAGAGTGGCCTATATGCCTGTAGCTTCTGTCCTTGATAGTCTTCTTGTTGTCACAGCCCCCCATCCAAATGTGGCCAGTTACCCAAAAGATGCCTCCATTAGTATTGCAACCACCAGCACTCAGCGAAGTCAGCGCACAGACTGCCAAATGCGTGGTTCCAAACTGAGTGGTGGTTAAGCCCAAGGTGGGGAACTTGCCTGGACTTCACCCCTACTGGCCCAGTGCAGGGAACCCTGTAGTAATGTACTTGGACATACTCAGTGAGCGGACTTACTTCCAAGCAGGCAGGTTCTTTGTGGAACACCTCATACAAGGACCAATACAGTCTTGATGACAAATCCCAGTGGCGTAACAAAGGCCCCCGCAGCCCCCGCAGTGCGGGGGGGTCCCTGAGCTCCAGAGGGCCCCCTCATCACAGTACAATGGCCTGAGAGCTCCGGAGTGAGTCCAGAGGGGGGCCCCTCCATTAACTTTGCAGGGGGGACCAATTAAGTTTCATTACGCCACTGCCAAATCCCTCTGAACTGCTGATTTTTGGCCTGACCTCAAACCACTGCTGAGTCTGGCTTCCGAGGTCTGTCTATCAGTATGAAACCATGTTGAGTTCTGTTCGCACATATCAGGCCAGAGCCCCCTCCTGGGGGAGAGGGCACTTTATGTTGAAATACAGAATTGATCCCGAAAAGGGGTAAGCTTTCCTGCTTCATTCTTGATGCATCTCTCGGTGCTTAGAAAAAGAGCAGTGGGTTCTCTATGGTTTGCTTACCAAAACTATCGCCATTAGAGTGGTTGTCTACTAAGCATTTACATTTCACTTTCCAGGCTGATGGCAGGGTGTAAAAAAGGCAACGCTAATGCTGCGGGAGAAGCGAGAAGTCTGAATCATCA
Source organism: Calotriton arnoldi (assembly GCA_963921515.1). Classification (NCBI taxonomy): domain Eukaryota; kingdom Metazoa; phylum Chordata; class Amphibia; order Caudata; family Salamandridae; genus Calotriton; species Calotriton arnoldi. The sequence goes on along the minus strand of CAWUFW010000695.1, from coordinate 3,518,857 downwards.
CTCGCAGTGAGAGCCTGACATCATTGTAACATAACTGCTGAATTTATGCGGGCCGAGTTACTGTTTGTGTAACTTTCATTTTAATGACATGAAAGAAGGAGGAATTTGAGTGTTTGTGTCAATATGCCCCCGGAACTATGTGGCGAAATCCGGGATATCTGGTCACCCTATTTGTATTGCATTTAGTGGTATGATTCATAACCAATTGAAAGGACTGAGATGGTAATGAATAAATGAACAAATTAATCGTTTTCACACACGTAGAGGGGAGTGAACTGTTGGCACAGAGGGACAGGCCATCAAATAAATGATTGACTGAAATAACGATGACAATTGTGCGGGCCACTAAAAAAATGCAGATGTTAAAGAATCAATGCATGACTAGTCATGTACAGAGCATCCCCAAACCATCGGTGTGACAGGGACACGTTAATGCATAAATCCATGAATGATGGAGGAAACTTGTACTGAGCGCCTCGAATGAATGAACCTTACTGGTTGAAAACTGCATGCCTGCCAGTCCTCCAGCCCCTCCCACTCTGCAGTAAGCAGCTGCAGCTTGGTGAACTCAGCCAGGGAAGGGGTTTGGGTACCATGCCAACAGCTACTGCAATGCAGGTGGAGCAGACCAGGCTTCTAAGAAATATGGGCAGAGTGCCTGTGTGCCCAGCCCAGGCTGGCACGCTCACTACCAGTGACCCCCACCCCACCTCAAACATGGGCTCCTGTCCGGAGTTGGCCTGAGGGAGGTGGCATCCCTCTGTATGAAGTGGTATGACTGCTTAATCGCATCTCAGCAACCACTGGACGTCGCAGCCATGGAGGAGTGAGTGGGTGTGCGAGTACTGGTATGAGTCTTTTAATGGGTATGTGAGTGGTTGCGTGGGATTTAAATGACAAGATGCTCCACACCTGTCTTCACGAATCCACCCTGCAGGGATAGGGGCTCCCGACAAGTGGAGAAATTGTATGAATTCTAATTGGGGAGCATGTCCCGCTCGCCTCTTCTTGCAAACACCACAATGGATTTCTGGTAATATGAGCATGCAGGTGAGAAAGGGAGCAGGAGGAGAAAGGTCACTTTCTGAAGAAAGTATGTTTTTACGCTAGACATGGATGTGACTTTGGCAGCATTACATTGAGCTAAGACTGTATATACAATAAGAAGCCTTGTTTTTAAACGTGACTATTTTTCCATTACAAATATCTGCACTTGGACTACGTTTTAATGTGATGTTTTCAATACTATTTAGCAAGATGAAAAATAACATTAACACAGTGTAATTACATTGCAAGTGCATTGTGGGAATTGATGTTTGCACTAAAGGGCACATGTTTATTTGGATTTAAGGCCTCCAAAGCTATGCACTACAATTCGGCTCACCTATGAACAAGGCTGCTGGTACAGCAAACGCATCAGGAAAAGAGAAAGCATTGCTGCCGGTTTGAAATGAAACAAATGCTGGTACTCCTCAGACTGGGGCTTCGATACTTCTTGCTGCTTACATATATATATATATAAAGAATGAATGCATGACTAGTCATATGTATGTATGCACACGTTTGTTCTGCATTGTGGTAAGAAATTGTGAATATATATATATATTCACTGAAAAAAACAGGTTTCAGGGACATTATAGTTAGTCTGACATTTGCCTCGTATAAAAACCAGAGAAATTCAGCCGTTATAGTTAGCTGAGCTAACTATAACTCATGCCCCCGCAATGCACTGCTGATGACGTTACATATTACATCACTCATGACATGGTCAGTGACATCACTGATGACATCACTGATGACATCTCAAATGACATCACTGATGACATCATTGATGACATCATCCAGTGACTGTGAGTGTTTCTAAAAAGTTTAAGAATGTGATATATATGATGATTCAGTCAGTGTGTGACTGACTGTATAAGTGAGTGATTATACGTGTCTCAGTGAATGTATGGGTTAGTGACTAATCTGTGTGAGTATCAGTCTGTCAGTTGGTGTGTAAGTGGCTGCATCGGTTGGTGAATAGGTACATGAGTGTCTATATGGGTTATTGATTGGTTGTCTGAGTACCTGTATGGGTGCCTGAGTGTCTGTGTGTTGTGTGATTACCTGAATGGATGTGTGAATGGGTTATTCACTGGGTGTATGGGTTCATGAGTACGTCTACGAGGGGCTGTATGGGTGAGTGAGTGTGCATATGGCTGTGTTGGTGAGTGAATGGATGTCAGTGGTATATGTATGAGTAACTGCATATGTGAATGGCAGTATATGTGAGTGTTGCAGTATATAAGTGACTGTATGTGAGAGTGATGATTGTAAAAGTGGATGTATGGATTAGTGTGTGCTTGTGTCAGTGATTGTATAAGAGAGTAAGTATGTGTTAGTATCTATATGAATAAGTGAGGTGGTGTGTATATAACTGTATAGGTGAGTAAATGGTAGTGTGATTGACTCTTTGGGTGACTGACTAGGTGTGTGAGTAACTATATGGGTGAGTGGCGGTATGTGAGTGTCTGTATGGGTGTATGAGTGCATATAATAGTGGCTGTATTGATGAGTGACTGCATGTATGAGAGACTGTATTGGTGAGTGAGTGGATGTGTGCAGACCTATGAATCAGTGAGTGGGTATGTACTAACTGGTATTGGTGTGTCTATGGTTTCGAGAATGGTAGTCTGTATTTTAGAGTGGGTGTATGAAAGGTTATATTAGGGTGTGAGTAGGTGCATCAGAAATTAAGTGGATGATGTCATCAGTGATGTCATTTGAGATGTCATCAGTGATGTCATCAGTGATGTCACTGACCATGTCATGAGTGATGTAATATGTGACGTCATCAGCAGTGCATTGCGGGGGCGTGAGTTATAGTTAGCTCAGCTAACTATAACGGCTGAATTTCTCTGGTTTTTGTACGAGTGAAATGTCAGACTAAGTATAACGTCCCTGAAACCTGTGTTTTTTCAGTGATTATCTGAGGTCTTTTAAATGCTAATTTCTATCTATAACGTCCCTGAAACCTGTGTTTTTTCAGTGAATTTCTAAGGTTTTTTAAATGCTCATTTCTAACTATAACGTCCCTGAAACCTGTTGTTTTTTCAGTGAATGTCTAAGGTTTTTTAAATGCTAATTTCTAACTACACCTAGATAGGTAAGACATGTGCAGAAAGAGAAAGAAAGGCGCAGAAAGAAACAAGAGAAGTGCGGAAAGAAGCAAGAGAAGTGCAGAAAGAGGCAAGAAAAGTACAGATAGAAGCAAGAGAGGTGCAAAAGGAGGAAGAAAGGTGCAGATAAAAGCAGGAGAAGTGATGAAAGAGGCAGGAGAGGTGCGGAAAGAAGCAAGAGAGGGGCAGAAAGAAGCAAGAGAGTTGCAAAACGAAGCGAGTGAGGTGCAGAAAGAGGAAGAAAGGCACAGAAAGAGGCAAGAGAGGTGCAGAAAGAGACAAGAGAGGTGCAGAAAGAGGTAAGTGAGGTGCAGAAAGAGGTAGAAAGGTGCAAAAAGAGGCAAGAGAAATGCAGAAAGAGAAAGAAAGGCGCAGAAAGAAGCAAGAGAAAGGCATAAAGAAGCAAGAGAGGTGCAGAAAGAAGCAAGAGAGGTGCAGAAAGAAGAGAGTGAAGTACAGAAAGAGGCAAGGAAGGTGCAGAAAGAGGCAAGAGAAGTGCAGAAAGAGGCAAGAGATGTGCAGAAAGAGGCAAGAGAGGTGCAGAAAGAGGCAAGAGAGGTATAGAAAGAAGAGAGTGAGCTACATAAAGAGGCAAGAGAGGTGCAGAAAGAGGCAAGAGATGCAGAAAGAAGAGAGTGAGCTGCAGACAGAGGTAAGAGAGGTGCAGAAAGAGGCAAGAGAGGTGCAGATAGAGGCAAGAGAGGTATAGAAAGAGGTAAGAGAGGTGTAAAAGAGGCAAGAGAGGTGCAGAAAGAGGAAGAAAGGTGCAGAAAGAGGCAAGAGAGGTGCAGAAAGAGGCAAGAGAAGTGCAGAAAGAGGCAAGAGAGGTGCAGAAAGAGGCAAGAGAGATGCAGAAGGAGGCAAGAGAGGTATATATATGTATATATTCAATCTCCTCTCACTCTTACAAGGAAGGAATCAGCACTCGGGTTGTAGTTTGGAAGTATTTAATATACAAAGGATGACATCCACGCGGTTCAGCTCATCCGAACATTGATCACGATACAAGACGTCATTGTAGCTTCCTTATTTAAATGTACAAATGCATCCAGTTGCCAACATTAACAAAGGACTACATATTACATTAAACCAAAAAGCTGTCGGCCATATTGGCCCGGTCACGATGAAGAAAGAAGCAAGAGAAGTGCAGAAAGAGGCAAGAAAAGTGCAGAAAGAAGCAAGAGAGGTGCAAAAAGAGGAAGAAAGGTGCAGAAAGATGCCGAAGAAGTGATGAAAGAGGCAAGAGAGGTGCAGAAAGAAGCAAGAGAAGTGCGGGAAGAAGCAAGAGAGGCGCAGAAAGAAGCAAGAGAGTTGAAAAAAGAAGAGAATGCAGAAAGAGGAAGAAAGGTGCAGAAAGAAGCAAGTGAGGTGCAGAAAGAAGCAAGAGAGGTGCAGAAAGAGACAAGAGAGGTGCAGAAAGAGGTAAGAGAGGTGCAGAAAGAGGAAGAAAGGTACAGAAAGAGGAGAGAGGTCCAGAAAGAGGAACAAAGGTACAGAAAGAGGAACAAAGGTACAGAAAGAGGCAAGAGAAATGCAGAAAGAGGAAGAAAGCCACAGAAAGAAGCAAGAGAGGTGCAGAAAGAAGGGAGTGAGGTACATAAAGGGTAATCACCCATTACTTTGTGGCTTATACTCCGCATACCATTACTTCGCAAGCGTTACAACGCATGCGATGTAACAACGCGTAGCCTTTAATACGCAAGTTGTTGCATCGCATGCGTTGTAATGGCTATCCACATCGTTGTGAGAAAACGGACGCGCTTCCGTTTCCTCACAACGACATGCACCTCTGATGACGCTGGAAGCCGGAGAAGAGAGGAACCACGCTTGAAGGAGAAGAGAGGAACCACGAAGAGAGGGAGGTAAGAGGGGCTATGTAGTTTTTAAGGGTTTAGGGTAGGGGGAGGGTCGTGCAGGGGGTAGTCTTTTAGGTTTTAGGGTAGTGTAGTTGTGTTTTTGTAGTGTAGAGTAGTGTATTTGGGTTTAGGGTAGTGTTGGGTGGTCGTGCAGGGTAGTGTTTCAGTGTAGGGACTGGACTGGGGGTAGGTGTAGGGTTGTGCTGGGGGTAGTGTTTTAGGGTTTAGGGTAGTGTTGTGGTGTTAGTGTAGTGTAGGGTAGTGTTTTAGGGTTTAGGGTAGTGATGGGGCGTCATGCAGGGTAGTGTTTCAGTGTAGGGACCGGACTGGCGGTAGGGGCAGGGTCGTGCTGGGGGTAGTGTTTTAGGGTTTAGGGTAGTGTTGTGGTGTTTGTGTAGTGTAGGGTAGTGTTTTAGGGTTTAGGGTAGTGTCGGTGGGTCATGCAGGGTAGTGTTTCAGTGTAGGGAACGGACTGGGGGTAGGGGCAGGGTCGTGCTGGTAGTAGTGTTTTAGGGTTTAGGGTAGTGTTCTGGTGTTTGTATAGTGTAGGGTAGTGTTTTAGGGTTTAGGGTAGTGTCGGGGGGTCGTGCAGGGTAGTGTTTCAGTGTAGGGACCAGATTGGGGGTAGGGGCAGTGTCGTGCTGGGGGTAGTGTTTTAGGGTTGTGGTGTTTGTGTAGTGTAGGGTAGTGTTTTAGGGTTTAGGGTAGTGTGGAGGGGTAGTGTTTGAGGGTTTGGGTAGTGTTGTGAAGTTTGTGATGTGTAGGGTAGCGTATTTGTATTTAGTATTTAGCGTAGTGTTGGGGGTTTTAAAATTCAAAAAAGGAGTTGAAAAAATATGTGGGATAAATGTCTCTTTAAATGCTTTTGAATACACTTGCAATGTAAATGTATGCAAACTTAAAACTTGCGTAGTAACGGTACTTGCGAACTAAAAACAACGTTGTAAAAGTATGCCTTGTTTTGGTTCGCGAAGTAACAACATATATTCACAGAAAGAGGCAACGGAGGTGCAGAAAGAGGCAAGAGAAGTGCAGAAAGAGGCATGAGACATGCAGAAAGAGGCAAGAGAGGTGCAGAAAGAGACAAGATAGGTGTAGAAAGGGGCAAGAGTGGTGCAGAAAGGGGCAAGAGAGGTACAGAAAGAGGCAAGAGAGGTGCATAAAGAGGTAAGAGAGGTGCAGAAAGAAGAGAGTGAGCTGCAGAAAGAGGCACAATAGATGCAGAAAGAGGTAAGAGAGGTGCAGAAAGAGGCAAGAGAGGTGAGGAAAGAGGCAAGAGAGGTGCAGAAAGAAGAGAGTGAGCTGCAGAAAGAGGTAAGAGAGGTGCAGAAAGAGGCAAGAGTGGTACATAAAGAGGTAAGAGAGGTGTAGAAAGAGGCAAGAGAGGTGTAGAAAGAGGCAAGAGAGGTGCAGAAACAGGAAGAAAGGTGCAGAAAGATGCAAGTGAGGTACAGAAAGAGGCAGGAGAAGAGCAGAAAGAGGCAAGAGAGGTGCAGAAAGAGGCAAGAGAGCTGCAGAAACAGGATGAAAGGTGCAGAAAGAAGCAAGAGAAGTGCAGAAAGAGGCAAGAGAGGTGCAGAAATAGGCAAGAGAAGTGCAGAAAGAGGCAAGAGAGGTGCAGAAGGAGGCAAGAGAGGAATTTATATATGTATATATTCAATCTCTTCTCACTCTTACAAGGAAGGAATCAGCACTCGGGTTGTAGTTTGGAAGTATTTAATCTGCAAAGGACGAGATCCATGCATTTCGGCTCGTCCAAACCTTGATCACGATACAGGACATCATTGTAGCTTCCTTATTTAAATGTACAAATGCATCCAGTTGCCAACATTAACAAAGGACTACATATTACATTAAACCAAAAAGCTGTCGGACCATATTGGCCTGGTCATGATGAAGAAAGAAGCAAGAAAAGTGCAGGAAGAGACAAGAAAAGTGCAGAAAGAAGCAAGAGAGATGCAAAAAGAGGAAGAAAGGTGCAGAAAGAAGCAGGAGAAGTGATGAAAGAGGCAAGAGAGGTGCAGAAAGAAGCAAGAGAAGTGTAGAAAGAAGCAAGAGAGGCGCAGAAAGAAGCAAGAGAGTTGAAAAAAGAAGAGAGTGAGGTGCAGAAAGAGGAAGAAAGGTGCAGAAAGAGGCAAGTGAGGTACAGAAAGAGGCAAGAGAGGTGCAGAAGGCAGAGAGAGGTGCAGAAGGAGGCAAGAGAAGTATATATATATATGTATATATTCAATCTCCTCTCACTCTTACAAGGAAGGAATCAGCACTCGGGTTGTAGTTTGGAAGTAGGTAATCTGCAAAGGACGAGATCCATGCGTTTCGGCTCGTCCGAATCTTGATCACGATAGAAGACGTCATTGTAGCTTCCTTATTTAAATGTACAAATGCATCCAGTTCCCAACATTAACAAAGGACTACATATTACATTAAACCAAAAAGCTGTCGGCCATATTGGCCTGGTCACGATGAAGAAAGAAGCAAGAGAAGTGCAGGAAGAAGCAAGATATGTGCAAAAAGAGGAAGAAAGGTGCAGAATGAGGCAGGAGAAGTGATGAAAGAGGCAAGAGAGGTGCAGAAATAAGCAAGAGAAGTGCGGAAAGAAGCAAGAGAGGCACAGAAAGAAGCAAGAGAGTTGAAAAAAGAAGAGAGTGAGGTGCAGAAAGAGGAAAAAAGGTGCAGAAAGAGGCAAGTGACGTGCAGAAAGAGGCAAGAGAGGTACAGAAAGAAACAAGAGAGGTGCAGAAAGAGGCAAGGGAAGTGCAGAAAGAGGCAAGAGAGGTGCAGAAAGAAGCAATAGAGGTGCAGAAAGAGGAAGAAAGGTACAGAAAGAGGCAAGAGAGGTGCAGAAAGAGGCAAGAGAGGTGCAGAAAGAAGAGAGTGAGGTGCAGAAAGAGGCAAGAGAGGTACAGAAAGAGGCAAGAGGTGCAAAAAGAGGCAGGAGAGGTAAAGAAATAGGCAAGAGTGGTGCAGAAAGAGGCAGGAGAGGTGCAGAAAGAGACAAGAGAGGTACAGAAAGAAGAAAGTGAGCTGCAGAAAGAGGCAAGAGAGGTGCAGAAAGAGGTAAGAGAGGTGTAGAAAGATGCAAGAGAGGTGCAGAAAGAGGAAGAAAGGTACAGAAAGAGGCAAGTGAGGTACAAAAAGAGGCAAGATAAGTGCAGAAAGAGGCAAGAGAGGTGCAGAAAGAGGCAAGAGAGGTGCTGAAAGAGGAAGAAAGGTGCGGAAAGAGGCAAGAGAGGTACAGAAACAGGAAGAAAGGCGCAGAAAGAAGCAAAAGAAGTACAGAAAGAGGCAAGAGAGGTGCTGAAAGAGGAAGAAATGTGCAGACAGAGGCAAGAGAGGTGCAGAAACAGGAAGAAAGGTGCAGAAAGAAGCAAGAGAGGTGCTGAAAGAGGAAGAAAGTTGCAGAAAGAGGCAAGAGAGGTGCAGAAACAGGAAGAAAGGCACAGAAAGAAGCAAGAGAAGTCCTGAAAGAGGCAAGAGAGTTACAGAAAGAGGCAACAAAAGTGCAGAAAGAGGCAAGAGAGGTGTAGAAAGAGGAAGAAAGGTGCGGAAAGAGGCAAGAGAGGTACAGAAACAGGAAGAAAGGCGCAGAAAGAAGCAAAAGAAGTACAGAAAGAGGCAAGAGAGGTGCTGAAAGAGGAAGAAATGTGCAGACAGAGGCAAGAGAGGTGCAGAAACAGGAAGAAAGGTGCAGAAAGAAGCAAGAGAGGTGCTGAAAGAGGAAGAAAGTTGCAGAAAGAGGCAAGAGAGGTGCAGAAACAGGAAGAAAGGCACAGAAAGAAGCAAGAGAAGTCCAGAAAGAGGCAAGAGAGTTACAGAAAGAGGCAACAAAAGTGCAGAAAGAGGCAAGAGAGGTGTAGAAAGAGGCAAGAGAGGTGTAGAAAGAGTCAGGAGAGGTGCAGAAAGAGACGAGTGAGGTGCAGTAAGAGGCAAGAGAGGTGCATTAAGAAGCAAGAGAGGTGCACAAAGAGGCAAGATAGGTGCAGAAAGAGGCAAGAGAGGTGCAGAAAGAAGCAAGAGAGGTGCAGAGTGAGGCAAGAGAGGTGCAGAAAGAAGAGAGTGAGGTGCAGAAAGAGGCAAGAGAGGTGCAGAAATAGACAAGAGAAGTGCAGAAAGAGGCAAGAGAGGTGCAGAAAGAGGTAAGAGAGGTGTAGAAAGAGGCAAGAGAGGTGCAGAAAGAGGAAGAAGGGTATAGAAAGAGGCAAGTGAGGTGCAGAAAGAGGCAAGAGAAGTGCAGAAAGAGGCAAGAGAAGTGCAAAAAAGAGGCAAGCGAGATGCTGAAAGAGGAAGAAAGGCACAGAAAGTAGCAAGAGAAGTACAGAAAGAGGCAAGAGAGGTGCAGCAAGAGGCAAGAGAGGTGCAGAAAGAGGCAAGAGAGGTGCAGAAGGAGGCAAGAGAATTGCAGAAAGAGGCAAGAGATGTGCAGAAAAAGGCAAGAGAGGTGCAGAACGAGTCAGGAGAGGTGCCAAAAGAGACGAGGTAGGTGCAGAAAGAGGCAAAAGAGGTGCACAAAGAGGCAAGAGAGGTGCAGAAAGAGGCAAGAGAGGTGTAAAAAGAGGCACGAGAGGTACAGAAAGAGGCAAGAGGTGCTTAGAGAGGTAAGAGTGGTGTAGAAAGAGGCAAGAGAGGTGAAGAAAGAGGAAGAAAGGCACAGAAAGAGGCAAGTGAGGTGCAGAAAGAGGCAAGAGGATTGCAGAAAGAGGCAAGAGAGGTGCAGAAAGAGGCAAGAGAAGTGCAGAAAGAGGCAAGAGAGGTGCAGAAAGAGGCAACAGAGGTGCAGACAGTCAAGAGAGGTCCAGAAAGAGACAAGAGAGGTGCACAAAGAGGAAAGAGAGGTGCAGAAAAAGCAAAAGAGGTGCAGAAAGAGGCAAGAGAGGTGCAGAAAGAGGCAAGAGAGGTGCATGCAATGCATGCAAGCTGAATGCCTCAAAGACCGAGGTCATCATCTTCGGTAATAAACCCTCCCTCTGGACATCGGATTGGTGGCCGCCAGAGTTGGACACACTGCCCATACCCTCTACCAAGGTAAAGAACTTAGGAGTCATGATAGACAGTGAATTGAAATTCAAAGAGCAAGTCAACAAAATCACATCTGCATCCTTCAGCTCCATAAGGCTGATCAAAAAAATCTAAAAATATTTACCTCCCGATCTTTTAAAAACAGTGACCATGGCTATGGTCCTCACATGGATAGACTACTGTAACAGTCTCTATCTCACTCTAACATCAGGTCTTCTGAACAGACTCCAGATTCTGCAAAATGCAGCGGCTCGCTTCATTTTTGAAATACCAAAATACGAATCAGCGAGAGAAGCCATCAGAAAACTACATTGGTTGCCAGTTAGACAATGATGTAAGTTCAAAGTTCTCTGTCTGGCATTTAAATCTTTGCAAGGACTGGGGCCTGAACAGTTTAAGAGAAAATTTAAATGTTACATACCGGCAAGAGCACTACGTTCAGGTTCGACCAGGAACATGATGATCTCCCCATTTAAAAAGGCTACATAGGGGGGTAGGAGCATTTACAGGACAACGGCAATGCTCTGGAATAAATTGCCACTTACCCTAAAAACAACTCCTTCTCTTCTCAGTTTCAGAAAAGCCTTAAAAACTGGCTTTTTACACAGGATGGATAAAACATCTTAGCCTCCCGTGTACCACATTGGCTATTTCTGTTGCCCTTGCTCAGAGTTCTATAGTGCCAAGACACCCTCGGGCATAAGCCACGCTTTATAAATTATATTTACATTACATTACATGCAGAAAGAGTGAAGAGAGGTGCAGAAAGAGCTAAGAGGTGCAGAAAGAGGCAAAAGAGGTGAAGAAAAAGGAAGAAAGGCACAGAAAGAGGCAAGTGAGGTGCAGAAAGAGGCAAGAGGAGTACAGGAAGAGGCAAGAGACGTACAGAAAGAGGCAAGAGAGGTGCAGAAAGAGGCAAGAGAGGTGCAGAAAGAGGCAAAAGAGGTGCAGAAAGAGGCAAGAGAGGTGCAGAAAGAAGAGAGTGAGCTGCAGAAAGAGGCAAGAGAGGTATTTATATGTATATATTCAATCTCCTCTCACTGTTACAAGGAAGGAATCAGCACTCAGGTTGTAGTTTGGAAGTATTTAATCTGCAAGGGATGCGATCCACATGTTTTGGCTCGTCCTAACCTTGATCACGATACAAGACGTCATTGTAGCTATCTTACTTAAATGTACAAATGCCTCCAGTTGCCAACAGTAACAAAGGACTACATATTACATTAAACAAAAAGCTGTTGGCCATATTGGCCTGGGCACGATGCGAAAATTCAGGAATTCATACAATAAAGAAAACAAGTGTTAATATGCACACAATGTCATTTCGGCATATCTTGCCCTGTGACCGCCGTACCTGTATGTTCATCAATGTGACTTGTTCATAATAAACATACTTACGATTGCAAACATCAACAGAAACAATGGACTACACATTACTTTAAAGTGAAAGGTTATCGGCCATATTGATCTGTGCATGTTGCGTCTTATAATGGTTCTTACACGAAAGAAAAGAAAAAAAGGTGTGTTAATATACACACACTATCCCTAAATAAAGTTCTAGCGATTATAGTTCCATTCCATTCACAGCTCATTTGAGATGTCATGAGTGATGTCATTAGTGATGTCACTGACCATGTCATGAATGGTGTAATGTCTGAGGTCATAAGCAGTGCATTGCGGGGCGTAAGTTATAGTTAGCTCAGGTAACTATAACTGCTGAATTTCACTGGTTTTCTACGAGTAAAATCTGAGTCTAACTATAACATCCTTGTAATCTTTGTTTTTTTCAGGGAAATTCTATGTTTTCTTTAATGTTAAGTAAGATGCCCATCACAATGGATGGTGGGGGGTTGGAAGCAGGGCCTGGCCTGGCATTGTGATGCCCCCACCCAAGCTTGCTGCTCCTGCCTCCCCTCCTCCTTGCCATCATTTATCCAAGTCCATGCCCCTGCTTCCTCATTACAGCCCTGTGTGGCCGTTGTTCTGCCACTGGCCTTCCCGCCTTCCTGCCTTCTCTGAACAGCTAGCTTGCTGCCCCATCTACTTCCTCCCTATCCTCTGTTGTTTGAATCCATGCACTAGCCTCCTCCCTCCTGCCATGCATGGTCTGATGTGCTGCCACTGCCCTCCATTTAGCATGATGTCCCAGTCCAATACTCCTGCCCTCCATTGCCCAATACTATGCCCCATCATTGCCCTCCTGCTTAGCCTCTGTGCTTAGGTTGCTGCCCCCTACTCTCCTTCCCCCTGCCCTCCGATGTCTGTGTGCATGCCCCGATCCATCCTTTTTGCCTACCATGTTCCATGGACCTGCCCCTCCTATCTACTCTGAGTGTTCTGTTGAGCTGCCACTCCCCTCCCACCTGCCTAGCATTGTCAGATGACTGTAACCTCTCCCTGCCACCTCCACCCTGCCTGCCCACGTTCCATGCCCCTATCCCCTTCCTCCTGTCCTCCATGGTCCATTTTACTGCCTACTCTTATGCCTTCCCTGGTCTGTTGTGCTGCAACTGCTCCTCCTGCCTGCCCCGCATGGTCTGTTGTGAGGCCCCTTCCCCTGAACTCTTTTGTCTGTGCCTAGCTCCTACCCCTCCCTTCTATCCTCCACGGTCCTTTGTGAATGCCCCTGCCCCCTCCTTCTTGCCCATCATGGCCATTTTGCTGCCACTAACCCTCTCGCTTGCCATGCATGGTCTTCTGTGCTGTCACGGTCCCTCCCACCTTCCCTGTGTGGTCAGCGAGCTGCCCCTGACCCCCTCCCACCTTCCCTCCATGGTTTGTGTGTATGCCATTATAGTCTCACTGTTGCCCTCCATGGTGTGTTGTGCTTCTAGTGCCCAACCTGCCTGACCTCCATGGTCAGCTTGCTGCTCCTGCCCTGCCCCCTTGCCCCCTGCCCTCCATTTTCCATGTGCAGTCCCCTATTCCCTCCCTCCTGGCTTGTCTGTTCCATTGTCATGCCCCTGATCCCTCCCTCCTGCCCTTTATGGTCCGTTATGCTGCAGCTTTCTCTCCTGTCTGTCCAGTATGGTCAGCTTGCTGCCATTGCCTCTTTCCCCTCTGTTCTCTGTTGTCCATGTGCATGGTCCTGTCCCCTCCCTATTGCTTTCCATGGATTGTAGTGCTGCACTGCCGTCCCACATGCCCTGTGTTGTGTATTGTGCTGCTGCAAACCCTGATGCCTGGTCAGTTTGGTGCACCTGTCCATGTCCCTCCTGTCCTCTGTTATCCGAGTCCATGTCCCTACCCCAATTCCTCCTGCCTTCCATGATCCAATGTACCATACTTGCTAACATTTTGAACTTAGTAAGAGGGAGATTTTGGAAAAAAAACTGGGGAATTGATTTTCCCCATTAACTTACAATGAAAAAGAGGAGATTGTAGACAAGAGACAGATAAAAGTATCCTGATGAACAACTAGATTTCTAACATTCTATATTTATTACAGCGACAAAGCACTTTTAAATTATTTATCTTTATGTTTTTTTATCCAGTTGACCACTTGATTAAATGTTACGCTTAGGGGAGAGGATGTGGTGTTACTTCCAGAGCTGCAGACTTTGCAACTGGGGAACCAGGTTGGAATTTGTGCTTCAGCTCGACATTCTGTGATTCTGGTCAAATCACTTAATCTTCCCATGCCTACAACCAAAATGAATTTGTCCTTGTATGATGTAACCAATGCTCATGTAAAGCATTCCAATACCTGACCAGCCTGCAATAAATAAAACTGCAAAAAAACAAAGAATAAAAAGTGTTCTCCACACTTCTGTCATTGGGCTATATGTGGGCTACATCTGGGTGATATTTGTTCTACATTTGGGCTCCTTTTTCCCTGGTGGCCATCTTGGGAGACTTCAATTCAATTCAATAAACTTTTTTAGATCTGATTTAGAAACATAGATCATAAAAGTGTACATAAAAACAATAAATCCTCTTTCTTAATACAAAACAATGAGAATTAATTAAAACTAGTAGGTTAAATCGGGTGTTACAAAGCCCGGCTCAGAGCAACTTCAGTAACAGAATAGTAAAGTTCAATGTTTCGCAAGATCAATCTCAAGTACTTTGTGCAAAATACGCAATAAGGGGTCCAAGTAAGATGCAATGCTCCAATACCTGACCAGTCTGCACTATATAAAACTGCAAAAACAAAAATAAAAAGTGATTTGCACACTTCTGTCATTGGGCTATATGTGGGCTACATCTGGGTGATATTTGTGCTACATTTGGGCTCTTTTTTCTCTGGTGGCCATCTTGGGAGACTTATTTGTTGTGACGTTTCCTAATTTCCTTATTTACTGCAGTCTCCTCAGTAGGAAATGCTTTCAGTTTTTTACTTTGATTCCATCCAGAAGGCATTCAGATGTGCCACACATTTGCCATGAATTCAGAATGTTAGCACTCTAGTTGCTCATTAGATCACTGTAGTAAAGCTACTGCTCACCAGGGAGTTAACTGGAAGTCTGCTGCTGGTATTGAAAGTGCATATTTCAGTCTGCATGTCAGAATTTGTTAATGAAATAGAAGAGGATTTGAGAAGTCACTCAAAATGTGCCCTAATTTTTCTTTCTGGAGCACTAATCATAATTTCTGTTGCAAAATGAACCCCTCATTTTGTTCCTTTTTCAATTAAATGTTTTAAGTGTTACCAGTTTATTCCAATCAAGATGGCTTCAGGTGTGCCATACTTTTGTCATCAGTAAGACTGTTAGCGCTCTAGTTGTTCTTTAGGACACTCTGGGAAGCTGCAGTAGAACACAAAGGAATCAACTGACAGTCTCTGCCCTTGTTGGATGTACATGTTTTACTGAGAATGTCAGACTTCATTCTCAAATGACTGAGAAAGATAATGTGAATTTACAGAAAATATGCTCTCATTTTAGCTTCTGGAGCACCTTCCAAACCTCTATGAGAAAAGCATGAGAAAATAGTTTTCTCTCAAACATGATTCATGATATCAATCAATCAATCACGGCATTTATAGAGCGCGCTACTCACCCGGGAGGGTCTCAAGGCGCTGGGGGAGGGGGTAAGTTACTGCTCGAACAGCCAGGTCTTGAGCTGCTTCCTGAAGGCGAGATGGTCCTGGGTTCGCCGAAGGTGAGTGGGGAGGGAGTTCCAGGTCTTGGCCGCCAGGTAGGAGAAGGATCTTCCTCCGGCGGTGGTTCTGCGGATGCGTGGTACGGTGGCGAGGGCGTGGCTGGTTGATCGTAGCTGGCGTGTGGGCGTGTAGAAGGACATGCGGTCGTTGAGGTACTTTGGGCCCAGGTCGTGGAGGGCCTTGTGTGCGTGGGTGAGGAGTCTGAACGTGATTCTCTTGCTGACGGGGAGCCAGTGCAGGTCTTTCAGGTGTACGGTGATGTGGCTGTGTCGGGGGATGTCCAGGATGAGTCGTGCGGAGGCGTTCTGGATGCGCTGGAGTCTCTTTTGAAGTTTGGCTGTGGTTCCGGCGTAGAGGGTGTTCCCATAGTCCAGTCGGCTGGTGACGAGTGCCTGGGTGACGGTCTTCCTGGTTTCAGTGGGGATCCATCTGAAGATCTTGCGGAGCATGCGCAGGGTGTTGAAGCATGAAGATGAGACGGCGTTGACTTGTCTGGTCATCGATAGGGAGGAGTCCAGGATGAAGCCCAGGTTGCGTGCGTGGTCCGTTGGCTTGGGTGCGGTGCCCAGGGCCGGGGGCCACCAGGAGTCGTCCCAGGCGGAGGGTGATGAGCCCAGGATGAGGACTTCCGTCTTGTCTGAGTTCAGTTTAAGGCGGCTGTTCCTCATCCAGTCGGCGACGTCTCTCATCCCGTCGTGCAGGTTGGCTCTGGCGGTGGTGGGGTCGTTGGTGAGGGAGAGGATCAGCTGGGTGTCGTCGGGCGTAGGAGATGATGTTGAGGTTGTGTCGGCGTGCGATGGCTGCGAGGGGGCTCATGTAGACGTTGAAGAGGGTCGGGCTGAGTGAGGATCCTTGTGGAACGCCGCAGATGACTTCGGTGGCTTCGGATCTGAACGGGGAGAGGCGGACTCTCTGGGTTCTTCCGGCGAGGAACGAGATGATCCATTCCAGTGCTTTCTCTCGGATTCCGATGTTGCTGAGGCGCTTCACTAGGGTGCGGTGGCAGACGGTGTCGAACGCCGCGGAGAGGTCCAGGAGGATGAGGGCAGCTGTTTCCCCGTTGTCGGTTAGGGTTCTGATGTCGTCGGTGGCTGCGATAAGGGCGGTCTCGGTGCTGTGGTTGGCCCGAAACCCGGACTGCGAGGGGTCGAGGGATCCATTCGTCTCCGAGGAAGGCGGCAAGCTGTCTGTTGACGGTCTTCTCGATGACTTTGGCCGGAAACGGAAGGAGCGAGATGGGGCGGTAGTTCTTGAGGTCGGTGGGGTCCGCCGTTGGTTTCTTCAGGAGGGCGGTAAGCTCGGCGTGCTTCCAGCTCTCCGGGAAGGTGGCGGTGTGGAAGGAGGAGTTGATGATGTCCCGGAGATGGGGTGCGATGGTGGCGTCGGCTTTGTTGAAGACGTGGTGTGGGCAGGGGTCGGTTGGTGATCCGGAGTGGATGGAGTTCATCGTGCGGGTGGTGTCTTCGGTGTTGATCGGGGTCCAGTTGCAGAGGGTGGTGGTGGCGGGCATTGGTTCGGCGGTAGGGTGCGTTGTTTGTGCGTCGAAGCTGTTGTGTATGTCGGTGATCTTGCGGTGGAAGAACGCGGAGAGTGAGTTGCAGAGGTCTTGCGAGGGGGTGATGTCGTGTGTTTCCGGCGCTGGGGTTGGAGAACTCTTTGACGATGCTGAAAAGTTCCTTGCTGTCATGGGCGTTGTTGTCCAGTCGTTCTTTGAGTGCCGACTTCTTGGTGGCACGGATCAGCTGGTGGTGTTTGCGGGTGGCGTGCTTGAGGGCGGTCCTGTTGTCTGTGGTCTGGACGAGTCGCCAGGTTTTCTCGAGAGTGCGGCAGTTCTTCTTGGATTCCTTGAGTTCGTTAGTGAACCAAGGGGTTTTCTTGCTTCCGGGTCTGCTGGGAGGGTTTTTAGTGGTGCGAGGTCGTCGGCGCAGGCGGTCAGCCACTTGGCGAGGTTGCTGGCTGCTTCGTTTGGGTCCGTTGTGTCGGTGGGTGTGTTCTGGCTGAGGGAGGCGGTGAGCTGCTCGGCGGTGATCTTGCTCCAGCTCCGGCGGGGAGCCTGTTGCGGGTGGTGGTGGGTCGCAGTCTTTCTGAAGCTGAAGTGGACGCAGCTGTGGTCGGTCCAGTGGAGTCCGGTGGCGTGGCTGAAGGAGATGTGCTTGCTGGACGAGAAGACGGGGTCAAGCGTGTGGCCGGCGTAGTGGGTGGGCGTGTTCACCAGTTGCTTGAGTCCGAGGTTGGCGAGGTTGTCCAGCAGGGCGGTGGTGTTTCTGTCGTTGTTGTTCTCCAGGTGGAAGTTGAGGTCCCCTAGGAGGATGTAGTCGGCGGAGGGCATGGCGTGCGGGCTGATGAAGTCTGCGATGTCTTCGCTGAATAGTGTGCGTGGTCCCGGGGGTCTGTAGATGAGGGTGCCTCGGAGGGTGGTCTTGGGGTCCGTGTGTATCTGGAAGTGTAGGTGTTCGGCGGCGGTGAAGGTCTCGTCGGAGTTAGTCGAGATGCGGATGGTGTTCTTGTGTACGATGGCGATGCCTCCTCCCGTCTGGTTGACGCGGTCCCTCCGGGTGATCTTGTATCCATCCGGGATGGCTATGGCGATGTCAGGCGCTGAGGAGGCGTTCATCCAGGTTTCGGTGAGGAAGGCGATGTCCGGTGCTGTTGCGTCGAGCAGGTCCCAGAGTTCCACGGCGTGCCTGTGGACGGAGCGGGTGTTCAGCAGGATGCATTTCAGGTGGTTGCTGCTGTTGCTCGACTTGGCGGAGGTGGTGCACGTCAGGGGGCAGGTGAATCGGCAGGTTTGGCAGGTGAAGGGTCCGTGGGTGCCCGTGGATATCCCAGCAGAAGGCTTTTTCACAGGGTAAAATCACCTTAGAACACACCACAATTCCTAAAATTAGTATGGTACCATCAACAAATAAATTATAATGTAACTAAAGTCTGTTATCACCCTTTATACGTTCTCTTTTTGGTGACCCTCAAAACCTTCTATTCACTGCAATGCATTTTAATGGGGTACTATCATGTATATTGGTCCCAAGATGGCTGCCAGCACTTCCTGGATGAAGTGCTGACAGCCAATCAGATTTTACGATGTGTGGTTAGGCTCCGCCCAGATATCGATATTTTTTTATTTTTGAATTTCTCAGAAACTACTAAACGGATTTACACCATTTAAAAAAAAGAACGCTTTCTGAACCTAGAGCTACCTTTTTGCCAAATTTGGTGTAATTCCGTTCGGGCTGTAGCTTTGTCTAAAGTTTTCAATGGAAATTAACATGGAGAAAACATGTTTAGGGACCCCCTTTTTTCTTGGCCTCCGCTTGACGAATCACCCTGAAACTTTCAGGACAGGAGCTGACTGAAGCGCCCCATTAGTTGTGAAAATTTCACGAGGATCCATCATACGGCGCCAAAAATATTGGCAAAAGAAAAAACGCTTTTCCTATGGAAACTAGGTCCTAACTATAACTACCTACTGGCAACCGCCAGTAGGTAATAGATATATATATATTCACTGAAAAAACCATAGGTTTTAGGGACAGTTATAGTTAGTTGGACATTTCACTCGTACAAAACCATAGAAATTCCCCCGTTATAGTTAGTTCAGCTAACTATAACTCGCGCCCCCGCAATGCACTGCTGATGACATCACATATTACATCACTCATGACATGGTCAGTGACATCACTGATGACATCTCAAATGACATCACTGATGACATCACTGATGACATCATCCAGTGACTGTGTGTTTCTGTAAAGTTTAAATATGTTTAATATATATAGGGAAAGGCGTATTGAAGAATGAGTGGGTGTATAAGTGTCTGAATGAATGATTTAGTACATGAGTGACTGACTCTACAAGTGAGTGATTAAATGTATCTTACTGAATGCATGGGTTAGTGACTAAACTGTGTGAATGTCTGTATCCGTCTGTCTGTTGGTTTGTAAGCGGCTGCATGGCTTTCTGAATAGCTACATGAGTGTCTACATGGATTATTAATTGATTGTCTGAGTATCTGTATGGGTGCCTGAGTGTTTGTGTGGGTGGGGTGTGTGTGACTCTGTGCATAGAAGTGTGAGTTGGTGATTCACTGGGTGCATGGTTTCAAGAGTGCATCTGTGATGGACTGTATGGGTGGGTGAGTGTGTGTATGGGTATGTTAGTGATTGAATGTATATCTCAGTGGTACATGTGTGAGTAACTACATATGTGAAAGGCAGTATATATGTGTGTTGGAGTATATAAATGGCTATAAGTGAGAGTGTGTGATTGTGAGAGTGGCTGTATGGATGAGTGTGTACTTGTATCAGTGATTGTATAAGAGCGTAAGAATGTGCTAGTATTTGTATGAGTAAGTGAGCTGGTGTGTGTATAACTGTATAGGTGAGTAAATGGGTGTGTGATTAAGTTTTTTGCATGACTGACTAGGTGTGTGAGTACCTCTATGGATGAGTGGCGGTGTGTGAGTGTTTATATAGGTGTATGAGTGCATATGATAGTCCTGTACTGAGTGACTAAGTATGAGTGACTGTACGGGTGAGTGAGTGGATGTGTGTGTAGACCTAAGAATCAGTGAGTGGGTATGTAGTTTTTGGTGTTGGAGTGTCTATGGTTTTGAGAATGGCAGTCTGTAATTTAGAGTGGGTGTATCAAAAGTTATATTAGGGTGTGAGAAGATGCATGAAATTATCACATGGATGATGTCATCAGTGATGTCATTTGAGATGTCATCAGTGATGTCATCAGTGATGTCACTGACCATGTCATGAGTGATGTAATATGTGACGTCATCAGCAGTGCAATGAGGGTGCGAGTTATAGTTAGCTGAACTAACTATAACGGGGGAATTTCTATGGTTTTGTACGAGTGAAATGTCCAACTAACTATAACTGTCCCTAAAACCTATGGTTTTTTCAGTGAATTTCAAAGGTTTTTTAAATGCTAATTTCTAACTATAACGTGCCTGAAACCTATGATTTTTTAAGTGAATTTCAAAGGTTTTTTAAATGCTAGTTTCTAACTATGCCTACAGAGGTAGGACATGTGAAGAAAGAAGAAAAAACGCACAGAAAGAAGCAAAAGATGTGCAGAAAGAACCAACAGAGGAGCAGAAAGAGGCCTTGTTGCAAAATCATCCTGTGCCCACAACTTTTTCAGACGGGTACTGGTGGTAACTGACTCTGACTAACCAGAGCCAGTGCTATGCTAAAAGACACTTAGAATACAGTGAAAACACCTACATACACTAGGGAACACTATGCGTTGGGGTACCCCTGTGATTAGCATGACCTCCTCTGCAAGTCCCTAGTACATAATAGGGCAGGGGGATTAAAACTACCTCTTAAAACGCGCTACAGGGCGCGTTTGCACAGTGGTGAAGGGAGGGGGCCTGAGGTGACATGTGTGCAAACGCACCCCGTGGCGTGTTTTAAGTTGCGGGATTAAGTCCCCTTGAATTCTGAGGGTCCCTGGGGCCCAACTAGCCCCCAGGTACCTAGAGTTAGGACCACAGAGCTGAGTTGCAGAGAGGCGTTCCGAGGCCACGCACCTTTTTCACCTCTCTGCAACGCAACTCTGTTGTGCTTACTGAAGGTACCTGGTGGGCTAGTTGGCCCCCAGGGTCCCTCAGGATTCAAAGGGAATTAATTCCCCAACTTAAAACGCACCACAGGGCGTGTTTGCGCACATGTCACCTGAGACCCCGCCCTCCCTTCACCACTGTGCAAACGCGCCCGTGGTGCGTTTTAAGTTGGGGGATTAGGTCACCTTGAATCCTGAGGGTCCCTGGGGCCCAACTAGCCCACTAGGTACTTCCAGTAAGCACCACAGGCCTGCGTTGCAACGCCTGTAACAAATTGTGCAGTTGTGTTTAGGTAGTGAAGAGGGTCGTGCTGGGGGTAGTGTTTTAGGGTTTAGGGTAGTGCAGTGGTGTTTGTGTAGTGTAGGGGGTCATGCTGGGGGTAGTATTTCAGGGTTTAGGGTAGTGCAGTGGTGTTTGGGTAGTGTAGGGGGTCGTGCTGGGGGTAGTGATTTCAGGGTTTAGGTGCAGTGGTGTTTGTGTAGTGTAGGGGCGGTAGTGTTTTAGGGTTTAGGGCAGTGCAGTGGTGTTTGTGTAGTGTAGGAGGTCGTGTTTTAGGGTTTAGGGTAGTGCAGTGGTCTTTGGGTAGTGTAGGGAGTCGTGCGGGGTAGTGTTTTAGGGTTTAGGGTCAGTGTAGGGGGTCATGCGGGGGGTAGTGTTTTAGGGATTAGGGTAGTGCATTGGTGTTTGGGTAGTGTAGGGGGTCATGCTGGGGGTAGTGTTTTAGGGTTTAGGGCAGTGCAGTGGTGTTTGGGTAGTGTAGGGGGTCGTGCTGGGGTAGTGTTTTAGGGTTTAGGGCAGTGCAGTGGTGTTCGGGTAGTGTAGGGGGTCGTGCTGGGGTAGTGTTTTAGGGTTTAGGGCAGTGCAGTGGTGTTCGGGTAGTGTAGGGGGTCGTGCTGGGGGTAGTGTTTTAGGGTTTAGGGCAGTGCAGTGGTGTTCGGGTAGTGTAGGGGGTCGTGCTGGGGGTAGTGTTTGAGGGTTTAGGGCAGTGCAGTCGTGTTCGGGCAGTGTAGGGGGTTGTGCTGGGGGTAGTATTTTAGGGTTTAGGGTAGTGCAGTGGTGTTCGGGTAGTGTAGGGGGTCGTGCTGGGGGTAGTGTTTCTAGGGTTTAGGGCAGTGCAGTGGTGTTCGGGCAGTGTAGGGGTAATGCTGGGGGTGGTGTTTTAGGGTTTAGGGCAGTGCAGTGGTGTTCGGGCAGTGTAGGGGGTCGTGCTGGGGGTGGTGTTTCAGGGTTTAGGGCAGTGCAGTGGTGTTCGGGCAGTGTAGGGGGCTGGGGTGGGTTTCAGGGTTTAGGGCAGTGCAGTGGTGTTCGGGCAGTGTAGGGGGTCGTGCTGGGGGTGGTGTTTCAGGGTTTAGGGCAGTGGTGTTCGGGCAGTGTAGGGGTCGTGCTGGGGGTGGTGTTTCAGGGTTTGGGGCAGTGCAGTGGTGTTCGAGCAGTGAAGGGGTCGTGCTGGGGGTGGAGTTTCAGGGTTTAGGGCAGTGCAGTGGTGTTCGGGCAGTGTAGGGGTGGTGCAGGGGGTGGTGTTTCAGGGTTTAGGGCAGTGCAGTGGTGTTCGGGCAGTGTAGGGGGTGCTGCAGGGGTGGTGTTTCAGGGTTTAGGGCAGTGCAGTGGTGTTCGGGCAGTGTAGGGGGTCATGCAGGGGGTGGTGTTTCAGGGTTTAGGGCAGTGCAGTGTGTGTTCGGGCAGTGTAGGGGGTCGTGCTGGGGCTGGTGTTTCAGGGTTTAGGGCAGTGCAGTGGTGTTCGGGCAGTGTAGGGGGTCGTGCTGGGGCTGGTGTTTCAGGGTTTAGGGCAGTGCAGTGGTGTTCGGGCAGTGTAGGTAGTCGTGCTGGGGCTGGTGTTTCAGGGTTTAGGGCAGTGCAGTGGTGTTCGGGCAGTGTAGGGGGTCATGCTGGGGCTGGTGTTTCAGGGTTTAGGGCAGTGCAGTGGTGTTCGGGCAGTGTAGGGGGTCTTGCTGGGGCTGGTGTTTCAGAGTCTAGGGCAGTGCAGTGGTGTTTGGGCAGTGTAGGGGGTCTTGCTGGGGCTGGTGTTTCAGGGTTTAGGGCAGTGCAGTGGTGTTCGGGCAGTGTAGGGGGTCGTGCTGGGGGTGGTGTTTCAGGGTTTAGGGCAGTGCAGTGGTGTTTGGGCAGTGTAGGGGGTCATGCTGGGGCTAGTGTTTCAGGATTTAGGGCAGAGCAATGGTGTTCAGGCAGTGTAGGGGGTTTTGCTGGAGGTGGTGTTTCAGGGTTTAGGGCAGTGCAGTGGTGTTCGTGCAGTGTAGGGGGTGTTGTTTCAGGGTTTAGGGCAGTGGTGTTCAGGCAGTGTAGGGGGTCTTGCTGGGGTTGATGTTTCAGGGTTTAGGGCAGTGCAGTGGTGTTCGGGCAGTGTAGGGGGTCGTGCTGGGGGTGGTGTTTCAGGGTTTAGGGCAGTGCAGTGGTGTTCCGGCAGTGTAGGAGGTCGTGCAGGGGTGGTGTTTCAGGGTTTAGGGCAGTGCAGTGGTGTTCGGGCAGTGTAGGGGGTCATGCTGGGGGTGGTGTTTCAGGGTTTAGGGCAGTGCAGTGGTGTTCGGGCAGTGTAGGGTGTCGTGCTGAGGGGTGGTGTTTCAGGGTTTAGGGCAGTGCAGTGGTGTTCGGGCAGTGTAGGGGGTCGTGCAGGGGGTGGTGTTTCAGGGTTTAGGGCAGTGCAGTGGTGTTTGGGCAGTGTAGGGGGTCGTGCAGGGGGTGGTGTTTCAGGGTTTAGGGCAGTGCAGTGGTGTTCGGCCAGTGTAGGTGGTCTTGCTGGGGGTGGTGTTTCAGGCTTTAGTGCAGTGGTGTTTGGGCAGTGTAGGGGGTCTTGCTGGGGGTGGTGTTTCAGGGTTTAGGGCAGTGCAGTGGTGTTCGGGCAGTGTAGGGGGTCTTGCTGGGGCTGGTGTTTCAGGGTTTAGGGCAGTGCAGTGGTGTTCGGGCAGTGTAGGGGGTCGTGCTGGGGCTGGTGTTTGAGGGTTTAGGGTAGTGCAGTGGTGTTCGGGCAGTGTAGGGGGTCGTGCTGGGGCTGGTGTTTCAGGGTTTAGGGCAGTGCAGTGGTTTTCGGGCAGTGTAGGCGGTCGTGCTGGGGCTGGTGTTTCAGGGTTTAGGGCAGTGCAGTGGTGTTCGGGCAGTGTAGGGGTCGTGCTGGGGCTGGTGTTTCAGGGTTTAGGGCAGTGCAGTGGTGTTCGGGCAGTGTAGGGGGTCGTGCTGGGGCTGGTGTTTCAGGGTTTAGGGCAGTGCAGTGGTGTTCGGGCAGTGTAGGGGGTCGTGCTGGGGGTGGTGTTTCAGGGTTTAGGGCAGTGCAGTGGTGTTCGGGCAGTGTAGGGGGTCATGCTGGGGGTGGTGTTTCAGGGTTTAGGGCAGTGCAGTGGTGTTACAGTGCAGTGTAGGGGGTGTTGTTTCAGGGTTTAGGGCAGTGGTGTTCAGGCAGTGTAGGGGGTCTTGCTGGGGTTGATGTTTCAGGGTTTAGGGCAGTGCAGTGGTGTTCGGGCAGTGTAGGGGGTCGTGCTGGGGGTGGTGTTTCAGGGTTTAGGGCAGTGCAGTGGTGTTCCGGCAGTGTAGGAGGTCGTGCAGGGGGTGGTGTTTCAGGGTTTAGGGCAGTGCAGTGGTGTTCGGGCAGTGTAGGGGGTCATGCTGGGGGTGGTGTTTCAGGGTTTAGGGCAGTGCAGTGGTGTTCGGGCAGTGTAGGGTGTCGTGCTGAGGGGTGGTGTTTCAGGGTTTAGGGCAGTGCAGTGGTGTTCGGGCAGTGTAGGGGGTCGTGCAGGGGGTGGTGTTTCAGGGTTTAGGGCAGTGCAGTGGTGTTTGGGCAGTGTAGGGGGTCGTGCAGGGGGTGGTGTTTCAGGGTTTAGGGCAGTGCAGTGGTGTTCGGGCAGTGTAGGTGGTCTTGCTGGGGGTGGTGTTTCAGGGTTTAGGCAGTGCAGTGGTGTTCGGGCAGTGTAGGGGGTCTTGCTGGGGGTGGTGTTTCAGGGTTTAGGGCAGTGCAGTGGTGTTCGGGCAGTGTAGGGGGTCTTGCTGGGGCTGGTGTTTCAGGGTTTAGGGCAGTGCAGTGGTGTTCGGGCAGTGTAGGGGGTCGTGCTGGGGCTGGTGTTTCAGGGTTTAGGGCAGTGCAGTGGTGTTCGGGCAGTGTAGGGGTCGTGCTGGGGCTGGTGTTTCAGGGTTTAGGGCAGTGCAGTGGTGTTCGGGCAGTGTAGGCGGTCGTGCTGGGGCTGGTGTTTCAGGGTTTAGGGCAGTGCAGTGGTGTTCGGGCAGTGTAGGGGGTCGTGCTGGGGCTGGTGTTTCAGGGTTTAGGGCAGTGCAGTGGTGTTCGGGCAGTGTAGGGGTCGTGCTGGGGGTGGTGTTTCATGGTTTAGGGCAGTGCAGTGGTGTTCGGGCAGTGTAGGGGGTCATGCTGGGGGTGGTGTTTCAGGGTTTAGGGCAGTGCAGTGGTGTTCGGGCAGTGTAGGGGTCATGCTGGGGGTGGTGTTTCAGGGTTTAGGGCAGTGCAGTGGTGTACGGGCAGTGTAGGGGGTCTTGCTGGGGGTGGTGTTTCAGGGTTTAGGGCAGTGGTGTTCGGGCAGTGTAGGGGGTCTTGCTGGGGGTAGTGTTTCGGGGTTTAGGGCAGTGCAGTGGTGTTCGTGCAGTGTAGGGGGTCGTGCTGGGGGTGGTGTTTCAGGGTTTAGGGCAGTGCAGTAGTGTTCGGGCAGTGTAGGGGATCGTGCAGGGGGTGGTGTTTCAGGGTTTAGGGCAGTGCAGTGGTGTTCGGGCAGTGTAGGGGGTCGTGCTGGGGGTGGTGTTTCAGGGTTTAGGGCAGTGCAGTGGTGTTCGGGCAGTGTAGGGGGTCGTGCAGGGGGTGGTGTTTCAGGGTTTAGGGCAGTGCAGTGGTGTTCGGGCAGTGTAGGGGTCGTGCTGGGGCTGGTGTTTCAGGGTTTAGGGCAGTGCAGTGGTGTTTGGGCAGTGTAGGGGGTCTTGCTGGGGGTGGTGTTTCAGGGTTTAGGGCAGTGGTGTTCGGGCAGTGTAGGGGGTCTTGCTGGGGGTGGTGTTTCAGGGTTTAGGGCAGTGCAGTGGTGTTCGGGCAGTGTAGGGGGTCTTGCTGGGGGTAGTGTTTCAGGGTTTAGGGCAGTGCAGTGGTGTTCGGGCAGTGTAGGGGGTCTTGCTGGGGGTAGTGTTTCAGGGTTTAGGGCAGTGCAGTGGTGTTCGTGCAGTGTAGGGGGTCGTGCTGGGGATGGTGTTTCAGGGTTTAGGGCAGTGCAGTAGTGTTCGGGCAGTGTAGGTGGTCGTGCAGCGGGTGGTGTTTCAGGGTTTAGGGCAGTGCAGTGGTGTTCGGGCAGTGTAGGGGGTCGTGCTGGGGGTGGTGTTTCAGGGTTTAGGGCAGTGCAGTGGTGTTCGGGCAGTGTAGGGGGTCGTGCTGGGGGTGGTGTTTCAGGGTTTAGGGCAGTGGTGTTCGGGCAGTGTAGGGGGTCTTGCTGGGGGTGATGTTTCAGGGTTTAGGGCAGTGCAGTGGTGTTCGGGCAGTGTAGGAGGTCTTGCTGGGGGTAGTGTTTCAGGGTTTAGGGCAGTGCAGTGGTGTTCGGGCAGTGTAGGGGTCATGCTGGGGGTGGTGTTTCAGGGTTTAGGGCAGTGCAGTGGTGTTCGGGCAGTGTAGGGGGTCGTGAAGGGGGTGGTGTTTCAGGGTTTAGGGCAGTGCAGTGGTGTTCGGGCAGTGTAGGGGGTCGTGCTAGGGTATGTGTTTCAGGGTTTAGGGCAGTGCAGTGGTGTTCGGGCAGTGTAGGGGGTCGTGCAGGGGCTGGTGTTTCAGGGTTTAGGGCAGTGCAGTGGTGTTCGGGCAGTGTAGGGGTCGTGCTGGGGGTAGTGTTTTAGGGTTTAGGGTAGTGCAGTGGTGCTTGTGTAGTGTAGGGGGTCGTGCTGGGGGTAGTGTTTTAGGGTTTAGGTAGTGCAGTGGTGTTTGTGTAGTGTAGGGGGTCATGTTTTAGGGTAGTGCAGTGGTGTTTGGGTAGTGTAGGGGTCGTGCTGGGGGTAGTGTTTTAGGATTTAGGTTAGTGCAGTGGTGTTTGGGTAGTGTAGGGGGTCGTGCTGGGGGTAGTGTTTTAGGGTTTAGGGTAGTGCAGTGGTGCTTGTGTAGTGTAGGGGGTCGTGCTGGGGGTAGTGTTTTAGGGTTTAGGGTAGTGCAGTGGTGTTTGTGTAGTGTAGGGGGTCATGTTTTAGGGTAGTGCAGTGGTGTTTGGGTAGTGTAGGGGGTCGTGCTGGGGGTAGTGTTTTAGGATTTAGGTTAGTGCAGTGGTGTTGGGGTAGTG
Source organism: Calotriton arnoldi (assembly GCA_963921515.1). Taxonomy (NCBI): domain Eukaryota; kingdom Metazoa; phylum Chordata; class Amphibia; order Caudata; family Salamandridae; genus Calotriton; species Calotriton arnoldi. The sequence goes on along the minus strand of CAWUFW010000695.1, from coordinate 3,491,897 downwards.
TTTTAGGGTTTAGGTAGTGCAGTGGTGTTTGTGTAGTGTAGGGGGTCATGCTGGGGGTAGTGTTTTAGGGTTTAGGATAGTGCAGTGGTGCTTGTGTAGTGTAGGGGGTCGTGCTGGGGTAGTGTTTTAGGGTTTAGGGTAGTGCAGTGGTGTTTTTGTAGTGTAGGGGGTCATGTTTTAAGATGCAACGCTCCAATACCTGACCAGTCTGCACTACATAAAACTGCAAAAACTAAAAATAAAAAGTGTTTTGCACACTTTTGTCATTGGGCTATATGTGGGCTACATCTGGGTAATATTTGTGCTACATTTGGGCTCTTTTTTCACTGGTGGCCATCTTGGAAGACTTCTTTGTTATGAAGTTTCCTAATTTCCTCATTTACTGCAGTCTCCTCAGTAGGAAATGCTTTCAGTTTTTTACTTTGATTCCATCAAGAAGGCATTCAGATGTGTCACACATTTGCCATAAATTCAGAATGTTATTACTCTAGTTGTTCATTAGATCACTGTAGTAAAGCTACTGCTCACCAAGGAGTTAACTGGAAGTCTACTGCTGGTATTGAAAGTGATTGTTTCAGTCTGCATGTCAGAATTTTCTAATGAAATAGAAGAGGATTTGAGATCTCACTTAAAACATGCACTAAATTTTCTTTTGCAGCACTAACCATAATTTCTATGGCAAAATGAACCCCCTCATTTTGTTCCTTTTTAAATTAAATGTTTTAAGTGTTACCAGTTTATTCCAATCAAGATGGCTTCAGGTGTACCATACTTTTGTCATAAGTAAGGCTGTTAGCACTCTAGTTGTTCTTTAGAACACTCTGGGAAGCTGCAGTAGAACACAAAGGCATCAACTGACAGGCTGCTCCTGTTGAAATATAACAGGAAGATATTTGAGATCTCACTTAAAACATTGTCCTAATTTTTCTTTCTACAGCACTAACCATAATTTCTATGGCAAAATGAACCCCCTCATTTTGTTCCTTTTTAAATTAAATGTTTTAAGTGTTACCAGTTTATTCCAATCAAGATGGCTTCAGGTGTGCCATACTTTTGTCATAAGTAAGACTGTTAGCGCTCTAGTTGTTCTTTAGAACACTCTGGGAAGCTGCAGTAGAACACAAAGGCATCAACTGACAGGCTGCTCCTGTTGAAATATAACAGGAAGATATTTGAGATCACACTTGAAACATGTCCTAATTTTTTCTTTCTACAGCACTAACCATAATTTCTATGACAAAATGAACCCCATCATTTTGTTCCTTTTTAAATTAAATGTTTTAAGTGTTACCAGTTTATTCCAATCAAGATGGCTTCAGGTGTGCCATACTTTTGTCATAAGTAAGGCTGTTAGCACTCTAGTTGTTCTTTAGAACACTCTGGGAAGCTGCAGTAGAACACAAAGGCATCAACTGACAGGCTGCTCCTGTTGAAATATAACAGGAAGATATTTGAGATCACACTTGAAACATGTCCTAATTTTTCTTTCCAGAGCACTAACCATAATTTCTATGACAAGATGAACCCCATCATTTTGTTCCTTTTTAAATTAAATGTTTTAAGTGTTACCAGTTTATTCCAATCAAGATGGCTTCAGGTGTGCCATACTTTTGTCATAAGTAAGGCTGTTAGCACTCTAGTTGTTCTTTAGAACACTCTGGGAAGCTGCAGTAGAACACAAAGGAATCAACTGACAGTCTCTGCCCTTGTTGGATGTACATGTTTTACTGAGAATGTCAGACTTCATTCTCACATGACTGAGAAAGATAATGTGAATTTACAGAAAATATGCTCTCATTTTAGCTTCTGGGGCACCTTCCAAAACTGTATGGGACAAGCATGTGAAAATAGTTTTCTCTCAAACATGATTCATGATATCCCAGCAGAAGGTTTTTCACAGGGTAAAATCACCTTAGAACACACCACAATTCCTGAAATTAGTATGGTACCATCAACAAATGAATTCTAATGTAACTAAAGTCTGTTATCACCCTTTATAGTTCTCCTTTTGGTAACCCTCAAAATCTTCGATTCACTACAATGCATTTCAATGGTACTATCATTTATATTGGTCCCAAGATGGCTGCCAGCAATTCCAGGATGAAGTGCTGACAGCCAATCAGATCTCACGATGACATGTGTGGTTAGGCTCCGCCCAGATATATATGTGTTTTTACTTTTGATTTTCTCAGCAACTACTGAACGGATTTACACCATTTAACAAAAAGGGTTCTTTTTGAACCAATAACTACCTCTTTGCCAAATTTGGTGTAATTCCGTCCAGCAGTTCGGGCTGTAGCCTTGCATAAAGTTTCCTATGGGAAATTTATTTTTTTACTCTTATTTTTTTAATTTCTCCGCAACTACTGAACGGATTTACACCATTTAACAAAAAGGGTTCTTTATGAACCAAGAACTACCTCTTTGCCAAATTTGGTGTAATTACGTTTAGCAGTTCGGGCTGTAGCCGTGTCTAAAGTTTCCTATGGGAAAATGAATGGGGAAAACACGTTTTGGGACCCCCCTTTTTTCTCGGCCCCTGCTTGACGAATCACCCTGAGACTTTCAGGGTAGGAGCGGACCGGAGCGGGCCATAAAGTTTGAAAATTTCGCGAAGATTCGTCAACCGACGCCAGAGTTATTTCAAATAGAATGTCGCGGATTTCCTATGGAAAATAGGTCCTAACTATAACTATCTACTGGCGACCGCCAGTAGATAATATATATAGTAGATAGACATACATACAGATACTCAGAGAACCAATCCATAACCAATATAGACACTCATTTAGCTAGTCAGAAACCCATGCAGTTGCTTACACAACAACAGACAGACAGATACAGACATTCACACAGTTTAGTCACTCACCCATGCATCCAGTAAGATACGTTTAATCACTCACTTATAGACTCAGTCACGCACCTACTAAATCATCCATTCAGGCGCTTCTACACCCACTCATTCTTCAATACGCCTTTCCCTAAATATATTAAACATATTTAAACTTTACAGAAACACACAGTCACTGGATGATGTCATCAGTGATGTCATTTGAGATGTCATCAGTGATGTCATCAGTGATGTCACTGACCATGTCATGAGTGATGTAATATGTGACGTCATCAGCAGTGCATTGCGGGGGCGCGAGTTATAGTTACCTGAACTAACTATAACGGGGGAATTTCACGGGTTTTGTACTGAGTGCAATGTCCAACTAACTATAACTGTCCCTAAAACCTTATGGTTTTTTCAGTGAATATATATATATATATATATTATCTACTGGCAGTTGCCAGTAGATAGTTATAGTTAGGACCTATTATCCATAGGAAATTCGTAACATTCTTTTCCCAATAACTTTGGCGCCGGATGACGAATCATCGCGAAATTTTCAAAACTAGTGGGGCACTCCGGTCAGCTCCTGTCTTGAAAGTTTCGGGTGATTTGACAAGCAGGGGCCGAGAAAAAAGGGGGTCCCAAAATGTGTTTTCTCCATGTTAATTCCCTTAGGAAATTTTAGTCACGGCTACAGCCCGAACTGCTGAACGGAATTACACCAAATTTGGCAAAAAGGTAGTGCTTGGTTCAGAAAGTGCTCTTTTTTAAAATGGTGTAAATCCGTTCAGTAGTTGCGGAGAAAATAAAAAAATAGAGGTCAAAAAATCAGTTTCCCATAGGAAACTTTAGACACGGTTACAGCCAAAACTGCTGAACGGAATTACACCAAATTTGGCAAAAAGGTAGTGCTTGGTTCAGAAAGTGCCCTTTTTTAAATGGTGTAAGTCCGTTCAGTAGTTGCTGATAAAATCAAAAAATAAAAGTTTTAATATCTATGGCCGCGGTGGATCCGCGCACCCTCCCGACCACGAGCTGCATGCTAATTGGCTGTCAACACTCCAAACCAGGAAGTGTTGGCAGCCATCTAGTCACAAGAAAAGAGTAAAACAAACACGAAAAAAAAGGAAAGGGGGCAGGGTAGAAACACCCGGACCCCCTAGGCCTGCTTAGGGGGTCCCACAAGGACCCCCAGGGCCCAAAAAAGCATTTTTATTAAAAACAAATCGGCAAAATGCGCGCCGGATCCGCGGATCCAGCTGCAAAATAAAAACAAGCATTGGCATAGCCAATAGGTCTCGCTTTTGGGACCTTATAAGTATTTAGTTTTGCAGCACAATATCCTTGGTGCAACAACATCAGCTGTTGCATGGCTAAACCTTGTACCTTATAAGTGTTTAGCCATGCAACAGTTGATGTTGTTGCATCAAGGATATTGTGCTGAAGTTATCCAGCACAATATCCTTGGTGCAACAACATCAAGTGTTGCATGGCTAAACACTTATAAGGTCCCAAAGGCGAGACCTATTGGCTATGCCAATGCTTGTTTAGTTGGGACTCACACTCCCCAAATGTCACTGATTAAGCTACATCCTTGTCCATACAATGCAGATAGCAGTAAACCTATCAGTCACTTTGGCATTAACATAAGGATGAAGGAAAGAAGATGTTGCTGGCATCATCATTCAGCAGATGGTAGTCAAGCACCAAGAGGTTTTTTAGTCTGTAAATAGGTACTATAATACCACCTTAACTTGCTCAGTCATTCATTCTATCTCAGTCATTGACTCAAAACATTGTGAGGAGATTGTGCCATCAACTGAAGTAGTATGCAGTGCAGAAAGGATGGGAGCTAGGACTGAGCCTTGTGCAAGACCCAGAGGGGTGGTGATGTACATGAGCCATAAGCGTGGATATCCGTGATGTAAGGGATGACAAGTTTGAAAGCAGGATGTTGTGGCTAAGTGTGCTTCATGCAATATCCGGGGAAATACACTAAAATGCATTATGGAAAACTGGTTAAATGTGCGCGGCCTATCAGTTTTCCAAAGAGCAAGTCACAATTAGACAGCACGTAAAACAAGTGTCTTGCTGTTGACGTGCACTTTTTAAATGCCTCCCAGCACAGCGGCTCCAGTTTGGGTGTTGTGTGTAATCCAAAGCCCGGCCTGATTGTTCACAGCAACATCTAAAGCTCGAAGACGGTGGGGCCGAAATCGAGTATTTCGCGCGGCGGCAGCCGTAGCAGAGGGCAAGCGGGATAAAGCAGCGCGCGAGGCTTGCCGGTTTACCAAGAGGTGGGAAAGCGGGATAACACGTGTTTAATTAAATCACATAGAGTAAAAGAGATGAGAGAGAGTAGAAGAGATATGAGAGAGAGCTACAGCCTGCTGCAGTATAGAGAGGCGGGGGGAGTGGAGGCCAGCAGAGTGACGCGATCTGTGGTGGGGAGGGGAGGGAATTGAAGCGCAAGCAAGCAAGGCGGAGAGAGGCACGCAAGGCTTAATGAGCCTTGACAGAAACCCACATGGCGGCTGCGCGCGTGCACGCTCGCGTGAACGCAAGCTTGAGGCCAGCAGAAGCCTCTGGTAGCACTTTCAAAAAGCCACTCACTAAATTTCTCGCAGCGCATGCGCTGGCTCAGAGAGACCTAAAAAGCACTGCACACACTGCGTGTACATTTAGCACTCTAGTGCTACAGCAGAACACTTTTAGCTCTATAAACGGGTCGAATATAGTCAACGGAGAGTCAATGTTAATAAAGTAACACGGCTGCCCGGAAAGTGTGTCCTTGTGTAACGTAACTGGTGCTCATGTAAACCGCTCCAATACCTTCGGATCGAGTTCGCGTATATACAAACTGCCCAAAAAAACATGAGTCACGTCTTGGTCATGCCTGCATATGTGAGACCTATTGCATTGCAATTGCTTGTTGTTTGTAGTGTTGTGGCTGGATGTGGTGTAATTGCAAATTGAGGGGAAGAATGGGAAAAGAAATAAACTACAGGAAGGAAGAGGGAAGGAGTAACGAAAGAAAGAAAAATCATTAAAAAAAATAATACAGAAAATGTGGAGTGTGAGGATCGACAAACTGTTCTGTGCTTTGAACATCTTAATTACCTCTGATTTGTTTTCCTATTCATTTTAAACAAATGATCTGTTCTGGCGGAAAAGAAGTTATTACTGTTTTTCTCAACATACCTCTGAATATCTATTCCCTCAATGATTTATTAGTTCAAAGTCACTAGAGTTCAACAGTTAACACCTGCGGGCTGCGTGGAAAAGGTGTAAGGTCCCAAAATGACCGCAAGCCAAAAAGAAAGAAAATAAGATATGCCTCAGCAGTGCTGCTTTTCTTACAACCGCTGAGTTGTATGTACTATTGCAGTTATTGGGCTGCTGACATTCCAAGGAAGGGGGAGGGGCAGGAAGCAGTAGAGAGCACCAGGTCACTGGAGACCAGAAATTCCAGTGCTGGTCGGACCACAGCATGGCTTAGTGTGGCAGGGGACTAGATGTGCCACTGCTGGGCTTTCTTTTGAACTACCCAAAGCACTCTGGGAGTTGAAGTTTCTTTTCGCTTCAACAGGACTAGTTGAATTGAAAAATAATGGTTTGCATTAGTAAAGCGGAGGACTTGCATAAGCAGACCCAGGTTGTTCGAATAAGTCTCCTAGGGGAAAGCATTACCTGGTATCATACTCATTCATTTATATACAAGGAAAGCAAATGACAACTTCAAATTATTAGCTGTAATGACATTTTAGGGAATAAGTTAAGCAGTGTTTTGCTAATTTACAAACACAGCTTCAAACAACATCCTGGGTTCTAGCAGCAGGATATTTTTCACCAAGAATGTGTATTCCTTTACCGCACACGCCCTCCCCACAAATGACGGGTTATATAAAGCCTTTGTCCTTCCGCAACCCCCTTCTGGATTAAGCATCGTCCAGTTCGAAGGCAACCTTTAGAGAGGAATCCTTATTTCTCCGGTTTAAGGAAAATAAACATGAGAAGAAAAGGGAACGACAGACAAGTAGCCTGGTGTATGTCCCTGCACTAATGTTGGAGCAGATGTAACAAGTGCTAAAGTAAATAGTTTTAATTTGATTTCAGGGGCTGATGCTCTCGCCACAGCTAGGAATCAGCTTCATATTATTAGGACCCAGGCAGAATTGGAGCCAGCCGACTGGTGGCCACTGGTTGATATATTTATTGTGAAGGTGTGGTGCTACCTGCGCGGGGCTCCCGAGCTATTCCTGAAAGAGCAGGCGTGAGAGGTGGGTGTGCTATTGCTCCCTCCCCGCTGTGCTTTGCTGTAGAGGAAAGTCTCTTTGAGGCAGTACACATTCCCTACAACATTGGAGAATGGAAACGTTTACATGCATGGGGCAAGCAAAGGGATGAGAAAAGAGCTGCTCCACCCCCACCTCACTTCTAAATTCACGGCTGCACATTCAAATATAAAAATGTCTGAAGACATTTGCAGCCAAAGTGTTGTTTTTGGATCCATTTCACAGGGGAACAAAATCGAGGAAAAAGAGGGTGAGAGACGTTTGTTGAAGTGATGCTTTTCGGCAAGTAAGCCGAGGAGCAAAGCGTGGCGAGCAGCCACTGGAACAGAAGTGCTGCTCACGTAAAGCCCTCCAATACCTTCCGGTCGGGTAAGCTCTAGATCTGCAAAATGCTAATAACAAGCCGAGCCACCCCTGCCTATTCATTCACACTGGCCTTCAAGTTACCCAGATTATCTTCAGATGAAAGGAGAAGGTCCATCTATATGACGTAAACAAACCTGCAGCTGTCCGTCATGTCTGCTCTGCAGGGGTTGTAGTAGGAATCTCGGTGCTTAGCAACACAACAGGCCAATGCAGTCACGCAGGGAGAGCGGGCGGAAAGGTTTGAAGCCGCCGAGCTGCTGACAATGAACGCACAGGCGCCATTGTTAAAGTGCGGCAATTTGGTGTTGTAGGGGAAAAAAGGATTTTTTAAAGTTGATTTTGGCGAGCCCCAGCACAAATGAATGGCGTGCTCACCATGTTAAATCTGCAGCGTGTGTGGCACATAGAAAAAAATATTAAATGTTAAATCGCGACGCTGCAGCGCTTAAAAAAATAAAAAAATAAAAAGTCTTTGTTTGTAAGCCTCAATATAATGAGCGACCTATAAAGAATGGTGCAGCTCGTTAAATAAACAAGCTGCGAGACGTGCTCTGTGGTGGGGGAGGGGGAGGGGCATTAAAGCGAGGCGCGCGTGATGGCAAAAGGAAAGCAGGAGTTGTATGCGCGCGCGCGCCGCGAAAGTGAAAGTGCATCGCGATCGCAATCCACTTAATGACCCGTGACAGGAGGAAAGCCAGATGGCGCCTCTGAGAAGGGAGGGGGTAGTGTGCGCAGAGGAGCCATTAGAGAACACCCAGATGGCAGCTGCACGCGTGCACGTCATCGTGAACGCAAGCTGGAGGCCAGCAAAAGCCTCTCTGGTAGCACTTCAAAAACCCACTTACTAAATGTCTCGGCCAGGGCAGCGCTAAGCGCTGGCTCAGGCGAGACCTAAAAAAACGAAGCACGGGCTCCCGCGCTTCGTAAATAATTAGCCCCCGGGTGGGCCAAGTCCCGGGGGCAGTGAAAAAATAAATTGTGGGGAGGCCCCAATCCCCCCCACACTGCCCCGGGGACCGCCACCTCCCCGGGGCTTGATTAATTAGTTGCGGGGGGCATGCAGCCCCCCCGCAGCCCCAGGGACCGCCACCCCCCGGGGCTTGTATTTTTTAAGTTTGAGGGGCCTCTAAGGCCCCCCCAAGCACCGGGGACCGCCACCCCCCGGGGCTTACATTAGTTATAATAGCGGGCGCACACTGCCCCCCCGCAGCCCCGGGGACCGCCACCCCCGGGGCTTCATTTAAAAAAAAAAAAATACCTGGGTGGGGGCTCGAGCCCCACATGCCCCGGGACTGCCATCTCCCCGGGGCACTTAAAATAAATTTGGGGGTCCGTTACGGACCCCCGAGCCCCGGGGACCACCACCTACCCGGGGCTGTGCAACAGGTGGGAGGGGGCAGCGCGGCCCCTCCTGGAGCCCGTGATGGCCCTGGGGACCGCCACCCCCAGGGCCGGCTCCTGCAGTGTCCCGGGGTGCCCACCCCGGGACACTGCTGTTTGCAATGACAGGGCTGGAGCCTCGCGGCTCCCGCCCTGTCATCAGAACTGCTTTGCTTCCTGAAGCGAGAGCAGGAAACCTGCTCTCGCTTCAATGAAGCAAGCAGATTGCTTTCCACATGGGGAGCTGCATGTCAGCAGCTCCCCATGTGGAAAGCAATGCCGGCTCCCGCAGGACGCAGGGAGCCAGCGGGACCGTGGGGGGATTGGGGACCCCCCACGGTCCCCAACGAGAGGCCATGCCCCGGGGATGGGGTCCCCGGGGCCATTAGTGGCTCGGGAGGGGGGCCACGTGGCCCCCTCCACCTTTAAAAAAAAGGGAAAAAAAAACACGGAAAGGCCGGCCCCGGGGAATGGGGTCCCCGGGGCCATAAATGGCCTGAGGAGGGGGGCCACGCAGCCCCCTTCCAATAATATAATTTTTTTTTAAAAACTGGCCATGCCCCGGGGGATGGGGTCCCCGGGGCCGAATATGGCCTCAGGAGGGGGGCCACGCGGCCCCCTTCCAATCTTTTAAAATAAAAAAAATAAATAGGGGTCAGGCCCTGGGGGATAGGGTCCCCAGGGCCAATAAAATAGGAAAGGAAGGGGGGCCACACAGCCCCCCTTCTTAAATTTTTTTTTTTTAAAAGACCAACATCGCGCCGGAGGCCCCGCCCTCCCTGCAGCACTCTGCAAACGCGCCCCCTGGCGCGTTGCAAGATGGGGAACTAATTCCCCTTGAATACTGGGGTCCCTGAGGCCAACTAGCCCACCAGGAACCTTCAGTATGTGTCAGGAAGCTGCATTGCAGAGAGGTGTTCAGAGGCCACGCCCCTTTTACACCTCTCTGCAACGCAGCTCTGTGGCGCTTAATGGAAGTACCTGGTGGGCTAGTTGCACCCCAGGGACCCTCAGGATTCAAGGGGACTTAATCTCCCAACTTAAAACGCGCCACAGGCGACGCTTGCACAGTGCTGAAGGGAGTGGGGCCTGAGGTGACATGTGTGCAAACACGCCCTGTGGCACGTTTTAAGTTGGGGAATTAATTCTCTTCAATCCTGATGGCTCCTGGGGCCAACTAGCCCACCAGGTACCTCCAATAAGCGCCACAGAGCTGCGTTGCAGAGTGTTGTAAAAGGGGCGTGGCCTATGAACAGCTCTCTGCAAGGCAGCTCCGTGGCGCATACTGGAGGTACCTGGTGGGTTAGTTGGCCCCCAGGGACCCTCAGGATTGAAGAGGAATTAATTTCCCAACTTAAAACGCGCCATAGGGCGTGTTTGCACAAATGTCACCTCAGGCCCGCCCCCTTCCTTCACCACTGTGCAAACGCGCCCCCTGGCAAGTTGTAAGTTGGGGAATTAATTCCCCTTCAATACTGAGGGTCCCTGGGGGCCAACTAGCCCACCAGGGAACTCCAGTATGCGCCAGGGAGCTGCGTTGCAGAGAGGTGTTCAGAGGCCACGCCCCTTTTTACACCTCTCTGCAACACAGCTCTGTGGCGCTTACTGGAGGTACCTAGTGGGCTAGTTGGACCCTAGGGACCCTCAGGATTCAAGGGGACTTAATCTCCCAACTTAAAACGGCCACAGGGCGTGTTTACACAGTGGTGAAAGGAGGGGACGGGGCCTGAGGTGACCTGTGCAAATACGCCCTGTGGCGCGTTTTAAGTTGGGGAAATAACTCCTTCATCCTGAGGGCTCTGGAGCTAATCTAGCCCACCAGGTGCTTCCAGTAAGCGCCACTGCACTGCGTTGCAGAGAGGTGGTCCAGGCCGTGCCCCTTTACACCTATCTGCAACGCAGCTCTGTGGCGCTTACTGGAGATACCTGGTGGGCTAGTTGGACCCAAGGGACCCTCAGGATTCAAGGGGACTTTATCCCCAACTTAAAATGGCCACAGGGCGTGTTTGCACACATGTCACCTCACGCCTCCCTCTCTTCACCAGTGTGCAAACGCGCCCTGTGGCGCGTTTTAAGAGGTAGTTTTAATCCCCTGCCCTATTATGTACTAGGGTCTTACAGAGGAGGTCATGGTAATCACAGGGGTACCCCAACTCATAGTGTTCCCTAGTGTATGTAGGTGTTTTCACTGTATTCTAAGTGTCTTTTAGCATAGCACTGGCTCTAGGCCTGGTTAGTCATATTTAGTTAACACCAGTACCCGTCTGAAAAGTTGTGGGCACAGGAGGACTTTCTGCTCCTCTGTTGGTTCTTTCTGTACATCTCTTCTTCTTCCTGCACTTTTCTTCGTCTTTGTGGACTTCTGTTGCTTCTTTCTGCATTTCTTTTTTTCTTTCTGTGCGTTGTTTCTTCTTTCATCACATGTCCTACCTCTGTAGGCATAGTTAGAAACTAGCATTTAAAAACCTTTGAAATTCACTGAAAAACCATAGGTTTCAGACACGTTATAGTTAGAAATTAGCATTTAAAAAACCTTAGAAATTCACTGAAAAAACCATAGGTTTCAGGGACAGTTATAGTTAGTTGGACATTTCACTCGTACAAAACACGTGAAATTCCCCGTTATAGTTAGTTCAGCTAACTATAACTCGCGCCCGCAATGCACTGCTGATGACGTCACATATTACATCACTCATGACATGGTCAGTGACATCACTGATGACATCTCAAATGACATCACTGATGACATCATCCATGTGAAAATTTCATGCATCTTCTCACACCCTAATAACACTTTTGATACACCCACTCTAAATTACAGACTACCATTCTCAAAACCATAGACACTCCAACACTAATAACTACATACCCACTCAATGAATTCTTAGGTCTACACACACATCCACTCACTCGCCCGTACAGTCACTCATACTTACGGTCACTCAGTACAGGACTATCATATGCACTCATACACCTATATAGACACTCACACACCGCCACTCATCCATAGAGGTACTCACACACCTAGTCAGTCATGGAAATAATTAATCACGCTGCCATTTACTCAGATATACAGTTATACACACACCAGCTCTATTACTCATACAAATACTAGCACATTCTTACGCTCTTATACAATCAATGATACAAGCACACACTCATCCATACAGCCACTCTCACAATAACACACTCTCATTTGTAGCCAATTATGTACTCCAACACACATATATACTACTTTTCACATATGTAGTTACTCACACATGTACCACTGAGATATACATTCACTCAATAACACACCCATACACACACTCACCCACCCATACAGTCCATCACAGATGCACTCTTGAAACCATGCACCCAGTGAATCACCCACTCACACATCTATGCTCAGAGTCACACACACCCCACCCACACAAACACTCAGGCACCCATACAGATACTCAGACAACAAATCAATAACCCATATAGACACTTATGTAGCTATTTGCAAACCCATGCAGTCGCTTACACACCAACAGACACACGGCTATAGACATTCACACAGTTTACTCACTAACCCATGCATTCAGAAAGATATGTTTAATCACTCACTTATAGAGTCAGTCACGCACCTACTAAATCAACCATTCAGACACTTATACACCCACTCATTCATCAATATGCCTTTCACTATATATATTAAACATATTTAAACTTTACAGAAACCCACAGTCACTGGATGATGTCATCAGTGATGTCATCAGTGATGTTATTTGAGATGTCGTCAGTGATGTCATCAGTGATGTCACTGACCATGTCATGAGTGATGTAATATGTGACGTCATCAGCAGTGCATTGCGGGGGCGCGAGTTATAGTTAGCTGAACTAACTATAACGGGGGAATTTCACGGGTTTTGTACGAGTCAAATGTCCAACTAACTATAACTGTCCCGGAAACCTATGGTTTTTTCAGTGAATTTCTAAGGTTTTTTTAATGCTAATTTCTAACTATAACATGCCTGAAACCTATGGTTTTTTCAGTGAATATATATATATATATCTCAAAGTACTCTGCTCCTTATCATTTCCTGCTCCTTGGAAAAAACAGACACGGACCTCGATCACTGGTGCATATATTAATTTAATTTATTGCTGACATTCCGCCATAACGCGTTTCGGCCTGGAAGGGCCTTGATCACATGACGCCACTGCATTGTGGGACTTAAGTATTTAAAGTGACAAGTGCTCAACAATTTCAAAAACACTGAAAACAGACTACTCAAGTGTACAAACTCGTAGTATCCTAGATGTGACACGATTAATAATGCATGATTTCTACAATTTCTGTAAAATACATGAATACATGCTATAACATTGGTACTATCAGATCAGTTCTAGATACAAAAATAAGGTGCTATTTTTGTTTGTATAAACATTTTTCATGCTACCTTATTTATGTATTGAATTTTGTATATAGTATAACTGGCTGACCTCTAATTTAAGTATTTTACTGCTATACTAATAAATCCTCTGCTAAAGCGCAATTATGCCAAAGTGCTAATAATAAAGTGCTGTGTGAAGTGATTATCACCCAAATAGGTTTTCCTAAAGTGCTGACGTGCATTAATAATGGTGACGGGTATGTAGCAGCTTCTACTAAATATGTATAATTGACTAAATATCCAGTTTTCAGCTCATTTCCCCTTGAATATATATTACTATTAATTAATTGCTCGTGTAGATAAAAGTTTTATCTAAAATCAGTTCCTGAAAAGATGTTATTGATGACTCAATCATCCGAGTTGGTGAATTTTATCTTTATTCTATCACTTGGGTTCATGTTTAGATCCTATTACTAGATGTTGTAATAATATTGTTAGAATTAGCTCGTCCGGGGCTACAGGCAGGTGAATAAGTCTTCACTAGCATTTAGGCCCCTTGGCGTCTTGGTGTCTAGTTCCAAAATGTACCGAGTTTCTAACCTTCTTAATATTGCTTCTCTGTTGCCACCTCTTCTAAAGCTTGGAACTGGGTCCAGTAGATAGTATCTGAACTGTTCCAGATTACTGTCATGCTTTTCCTTGAAATGGCGGATAACAGGGTAAGTAGGAGATGAATTTGTAATTGCTCTGATGTGTTGGAGTATCCGCTTGTGTGCCTGTAGTTTGCTACTGCCCACATAGCACAGTCCACAAGGGCACTCCAATACATATACCACATGATCCGTCTTGCATGTCAGGAATTTTTTAATATTGATACTTTTATCACTGAATGGGGTTGAATATGATGTTTCGTTTACCCCAAATTGACAGGCTCAACAAGCGGTACCTTTTCTGCTTGATAGCCAACTGGCTCCTTCTGTTAACTCTGGACTACTTTTTACAAGAGCATTGCTCATGAAGTGGGCTTTTCTGTGGGTGATGGAAGGGTTTCTGGGGAGAAGGTGGCCTATGGTGGGATCATCCAACACCAGCGGCCAGTTGCGTCTAATGATATTCCTCAATTGTTTGTCTTGTTTATTATATGTGAGTATAAGTCTAATTTGCTGTTTTTCTTCTTTTTTCTCTTTGATGGATTTGGGGGTTATCTCACAGTTATTTTTGTTGTTCTTGTTGTACAGGAGTTCGGATCTGTTCAGCAATTTTGTTTTAATAATTACCGAGTCTATAGTTTTATCTGAATAACCTTGTGCCAGGAACCTGGGCTTGCTGTCTCTTTGAGCATTTGCAACGTCCGTATTGTTGCTATAAATCCTTTTCAACCTTGGCATCTCCCCATAGGGGATACTCTGTATCAGATGCCTAGGGTGAAAACTGGTAGCATGCAGCACGGAGTTGCTGGCTGTCTCCTTACAATGTAATTTTGTTTCAATTCTGTTGTTCACAATACAGACCTGTACGTACAAAAAGTTAGCTGTTATCGAGCTCACTGTAGCTGTGAAATTTAGATTGATCTCATTCACATTAATTGCTGATACAAATTCCAATGCACTTTCCTTTGTACCTTTCCAGACCACAAATAGTTTGTTGATAAATCTTAGCCAAATCATCACATGTTCATTTAAGATTGGCCCATAGTTTGTCTTAAGGACCAGCTCCTCCCACCAGCCCATATGCAAACACGCATAGCTGGGAGAGAAGCTGGCCCCCATGGCAACACCCCGAACTTGTTGGTAAATTTGGTTCTGAAACATGAACAAGTTATTGTTAAGGCAGAATGCAACCATATTACTTATCATCCTACTGTGTTGGAACAACCGAATATCTCTGTTGTTTAAAAAGTGCTCAAGTGCTCTAATGCCATCTTTGTGATGTATGCTCGTATAGAGCGATGTAATGTCCAGTTTCATAAGGAGGTAGTCCTCCTGCCAGGCAAAATTGTTTATTCTCCGAAGAAAGTCACTTGTATCTTGTATAAAAGATGGTAGTCTCTGCACATTTTCTTGCAAAAAGTAGTTTATATATCGTGTGGTGTTTTCTAATAGGCCTTTACGTGCAGAGATTATTGGTCTTCCTGGAGATATATATGAATACAAAGTTCGCCCACAAACAAAGACGCACTCTCAGTCATGTCTGAAATGTAATTCATCATGGCAAACAACTCCGCTAAGTAACATTGATGAAATACCATGACCCCCTAGCCTTGGTACTGGGGTCCACTAGGGAAAACCTTTTGCTGTGAAATCGCGACAGAGTTGCAAATCCACAGTAAAAATTAAACAAAACCAGCACTGTCTCCTGTGCTTCTTTCTTTTTTTAGCCCCCAGGTGGGCCAGGTCCCAGGGGCATCAATTTTATTAACAAATGAGGAGGCAGGTGCATGTGTCTCCCCTTCCCAAGCTCAGTTTGAACCCCGAGGACTGCCATCTCCACAGGGCTTAATTTATTATTTTGGAGGGGGCCGCGCGGCCCCCTCCTCCAGCTCTTAAAGGCCCTGGGGACCACTACCTCTCTGGGGCTTATAAATTATAAAAGAGGGAGGCCACACAGTCCCCTCTCATACTTTGTAATTACTCTGGGAACCGCCACCTCCCCGGTGCGCAAAAGTGTTGCAAAGAAGAAAGGGGGAGCCGCGCGGCTCCTTCCCAGGCCAAATACGACCCTGGGAACCACCACCTCCCAGTGGATGGCCCATAGAAACTGATGTAGGGGGGCCATTGGGCCCCCTAATGGAGCCATAACTGGCCCTGGGGAATGCCACCCCCCAGGGCCGGCTCCTGCTATCTCCTGAGGTGTTCACCATCGGAAGATAGTTGTTTGCTTTTGCTTGACAGAAGTTGTGACAGCTCCCGCCAAGCGATGACAAACACTATCTCTGCTCCCAGCATGTGTGAGCTGTCAAGCTGCTCCCATTTGCTGGGAGCGGAGTTTTCATCTGTTGCCCTGCCCACTGTCATGTGGGCAGGGAAACAGACAAAGGGGTTGCTCCCATATGCAGGGAGCAGCATTTTTGAGTGCTCCCTATGTGTGGGAGCAATGCCAGCTCCTGCAGGAGGCAGGGACTGTCTGGGACACTGGGGCCTTAAGGCTCCCCCGCGGCCCCCAATGTATTACACTGGGTACCCTTGGTGGCTCCAGGGCACCCAGTTAGACATGGCCAGGCCCCCGGATGGGGTCCACATGGCCAAAATGTACCCGGGGTGAGGGGCTGCTGGGCCCGCCTCCCCTTGTATACAAAATATATAATAAGAGAGAACATGGATCTCCCTGGTAAGTACCCTGAGTATGGAAATGCCGCAAATCATCTGCAAGCTACTCTCATTTTGCCCCGCCCTGTTTTCCTTAGTAGCATGGAAAGGTCTTTCCGCCTTTTCCCACATTAATGGACTACTTACCAAAAGGTTCCCAAGTGAGTTTCACACAGATTTTGGTGATGGCCTTCTCTGCCATTGAATTTTAGTCGGCCCCTGGGGATGGGATTCCTAGGGCCGAAATCGGCCTGCAGAGGGAGCCATGTGGCCCCCCTCCCCCAGTGAATTTTGGCCGGCCCCCAGGGGATGGGGTCCCTGTGGCTGAAATCGGCCTGGGGAGGGGGCCACGCAACCCCACTCCCCTTCAGTAAACTGCTTTGGCAAAGGCAAAACAAGTGTGTTTCCTCTCGTATTCCACGTCTAAAAACAATCTGAAATCATTAATGGAGGTGACTGCCTCATTGATCTTTTGGAGTGCAATCTAATCTAGGTTGACTGTGACAAGTGCTTTCTTTCTCATCATCTCCTGTTGAGAGCAGAGTCCATGGTGCACCATGAGTATGGAAATGCCCAAAATCATCTGCAAGCTCTGTATGTTTGGCCCCGCCCCGTTTTCCTTTGTTATATGTAAAGGTCTTCCCTCCTTTTCCAACATTGATAGACAGCTTACTAAAAGGCTTCCAAGCGCTTTTGCCGAGTTTGGTGATGCATTCTTACTGCAGAGAAATACAAGGACATCTCCACCAAACAAAGAAGCACTTGCTTCATATAGTTAAGTCGAAGTACCCCTGTTTGCTGGAGATTCACCTCTTTGTAGTCTCCTCATCTTCTCTTGATGAGGATTAATGTTTTCACAGATTTGTGGATGAAGACTGTGCGAGGAACGATCACATTGCCGAAATTACATGCACACAAGGTCACTGGAGACATTATCTCGTGTTCCTGCTAGAATATGCACTAGACATTTACCTAAAGAGGACGCACTAGCTAATTAGCCAGTAGAAAGTATTCAAGTTAGGTAGACGTTTTCAACAAAACTGAGGACTTTTAATGGATTAAACGAGGTTCCATTCTGGCACTGATGCTTATTTCACAGCACAAACAAATATAAACATAGCAGGTGCCCTGGTTGAAGCTCCACTTTAGTAAAGCACAAATGATCCAAACTTCTTGGGCGTGGCTAAGGCAAAGCGTTTGTGTGTTTCCTTTCCTATTCCACATTGAAAAGCAATAAGAAATCTTAAATGGAGGTGAATACATCGTTGATCAATTGGAGTGCAATCTGATCTGTAGTGACTGTGATGAGTGGTTTCTTTCTTGTCGTCTCTTGGTGAGAGCAGAGTCCATAGTTCTCCATTTTAAATACCCAAAGTATGCAAATGCCCAAAATCCATAACACCACTCACACACCCACTCAAAGACACACAGTCACTCACACACCCACTCACAGACCCACACACCCATTCACACACCCACTCACAGACCTATTGTGCTACTCGGAGACCACTCACAGACCCACAGGCACTTACATACCCCCTCACAGACCCACACAGGCACTCAAACATCCACTCACAGACCCATATCACCACTCACACACCCACTCACAGACCCACACAGGCACTCACATACCTACTCTCAAACATTACAGGTTACAGTTAGGAAATACAATTTATAAAATCTTAAAAACAGGGTTACAGGGAAGTTATGGTTAGGAAATACGTTTTGGATAGAGTCATCACTGGACACAGTAATCCCCGTCAAAAAAATCCATCGTAGGATGAGAGAAAAAATGTCTCCTTGGTACTCTCCCCAACTGAGATCGTTTAAACAGACCTGTAAACAACTAGAGAGGAATTGGAGAAATTACTTTAGCGAGTCCAGCAAAAAGGCATACAGTGAGTCCATAAAAATTTACCAAGCGGAAATTAAAACGGCAAAGGGACAATATTTCGAAGAAAAGATTAATTCAGCAGCAAATGCCCCCAAAGAAATCTTCCATATCGCGAAAACACTGCTGGAGCTCCCACCCCCGGATACCTCCACAGGTTTAACTAACGATAGATGTAATGAACTGGCGGGATAGTTCCAGGGAAAAATTCAGATCATATACAAGGCCTTTCCTGATTCCCCAGGCCCTAGTGATCTTCACACCCCAACAACAAATGACATAGCGCGTGACCCTTTTGAAAAAAATGGGTATGTCGACTCCACTAAGTACACTCTGGAGGACTTTCCACTCTTGGACATAGATACTATAACTGACATCTTTGGGCAAATTAAATCAGGTTTGCCTATAGACCCTGCCCCCCCCCACATTCTTAGTAAGGTAAAAGATACAGTATTACCAGTCATCCGGGATGTGATAAATCTTTCCATCAATAACGGACTGGTGCCACTGGTGTGGGAACACGCCATGGTAAAAGCCCTGCTGAAAAAGCCAAGTTTAGACCCGGAAGTACTAAGCAACTATCGGCCCATATCCATGCTGCCCATGCTTAGTAAGATCATGGAGAGGCATATAAATGTCACGCTATCATCTTTTTTAGAGTCCCATGAGCTTCTACACCATTGTCAGACAGGTTTCCGCCCCCAACATGGAACGGAAACCGCTCTGATTGCTGTGGTCGAAGAAGCAAAGAAGTTAATTGATCAGGGAGGTGCAGCGGCCATTATCCTACTTGATCTTAGTGCCGCATTCGACACGGTGAATCTGGACATCCTCATAAAGAGACTCAGGAGAGCCGGGGTGGCAGGAGGAGCCATCTCTTGGATCCAGTCCTTCCTCAATGGCAGAACATTTCAGGTTTATGCAGGGGAATGTACCTCTAGGACTCTACCTCTTAGTTATGGAGTCCCTCAGGGATCTTCCCTGAGTCCGACGCTTTTTAATGTATACATGAAGCCACTGGCGGAGGTCATTCAGCCATATGGGGTCAAGGTTGTCACCTATGCAGATGACACCCAGCTGGTGGTATCTTTAAACCACCCACGCAACGCCCCAGCTGATTTAGAGTCCTGCTTGGAGAAGGTAGCCAACTGGATGCAACAGTCATGTCTCAAGCTTAATGGAGACAAGACAGAAATAATGTATCTTGGGAATACAGCTAACAAAGAGCCCAAACTGCCATGGCCCATCTGTCTCGGACCCCCCCCCCCAGCCCCGAAGCCCAAAATAAAGAGTTTGGGCGTATGGCTGGATAAGGCTCTCAAATTTGACCAGCAAGCAGTGGCAGTCGCCGGTCTCTGTCATGGCACCCTCAGAATATTGCGGAAAGTCCTTCCTCTACTCCCCATAACGGCAAGGAGAACTATGGTCCAGGCCTTAGTTCTCTCGTGCCTGGACTATGGAAACGCATTGTACATAGGAGCACCCAAATCCACCCTGAGGAAGCTTCAGGTGGCACAGAATTGTGCCGCCAGACTCCTGAAGGGAGCCCCCAGAATGCAGTCAGCCTTGCCCAGCTTAAAGTCCCTACATTGGCTGCCCATAGAGGAGAGGATCACATTCAAGGTCATGTGCATTGCCCATAGGACCCTAAGGGGGTCAGGCCCTGTCATCAACCACCTACTTATCAAGGCGTATCAGCCATGGAAACCCTTCCGCTCGGCGAATCTAAATTTAGCTATCATCCCCAACATCCAGAGGATGCGCAGCGGGGGTCGGTCCTTCTCATACAACGCAGCGAAGGTGTGGAACTCCCTTCCCCTACATTTGCGCTTAGAAACTGCCCACCTTCATTTTTGGAAAGGGCTTAAAACCTGGCTCTTCCAGAAGATCAATTGGTAACCGCCTCGCTTTGTCTGTTTTGCCGCTAGCGCTGGGATGCCTTAGGGTAGCCATGCGCTCAAGAAATGCTAATTAATAATAAATAAATAGGATTGAAAAAACCGTAGAAATTTAAAGCAAAAACTAATGGTTACAGAGATTTTATAGTTAGGCTCACAGTTCACTCGTACAAAACCATAGAAATTCAGCAGTTATAATTACCTGAGCTAACTATAATTTATGCCCCCGCAGTTCACTGCTTATGACCTCACATTAATGACATGACATCATCAGTGATATCACTGATGACATCACTGATGACATCTCAAATGGCATCACTGATGATATCATCCAGTTATTGTGAGGGTTGTTTAAAAGATTATGAGTGTTAAACGTATATACTAAGGTACTACAAAAATTAAATTAGTATATTAGGTGTACTGTTAATGAGTGATACTACTTCTAATATATATATTCTGTGTGTAGCTGTGTGTTTGTGTGTATCCATGTGTGAGTGGGTGTCTGAGTGGGTGTATGGGTGTATGAGTGGCTGTATGGCTGTATGAGTGGGTGTGTGAGTAGCTATGTGGCTGAGTGAGTGGCTGTGCAAATGACTGTATTGGTGAGTGAGAGGCTGTGTCAGTGGCTCTATGGGTGAGTGAGTGGCTGCGATAGTGGCTTTATAGGTGGGTGAGTGGATATGTGAGTCACTGTATGGGTGAGTGAGTCGGTGTCTGAATGGGTGTTTGGTTACGTTAGTTGGTGCATGAGTGGCTGTATTGAAGAGTGAGTCTGTGAGAATGGCTGTATGGGTGATTGAGTGGATGTGTGATTGCTTGTGTGGATGTGTGAATGGGTATGTAAGTGGTTGTGTGGGTATGTGTGGGTGTGTGAATGAGTGTGTGGGTGAGTGAATGGATGTGTTGAGAGGCTGTATGGGTGAGTGAGTAGTTGTGTGAGTGTCTGTATGAGTGAGTGAGTAGATGTGTGAGTGGTTCTATGGATGAGTGAGTGGTTGGGTGAGTACTTGTATGGGTCTGTGAATAGGTATGCAAGTGGGTGTGTAGGCTTTTGAGTGGGCATATGAGAGGTTGTATAGGGGTGTGAGTAGGTGTGTGAGTGGTTCGATGGTTGACATCATCAGTGATTTCACTGACCATGTCATCAGTGATGTAATATGTGACTTCATAAGCAGTGCATTGCGGGGGAGTAAGTTGTAGTTAGCCCGGGTAACTATAACTGCTGAATTTCTATGGTTTTGTAGGAGTGAAATGTGAGCCTAACTAAAATGTCCTGGTAACCTTTTTTTTTCAGAGAATTTCTTAGGTTTTTATAATTCTATTTCCTAACTATGATGTAACCATAAACTTTTTTTCAGTGAATTTCTAAGGTTGTTTTAAAATGTTTTTCATAACTGCATCCTGTAACCTTTGATAGTGGGTGAGTGTGGAGCACCAGTGTGAATTTGTGAGTGGGTGTATGAGTGTCTGTGTGGATCTGTAAGTGGTAGTGTTTCAGTGGCTGTGTGAGTGGGTCTATGAGTGTGTGAGTGTGTGTGTGGGTTTGTGAGTGACTGTGTCAGTGGCTGTGTGTGTCAGTGAGCGGCTGTGTGAGTGCTGCTATTGGTCTGTGTGTGGGTGTGTCAGTGGATGTATGGGTCTGTAACTGGGTGCATGAGTAGTGCTATGGATTTGGGCATTTGCATACTTTGGGGCTCATTACGATGTGAGGCGGAAAGCCTCTGCCTGACACCGACTTGGAATCGGGACCGACTGACTTGCGGTCAATAGTTCCGACCCCCGTATTACAATGCGACCGAACACTGTTCGTCCGGAGTCCCATTTTACCTATGGGAGCTCAAGTTCCGCCCAACAAACGTCTGTAACACAGGCTCCTATGGGCAAATGGGGTCTTTGTGGAAAACCCTTCACCCTGTTGCAGGCACTCTCGGTTCCTGTCACACAGTGCAGGGTTTTACAGGGGGTTCCTTAGGTACCCCCTAGGTCATCAACCGTAGGCCACAGGGCCTAGGGGGCCCTGCCAGGGGCCCCCAATGTCACTTTCTGACAAACTTATTGTGTTGGATAGGCCAACGCGGAAAGGCTGTTGGAAATCGACATTGGAATCATTAGGGCGGAAATGCTGTCCTTTAAAAAAATATTGTTTCAAACTAATGTCGTAAATATATACAAAAATATTATTTTTAACTATATATGTAATTTAAATATTTTTACATATAACATTAATTCCTGTTTTTCTACTGCAATTTTACTGCCCTGGACGTGTGAGCCAATGTGATTTTTTTTTTTTTTTTTTAAATGACTATATACAAGTGTGTCTTTAAGATTTCTCACTCTCCTGAATGTTATATTTGGATGGTTTCCCATTATTTCTGCCACTGCCACAATGCAAGGTCTGTAAAACTGCAGTAGAAAAACAAGAATTAATCACAGCAAAAAAACAAAAATTAAACATCAGACAAAACATTACATGCAAAAGTTAGTATGTAGTATATGTAATAGAGTTTACCTGCGGTTTTCAATATATTGGAAGTACCGTCTGTGAATCAAAGGAAACATGTACTTGTATGCGTGAGAGACACTAGCAATAAAGATAGAAGTAATGCAGTGGGTAAGCATATGGAGATTCATGGTCAAAATTGAGATTTTATGGAATTGATAAACTAGAGAAAAATGAAGAGGAGGTGATAGAGAACGTCACGTAAATCAAAAAGATTCTCACTATATTTTATCATTACCAAACAGAAAACCTAAACACAATGAAACATAATTAAAAATAATGGGCCTCAACTCAGTTCAAACATAGAAAATCCATACTTAGAATGAGAAGAACTATTTGATACTGTGATGAGCAATACATTCCAGGAATTGGAGTATGGACATAACCCACTTGAGGGCAAAATATATTTACACCAAACATAATATGAGGAAAAATAAGGACACTGGGAGAAGAAAAAGAAAACTGAGTAAAATTGAGACACATGAAGAAGTATGTTGCTTATCGTTAACACATTTGGATGAAATGACAAAAACTACTAGTGGTCAACCAGTGATAATGCAGCCATAATTGCCAGTTTTTAACATTTGTTCTCATCACTTTAGCACACTATAACTCTGCATGTCAATTTTATGTCACCGCATAATATCACATAAGTGCCATCGGCATACATCGGAGTGCTTAATTTAAAACAAAATGAAAGCATACATGTATAAGGAAATAATTGCTTACAAAAGAAACCCCAACCAATAGATAGAATCAATCACCAGAGGGTCAGAAAGAATGAGAAATAATGAAATAATAATTCTGACTACAATGCCGAGAATTCCAGATAATTGCCAACCGGAGGGCATGATATATAAACATGGAATTCAAAAGATCTAAATATCAGGAAATGTTTATCGAAAAACTACAATGCCCAGATGTCAGTGCGACCATTAGCGTTAATGGAGTGACCCTGTGTCCCTCAGAACCTGGATATTTGTAATATATAGAACAAGTGGTTCTGTTGGGTGATACAATTGCTTTGGACCATGTACCTAATACACAAATATAATACACTTCGTTATGCACAAATGATTTATGAAAGAGGGAATAAAGCCTTACAGTGAGAACACACCAAGAGAAGGCAGGGTTTTGTCAAAAATAAAGATTTTTACTCCTTTGTCATTTACAAATGACGTAGAATGTGGCTGTCATAAAAAACATTGAACTACGGCGGTACAGTGGTGACTGTAGTGCAGAATAAGTGACATGGGGTGATACGTGAGGTAAATGGTGTATTACATACATAACATACATAAGTGACATAAATATAGTGAAATCAAAGCTTATTTCGTTCTGTCCATTAATTTTTTTACATGAATGCAGGACCCAAGTTAATTTTTCAGTTAGGGTCAAGGAGACCGTATGGACTAGTTAGACAATAACA
This sequence comes from Calotriton arnoldi, assembly GCA_963921515.1. Taxonomy (NCBI): domain Eukaryota; kingdom Metazoa; phylum Chordata; class Amphibia; order Caudata; family Salamandridae; genus Calotriton; species Calotriton arnoldi. Next base: position 3,467,636 of record CAWUFW010000695.1, on the reverse strand, counting down.
TCGACGTTTCGACCCTTGAAGATAGCGCAGAGTGGTACGCGTCAAGAGCGGGTCATCTTCAGGACTGTGAAGGGTGGAGTGGACAGCCTATAGAGGTAATTTAAAGAGAAATAAATCAGGTGTGTTCCAATAGTCCAAGGGACTATCGTGTGTCATGCAGTAGCAAAGGGTATGCTTACCGCAAGGACCAAGAACCAATCAATGGGATACGAAGATCCTAACCGTTATTGATTAGAGACCTGGGTGCTAAAATGAAAGGGGAAAAATTCGGAAGACACAATTAATAGTGAGAAAGTAGCAGAGGTTGCGTGGGTGCACCAGCTACAATGGTATAGCTGTGAATAGCCCTTACCAAGCACCCTGCTGGAAGGTCAGGGTGTGTTGATTATCCAACTTGATACAATCGGTAGAAATTTAAACAACGAAGACCGCCACCATCAGGTTGTGGTCTAAAATAGAATTAAATAGGTATTGTTTAAAAACTTGTATTATGGCGGGATTGAAAGAATCTAAGCTGTCTACGCGCAACACGGATGATGCATACCTTAATATGGCAATAGCTTGGTTATACACGTATCCTCCACCAGCCGGTTGGAGTCGTGCGTAGCTTAGTCTGATCGGTAGAAAGTCACCATCAGGTGTAGTTTGGAAAACGGAGACCGCCACCATCAGGTTGTGGTCTACAATAGAAAGGAGCACGAAAAGGGGTATTATTTAACAACTTATAATGTGGCGGGATAGTAAGGAAAAATCGATGCTGTCTACGCGCAACACGGATGATGCATACCTTAATGCGGCGATTGCTCTGTGAAACACGTGCCCTCCACCAGCCGGTTGGAGTCGTGTGTTGCTGAGTCTGCTTCTGTCAAAAGAGCAGCCGAAGTGGGACGTTCACTGTAGGGTAACAAAATACCATTTAGAAAAAAAACTCTAGGGTGGGAATGGGGCGCGCTAACAGGTCAGAGTGGCCTCTCACCTTCGGAGTCGCGCCATGTGTCCTGTCTTACTTGGACCAGCGTCGAGTGCAGTCGCGCTGAAAGCAGTCAGTATATGACGGCTCACTGACGCAAGACTGCCTCGTCTTTGCCACGTGGACGTACGGGTGCAGCAGCTCAGTCGAGCTGTCATACAAGATAGATGCAAGAGATTGCTTGTCCGTTCTATTGCCAAAAACGCTCGATTTTACGTGAATCTCAAAATAAAAATAAAAAGGACATGTGTAATCCCTGTATTATCAATTATTAATCTGGTGCGTTCTATTGCAGAAAAACGCTCGATTTTACGTGAATCTCAAATTCAAACATAAAAAGGAACTGTGTCATCCTTGTATAATTGATGAATAATCCTGAATTCAATGGAATTGTGCCAGAATTCCTAGGGAACGATTACTAATAAAAAGGTGTACACTGATGCATATGCACCAACTGATCATAATGCTTGTCTAATGTCTGTGCATGTAAAGGAATTTGTATATACAACTTTATGGCCACATAAGCATTGTGACATGCCTTACATCGGGAAACTATCATCATATCCGATGTGTACATTGATGTATCATACATTGTAAAGAGCTTGGCTTACAATATCATTCTGTCTGATTTTTACATAGTCACAGGTTATATCATACATTGGGGAGAGATTGGCTTACAATACATTGTCACATTTTCAAATCACATGATATTAGGTGATCCAGTTATCTTGGACATTGTATGTAGATCATGATGGAAACTTAGACACAAGGGACATTATATAACTACAACAGATGTATATTCACATATGATATTCAGTGTAGTTGGAGTATAAATGACGTAGATCCATGTCTAGTTTGATCCACTGTGAGTCAAGTATAGTATAATGACAAATCTACAGCCTACCCATCTGACTGTAAGTCTCTTCTTGCTCGTTAAGTCCCCGATTCACAGAGTCAAAAGTATGAATCCACCTACACTCCTAGAAATTAAGGGCTGAAAGTATGTTACCTCCCCTTGGGTGTGGATTGATTTTTTCTAGTACCCACCACTGTAGGTTGTCTGCCGTATGGCCCACAGCGGAGTAGTGGTCCACTAGGGGCGCCCCCTGTACCTTGCAGCGGATCCTACTGCAATGTTGCAGGATCCTGGTTTTAACTTTTTGTGTGGTTTGGCCTATGTATACTTTCTGACAAGGGCATCTGATGGCGTAAATGACGTTCTGGCTATTGCAATTAGTATGCTGTTTTAGACAGTATATTTGACCATGATGGTTAAATGATGTGCACACCAATGAAAGATTGCAGGCTTTGCAATTACTGCATTTATAGTGGTAGATGTAGTTGTTGTCTGATATCAGGTGCTTTCGGTGTTTCAAGATAAGAACTCACTACTTAGTCCTTGATGTTCTTGGCCCATTTAAAAGCAAACATTGGTTCTTCTTTTATGTTGATTTCTGTTCCCACCAAGTTCCAGTACTTCTTGATTACTTTTTTGATCTCATGGCTCCTTGTATTGAACGTTGTGACACAAACCAATTTATCCATGTTCTTATTCTTTAGTTGTACCTCAAGGAGGGACTCACGGGGGCGGTACCACACCCTCTTTCTCACTCTGTTGAGCAATCCCTCTTGGTACCCATGGTTCCTCAGTTTTGTAATAAGGATGTCTGTTTTCTTGAAGAAATCACCCCTTTGCGAACAATTACGTCGAAGCCTTAAAAATTGGCCATATGGTAAATTGTCCCTCAGATTTCTGGGATGATGTGAATCATATTTCAAGAGGGTGTTCCGATCTGATGGTTTCTTGTATAGAGTCGTAAGAATTCTGGCATCTTCCACTTCCAGTGTGAGGACCAAGAAGCAGATGCTCTCATTTCTGTATGTCATCGTGAATTGGATGTCAGGCGATCGTCCATTCAGCCAGGTTTTAAATTCTGTCAGGTGTTCTTCTGTGCCTGCACCTACCGAAAGATACACCACAGAAACGAAAGAAAAGAGTGAATCCAAGTAGTAACAAATAATCATTTTGAATCTTGATAACTTTCTAGGACTTATTCCATTACTGAATGTTAATTATCTGAAAGAAATCATGTTAGACCGAAGGGGGCCATAAATGTGAAAGAACTCAATCTTTTTTTATTGTATTCAATTGATGGAAAAATATGAATATGTTGGTTTATACATGTAAAGCCAAGAAATTAAACTTTCATTTGCCGTATTTTAATGTTTTAATGCACGTTTCTATTCAGGTTATATCTGCACATATCGCCCACTGCATGAGCACTTTAGTTAAAAAACTACAAATCCCATGTTATGCGGAGGAAGTTGCAAAGCAAAATATATGTATAGAAATAATTAAAAGACTGTTTCAAAAATATCCCGTGAGCAATGTTCCAGGGGGACGAAACGCGTCGGGCGTTGTCGAAGCCAATATTTTTATGGATTGAATAAAAGAAATTGGAACCCTTCCCCGTGAGTATGACTCACTTTGTGTACTGGAGGAACAGTACTTATGGTAGAAATAAAAAAGATATATATACATATATATATTGTTAGATTTGGGGGTCTCTAGTTGGCAGAGGTAGGTACCTTTGTCCAAATAGGGACCCTTGAGTCTAGTCAGGGTAAGTAGGTTCACTCCTGAAAGAAACCCTGCTCACCCTCTTGGTAGCTTGGCACGAGCAGACAGGCTTAGTTCAGAGGCAGTGTGTAAAGCATTTGTGAACACATACAGTAATCGAGTGACAACACTACAAATGGACACCACACAGGTTATATATTTATAAAAATAGGTATACTTTATATAGATTTATCACAAGACCATAAACGACAAAAATAATCCACAATACTGTCAAGAGTGCTTAGTTCTGATCAAAAAGGCTTAATTCAAGGTTCTGTGCGAGTCGGTAGCCTCCTCCGGCTACGGCGATGTCGAGAACAAACAGAGTCTAACAAATCCAGCTGACCGCGTCGAGACGGGCCAACACAGCGTAGACAGACTCGGTCACAGTACCTTTTACTTGAAGCGGCAGGCACGGGCGTGCGAGCCGGATGGCTGTACGTCGCGATCGCGATGCAAGATGGAAGCGTTGCAGGACGCGTTGTCCCTCGATGCGGTGCAGGCAGCGGCTCATTGATGTCGTCAGGACGGAGTCGGTGAGACCAAGGCCGTGCGTTGCAGGGCGAGACGGTGCTTCGAGGCGGTGCTGGCAGGTTGCGGTGCGGCGACAGAGCCGGATTCAGGAGCTGGCGTCGATCAGTCCGGACAGCGGTGCGAGTCGGGCGGTGCGTCGCAAAGCGTGCGAGCGGTGTCCAACTCTGGTGCGGTCACAGGACTCGAACTCAGCAGCAGTGACCGTGTCGGTCGGACCAGTTCGATTTGGCGTAGCGAAGCGTTGCAGGACGCATTGTCCCTCGATGCGGTGCAGGCAGCGGCTCGTTGACGGAGTCGGTGAGACCAGGGCCGTGCGGTGCAGGGCGAGACGGTGCTTCGATGCGGTGCTTACAGGACACTGAGTCGGTCGTGAGAGTCGGTCACAGCCCCCTACCTCTGTAGCCACTGAAACAGAGTTTCCAGCAGCAATTCACAAAGGGGGTGAAGTCCAATGGTCCTGGGACTTCGATCAGGGGGCAAGCTCTCTTCCAAGCCCTTGGAGATCCTTCACAAGTTGATGAAAGTCACAGTAAAGCAAAAGTTCCTTTCTCCTTTCTTTGGCAGTCAGGCAAACCACTGCAGGCCAATCCCCCAAGCAGCACTTCAGGCTTAGGGATAGTCTCTCCTCAGTTTCTTCTTGGTTCTGCTCCTCAGCAAAGGTTTCTTCTTGTTCCCAAAAGTGATCTAATTTTCCTGGGGTCTGGGTGCCCCTCTTATACCCTGATTCTCTTTGTTCTCTGGAGGCAGAGAGGCCTTTGCCTAGCTTAAACCAGTTCTGTGCAGCTTAGGAGCACTCTGTGTACATGACTCCTTCTTTCCTTTCAGAATGTGGGGCAGGGTACTCAGACGCCCGGCAGGGGGTGGAGCCAGCATTGTGGAAGGCAGGCACAGCTCTATTCAGACCCAGGTGCAACTCCTCCCTCCACTCGGGATGCAGATCTCTCTATTCAGCCCTGTGCTGACTCACCCTGTCTCCTGTAGCCACCCCCAGCCCCGGTCACGCAAAAACCAGACACACAATACACAAGCTGGCAGAGGCAGGCTGGATAGTTTAGGCAAGAAAATACCCACTTTCTAAAAGTGGTATTTTCAAACACAGAATGTTAAAACCAACTTCACTAAAAGATGTATTTTATCATCCTGAGTTCAGGCATACTAAATTCGTTTTTCTACCATGTTCCCCGGGTCAGTTAGGATTATAAGGTGTAATAATCAAAACCGCCCATTCTGGCCTATGGGGAGCAGGTAGCCTTTCAATAGTGAAAAACGAAACTGGCTGTAATTCACTATTAGGACATGCCACACACACCAGGGCATGTCCCACCTTATACTTACAATGCACCCTGCCCTAGGGCCTACTTTAGGGGTGACCAACATGCAGTAAAGGGAAGGTTTAGGGACTGGTAAGTGGGTGCACTCACCAAGTCAACATGGCAGCCCTAGGCCGCACACAGGCTCTGCAATGGCAGGCCTGAGACACACTTTACAAGCTGCTTCTGTGGGTGGCACAACCAGTGCTGCAAGCCCACCAGCAGCATTGGATTTACAAGCCCTGGGCACACTCAGTGCACAGTACTAGGGACTGACAAGTAAACCAATCATCCAATCATGGAGTCACTAATACATACATCAATTTACGATAGGGAGCACTTGCACTTTGGCACTGATTAGCAGCGGCAAAGTGCCCATGAGCATCTAGTCCAGCAAAAACATATCGGCAACAGTGGAGGCATTACGAAAAAATGGAAGAGAGACCCACGCCAAGGATGCCAGGTCTAACACGTGTCCCCTCCAGCTGAAATGTGGGGAGAACTATCCTACCCCTAGGGAGTTCTCATCACTAAGGCGGAAAAATCTGGACAGACCATCAGCATTGGCGTGTTCTGTACCAGGGCGGTGTTCCACCGTAAAGTCCATCCCTGTAGGGAAATGGACCACCTCAACAGCTTTGGATTCTCACCCCTCATCTGCATCAACCATCTGAGGGGCCTGTGGTCTGTCTGAACCCGGAAATGAGTCCCAAACAGGTATGGTCTCAGCTTCTTCAGTGCCCAGACCACAGCAAATGCCTCCCGCTCAATAGCACTCCATCTCTGTTCCCGGGAAGTAACCTCCTACTGAGGAAGGCTACAGGTTGGTCTAGGCCCTCCTCATTGATCTGTGATAGAACAGCCCCTACACCATGCTCTGAAGCGTCCGTCTGAACAATGAACTCATTGGAGAAGTTGGGTGCCTGGAGCACAGGCGCCGTGCACATGGCAGTCTTCAAGGTGTCAAAAGCTTTCTGACAGGCGTCAGTCCAAATCACTTTCCTGGGCTGCTTTTTGGAAGTCAGCTCTGTCAAGGGGACAACAATGCTGCCATACCCCTTGACGAATCTCCGGTAATACCCGGTGAGTCCTAGGAAGGCTCTCACCTCTGTTTGGGTCTTGGGGGCTCCCAAGCCAGAATGGTATCAATTTTCGGTTGGAGGGGCGCCACCTGGCCGCTCCCAATCTGGTGTTCCAAGTACACCACAGAACCCTGCCCAATCTGGCACTTACTTGCCTTGATTGTGAGGCCTGCCCTCCGCAGCGCCATCAACACTTCCCAGAGGTGGCGCAGATGTTCTTCCCAACTGGCACTGAACACTGCGATGTCATCCAGGTAGGCGGCACTGAAATCCTCCAGTCCAACCAACACCTGGTTGACCAACCTCTGAAAGGTGGCAGGGGCATTCTTCATCCCAAAGGGCATCACCCGGAACTGTTAGTGCCCATCTGGTGTGGAGAATGCTGACCTCTCTTTGCCCCATCAGTCAAGGCGATCTGCCAGTACCCAGACGTTAAGTCAAACGTGCTGAGGTACCGCGCAGCCCCTAACCGATCTATGAGCTCATCAGCTCTGGGGATGGGGTGGGCGTCAGTCCTGGTGACGGAATTGAGTCCCCTGTAGTCCACACAGAACCGGAGTTCTGGTGTGGCACCAGGCGCGGCAGCCTTTGGAACCAAGACCACTGGGCTGGCCCAAGGCTGTTAGAGGACTCAATCACCCCTAGCGCAAACATCTTGGAGACCTCCTCCTTGATGCAGGCTCTGACCCTGTCAGTCACCCTGTAAGCCTTGTGCTTCACAGGAAGACTGTCCCCAGTGTCCACATCATGGACGCACCAATGAGTGACACTGGGAACCAGGGAGAACAGGTCAGGGAACTGTCCCAACAGTTGGCGACAGTCACCCTGCTGCTCAGGTGTCAGAGAGGTAGAGAGGTTTACTCCCTCCACTGATCCATCTTGCTCTCGGGCTGACAGGAGGTCAGGAAGAGGCTCGGTCTCCTCCTCCATTCCATCATCTGTAGCTAAGAGCATGCCCACTTGGGACCTCTCCAAGTGGGGCTTCAGGCGGTTCACATTCAGGACCCGCAAGGGGTTCCTGGGAGACTGCAAGTCCACCAAATAGGTAACTGGACTCTTGCGCTCCACCACCGTAAAAGGGCCGGTCCACCTGTCCTGGAGCGCACAAGGCTCCACAGGGGCCATGACCCACACTTTCTGACCAGGCTGAAGCTCTACCAGAGTGGCATTCTGGTCGTACCACCGCTTCATCTCCTCCTGGCTGGCTTCCAGATTTGCCTCAGCAAGTTCTCTGAAACGCCTAGTCTGGTTCCTGAAGGCCAGCATGTAACTGTATACATCCTGGGGAGGTTTCCTGGGAGATTGCTCCCAGCCTTCCTTGACCAAACTCAGAGGTCCTCGCACCGGGTGTCCATAGAGGAGCTCAAAGGGACTGAACCCTAGAGACTTCTGTGGCACCTCCCGGTATGCAAACAACAGGCATGGTAAGAGGACGTCCCATTTACGCCTCATGGGTTCTTCCAGACCCATAATCATGCCCTTGAGGGTCCGGTTGAATCTCTCAACCAGCCCATTTCCTTGAGGGTGGTAAGGAGTGGTGAACTTGTAAGTTACACCGCACTCCTGCCATAGGGACTTCATGTACTTGGACACGAAGTTGGTAACTCTGTCAGACACCACCTCTTGAGGGAATCCCACACGTGAGAAAATTCCCATCAGTGCCCGTACCACCACGGGGGCCGTCACTGTCCTCAGAGGGATGGCTTCAGGGTACCGGGTGGCATGGTCCACCAAGACCAGGATAAACCTGTTGCCCATGGCTGTCTTGGGTCCAGTGGCCCCACAATATCAATACCCACCTGTTCAAAGGGGGTGCTGACCACCGGGAATGGCTGGAGAGGAGCCTTGTGCTTCCTCCCACTCTTTCCACTTGCCTGGCAAGTCTGGCATGTCCTACAGTGAGTGGCGGTACTCCTGCGCATCTGTGGCCAATAGAAATGGGTAACAAGCCTGTCAAAGGTCTTGTCCTGCCCCAGATGTCCTGCTAACGGTACATCATGAGCCAACCCCAGTAGGAAGGCTCTGAAGCGCTGGGGTACCACCAGCACACGGGCTGACCCAGGCTCAGCAACCTTAGGCTCTGAATACAGGAGACCATTCTTCCAGTAAATCCAATGTGATCCAGACTGATCACCTGCTGCCTGGTCTGTGGCCTGTTGCCTCAGACCCACGAGAGAGGGGCATGCGTTCTGCTCCTCGCAGAACTCTTCCCTGGAGGGTCCTCCTTCTTGTTGCCAATGGGTCAGCTCAGGTAGGTCCCCCAGTTCAGCTACCTGTTCCCCTGTAGGCTCCAGGGCATCCCCCTCAGGGTCTGCCTCCTCCTGGACCGTGGGAACTTCGGGGGCCGGTTTCCCGCGCCCCCTGCCTCCTCTCTCTCCGGCAGGCACCTGGGCCTCCCTCTCAGGCTCCAGGTCCTCTTGAACACCTTTCGCTGCCATTGACCGGGTGGTCACACATGCCCAATCAGGCAAGCCCAACATTTCTAAATGCGCACTCCGCTCCACCTTAGCCCAAGGTGAGCTCTCCAAATCGTTCCCTAACAAACAGTCAACCAGCATGGCTGGCCTCACAGCTACTTGAAGAGTACCCGAGACCCCCCCCCATTCAAAGGGAACCTGAGCCACCTTGCAGTGACTCTCTGTGTTGTCAGCGGAAACAACCGGATAGAATGCATTAGGGATAACCTGCTCCTTAGACACCAGGTGACACTTGACAGCTGTCACACAGGCTCCTGTGTCTCTCAGAGCCTCCACCCTATGGCCATTGATGGTCACCCACTGCCTGTATTTCTTAGTGTTCTCAGGCAGCGGGGTCCTAGGGACCATCTCAGAGTCTCCTAATGAGACAAGGGAAAACACTGTGGGATCCCCCCCACCTTGGGCACCCAACTCCTCCCCCAGGGCTACACTAGCCAACTGCCGGGGGACTGCACCAGTGGGTGCTGGCTTTCCATGCAAAGGGCAACGAGGATCGTTTGCCTTGTGGCCAGGGGCGCCACACTTGTAACATACCAGTGGTCCCTGGTGAACAGGGGGCCTGTCAGGGCCACTGGCTTCTTCTCAGGGGGAGGCTGGGAACCTTTCCCTTGGTTCCCTTGGGGTCTACTTTGGGGCCCTTTATGGAACTCCCTCTGTTTACCCTTGTCCCCCCACTCTTCTGCTGGGGACCCTGCCCAGCCTTGGCGGAGTCTCCCACGTGACCCTTGTGGACCCAAGTACTCACTCAGCGGTCCGCCTCCTCAGCAAGCTGCCTAGGGTTAGTCAGCTTACTATCAATCAGGTGCTGGCGTAGCTCAGGAAAGCAATTACTGGACAAGTGCTCCCATGAAATCAAATCAAAGAGCGCCTGAAAATCAGTCGCTTTGCTACCCTTTACCCAACCATCCAAGGCTCTACAAAAGAAGGTCACATATTCAACCCAGGTACTGCTTTCAATCTTACTACAGTCCCTGAACCTTTGCCTATAAAGCTCAGGGGTCAAACCATACCTAGTCATTAAGGCATCCTTCATGTGGCTGTACGAATTATAGACTTCAGAGGGCAAATCCAACAAGGTATCCCGCCCTTCACTGAGGAACCGTCCCCACAACCCCGCTCCCCAATCCTTCTCAGGGACCCGGTGGGAAGACATGGCTACCTCATAGGCTTTGAACCACTGCCCAATGTCATCATTTTTTAAAAACTCCTTCACCACATCTTTGGGAATATACACCCTAGCTTCAACAGGCACAGGTGGTACACTGCCACCAGAGGGAGTAATCTCTAAGCTTTTGGCCTTCAATTCCAACTCCTCAAAACTTTCTCATGTTCAAACTGCATTTTCTTTTCCTCTAGGGCTAATTTCCTAGTTTGCATTTCGAATTCTAACTGCCCATTCAGCTTGAGCTTGGTCAGCTCCATTTCGTGCATCCTACTCTCTTTCCTGTCCTTCAACTTCTCTGGAGACAGTCCTCTGGCAGAAACACTGCTACCTACTGGGGAAGGTGGTCTTCCAGCCCCTAGACCCAATAGCCCCTCCAGCTGCCATTCTGCATTCTCAGCCCCCTCCACAGGGGCACTCCTTGATTCGACCCAGGCCCTCAGCGCCTTTTGGAGGTCCTCATTCCTGGAGAGCCCGGTCATGGACACTTTACACTTTTTGCAGAATTGCCTGAGCTGCTTGAGGGTGTAGCATTCAAGCCTCTCTTCTTCCCAATCACACTCAACAGAGGCTACTGATGCTGGTTTCTCCATAGTGATTAAACTTGGCAGTTGCAAAAATAGGAAACCCCATAAAAAATGCTATAAAAGTATGTGGTTGCGTTTTGGTCTGCACTCACTAAGTAGTGTTCACCAATCACTGTACATGAGTCACAAATGCAAGTCCAGAATCCTCACCGCTGACCACCAATGTTAGATTTGGGGGTCTCTAGTTGGCAGAGGTAGGTACCTTTGTCCAAATAGGGACCCTTGAGTCTAGTCAGGGAAAGTAGGTACACTCCTGAAAGAACCCCTGCTCACCCTCTTGGTAGCTTGGCACGAGCAGACAGGCTTAGTTCAGAGGCAGTGTGTAAAGCATTTGTGAACACATACAGTAATCGAGTGACAACACTACAAATGGACACCACACAGGTTATATATTTATAAAAATAGGTATACTTTATATAGATTTATCACAAGACCATAAACGACAAAAATAATCCACAATACTGTCAAGAGTGCTTAGTTCTGATCAAAAAGGCTTAATTCAAGGTTCTGTGCGAGTCGGTAGCCTCCTCCGGCTACGGCGATGTCGAGAACAAACAGAGTCTAATAAATCCAGCTGACCACGTCGAGACGGGCCAACACAGCGTAGACAGACTCGGTCACAGTACCTTTTACTTGAAGCGGCAGGCACGGGCGTGCGAGCCGGATGGCTGTACGTCGCGATCGCGATGCAAGATGGAAGCGTTGCAGGACGCGTTGTCCCTCGATGCGGTGCAGGCAGCGGCTCGTTGACGTCGTCAGGACGGAGTCGGTGAGACCAAGTGCCCAACTCCGGTGCGGTCACAGGACTCGAACTCAGCAGCAGTGACCGTGTCGGTCGGACCAGTTTGATTTGGCATAGCGAAGCGTTGCAGGACGCATTGTCCCTCGATGCGGTGCAGGCAGCGGCTCGTTGACGGAGTCGGTGAGACCAGGGCTGTGTGGTGCAGGGCGAGACGGTGCTTCGATGCGGTGCTTACAGGACACCGAGTCGGTCGTGAGAGTCGGTCACAGCTCCCTACCTCTGTAGCCACTGAAACAGAGTTTCCAGCAGCAATTCACAAAGGGGTGAAGTCCAATGGTCCTGGGACTTCGATCAGGGGGCAAGCTCTCTTCCAAGCCCTTGGAGATCCTTCACAAGTTGATGAAAGTCACAGTAAAGCAAAAGTTCCTTTCTCCTTTCTTTGGCAGTCAGGCAAACCACTGCAGGCCAATCCCCCAAGCAGCACTTCAGGCTTAGGGATAGACTCTCCTCAGTTTCTTCTTGGTTCCGCTCCTCAGCAAAGGTTTCTTCTTGTTCCCAAAAGTGATCTAATTTTCCTGGGGTCTGGGTGCCCCTCTTATACCCTGATTCTCTTTGCTCTCTGGAGGCAGAGAGGCCTTTGCCTAGCTTAAACCAGTTCTGTGCAGCTTTGGAGCACTCTGTGTACATGACTCCTTCTTTCCTTTCAGAATGTGGGGCAGGGTACTCAGACGCCCGGCAGGGGGTGGAGCCAGCATTGTGGAAGGCAGGCACAGCCCTACTCAGACCCAGGTGCAACTCCTCCCTCCACTCGGGATGCAGATCTCTCTATTCAGCCCTGTGCTGACTCACCCTGTCTCCTGTAGCCACCCCCAGCCCCGGTCACGCAAAAACCAGACACACAATACACAAGCTGGCAGAGGCAGGCTGGATAGTTTAGGCAAGAAAATACCCACTTTCTAAAAGTGGTATTTTCAAACACAGAATGTTAAAACCAACTTCACTAAAAGATGTATTTTATCATCCTGAGTTCAGGCATACTAAATTCGTTTTTCTACCATGTTCCCGGGTCAGTTAGGATTATAAGGTGTAATAATCAAAACCGCCCATTCTGGCCTATGGGGAGCAGGTAGCCTTTCAATAGTGAAAAACGAAACTGGCTGTAATTCACTATTAGGACATGCCACACACACCAGGGCATGTCCCACCTTATACTTACAATGCACCCTGCCCTAGGGCCTACTTTAGGGGTGACCAACATGCAGTAAAGGGAAGGTTTAGGGACTGGTAAGTGGGTGCACTCACCAAGTCGACATGGCAGCCCTAGGCTGCACACAGGCTCTGCAATGGCAGGCCTGAGACACACTTTACAAGCTGCTTCTGTGGGTGGCACAACCAGTGCTGCAAGCCCACCAGCAGCATTGGATTTACAAGCCCTGGGCACACTCAGTGCACGGTACTAGGGACTGACAAGTAAACCAATCATCCAATCATGGAGTCACTAATACATACATCAATTTACGATAGGGAGCACTTGCACTTTGGCACTGATTAGCAGCGGAAAAGTGCCCATGAGCATCTAGTCCAGCAAAAACATATCGGCAACAGTGGAGGCATTACGAAAAAATGGAAGGGAAACCCACGCCAAGGATGCCAGGTCTAATATATATATATATATATATATATATATATATATATATATATATATATATTATCTACTGGCGGTCGCCAGTAGATAGTTATAGTTACAACCTATTATCCATAGGAAATCCGCGACATTCTATTTGCAATAACGTTGGCGCCGGTTGACGAATCTTCGCAAAAGCTTCCAACTTGTTGGGGCGCTCCGGTCCGCTCCTACCCTGAAAGTCTCGGGGTGATACGTCAAGCGGGGGCCGAGAAAAAGGGGGTCCCAAAACGCGTTTTCCCCATTCATTTTTCCATAGGAACCTTTAGTCGCAGCTACAGCTCGAACTGCTGAACGGAATTACCCCAAATTTGGCAAAGAGGTAGCCCTTGGTTCAGACTGGTGCCTTTTGCTAAAATGGTGTAAATCCGTTCAGTAGTTCCTGAGAAATTCACAATTAAAATCACATATATATCTATGGGCGCGTCGGATCCGCGCACCCTCCCGATCACGAGCTGCATGCTAATTGGCTGTCAACACTCCAAATCAAGAAGTGTTGGCAGCCATTTTGTCCCTCGGTAGAACCGAGGGACAGAAACAAGTGCGCAAAGCGCAAAAGGGGGCAGGGTAGAAACACCCTGACCCCTAGGTCTGCTCAGGGGTCCCACAAGGACCCCCTGGGCAGAAAAAGATTTTTTTTTTTAAATCGGCGGGATGCACTTAGGGTGCGCGTATCCCGCCGAGAAAAAAAAAAAGAAACAAGTGCGCAAAACGCACAAAGGGGGCAGGGTAGAAACACCCTAACCCCCTAGGCCTGCTCAGGGGGTCCCACAAGGACCCCCTGGGCAAAAAAGCATTTTTTTAAAAAAAATCGGCAGGATGCGCTCAGGGTGCGCGAATCCTGCCGAAGAAAATCGAGCGCGGTCTCCCGCGCTTCGATGTTAATTGGCCCCGGGTGGCCCAAGTCCCGGGGGCATGGTGGGGGGATAATTTAATGTGTGGGGGCCTCAAAGGGCCCCCAAGCCCCAGGGACCGCCACCCTCCGGGGATTTTTAAAAAATGGTGCGGGAGGGCTCTGAGCCCTCCCGCAGCCCCGAGGACCACCACCTCCCCGGGGCTTTTTTAAATTAAAAATATAACCAGTGTGGGGGGGCTCCAGCCCCCACACGCCCCGGGACCGCCACCTCCCCGGGGCACTAAACATTTTAATATGGGGGTCCGTTACGGACCCCAGAGCCCCGGGGACCACCACCTCCCCGGGGCTGTGTACTGAATGGGAGGGGGCCGCGCGGCCCCCTCCTGGAGCCCTTGATGGCCCTGGGGACCACCACCCCCAGGGCCGGCTCCTGCAGTGTCCCAGGGTGCCTACCCCCGGGACACTGTAGTTTGCTATGGCAGGACGGGAGCCTCGCGGCTCCCGTCCTGCCATAGCAAACTGCTTTGGATATTGGAAGAGAGAGCAGGAAACCTGCTCTCTCTTCCAATATCCAAAGCGATTGCTTTCCACATGGGGAGCAGCATGTCAGCTGCTCCCCATGTGGAACAGCAATGCCGGCTCCCAAGGGACGTGGGGAGCCGGCGGGACTGTGGGGGGATTGGGGACCCCCCCACAGTCCCCAACGGAGAGGGCCAGCCCCGGGGGATGGGGTCCCCGGGGCAAGTAGTGGCCCGGGAGGGGGGCCACGCGGCCCCCCTCTCCAAAAAAGAGAAAGAAAAAAAGTTTTAAAAAAAATGGAAAGGCCGGCCCCGGGGGATGGGGTCCCCGGGGCCTTAAAATGGCCAGAGGAGGGGGCCACGCTGCCCCCTCAAAATAATAAATATAGAGGCCATGCCCCGGGGGATGGGGTCCCGGGGCCAATACAGGCCCAGGGAAGGGGGCCACGCGGCCCCCTTCCCGTTTTTTTATTAAAAATTTAAAAAAGGGGTAAGGCCCTGGGGGATGGGGTCCCCAGGGCATAAAAACAGGAAAAAGGAAGGGGGGGCCACACAGCCCCCCTTCAGGGGACAAAAATTATTTTATTTTTTTTAAACGATCGGGCCCGCAGGCCCCGCCCCCTTCCTTCACCACTCTGCAAACGCGCCCCCTGGCGCGTTTGCAGAGGGGAACAATTCCCCTTGAATACTGGGGGTCCCTGGGGGCCAACTAGCCCACCAGGAACCTCCAATATGCGCCAGGGGCTGCGTTGCAGAGACGTGTAGAGAGGCCACACCCCTTTTACACCTCTCTGCAACGCAGCTCTGTGGCGCTTTTTGGAGGTATATGGTGGGCTAGTTGGACTCCGGGGACCCTCAGGATTCAAGGGACTTAATCCCCAACTTAAAACGCGCCACGGGCGCGTTTGCACAGTGGTGAAGGGAGGGGCGGGGCTTCAGGTGACATGTGTGCAAACAGGCCCCGTGGCGCGTTTTAAGATGGGGAATTAAATCCCCTTCAATCCTGAGGGTCCCTGGGGGCCAACTAGCCCAACAGGTACATCCAGAAAGCGCCACAGAGCTGCGTTGCAGAGAGGTGTAAAAGGGGTGTGGCCTCTCTACACGTCTCTGCAACGCAGCCCCTGGCGCATATTGGAGGTTCCTGGTGGGCTAGTTGGCCCCTAGGGACCCTCAGGATTCAAGGGGACTTAATCCCCCAACTTAAAACGCGCCACGGGGCGCGTTTGCACAGATGTAACCTCAGGCCCCGCCACCTCCCTTCACCATTGTGCAAATAGTCCTCTAAAATCAGCCGAAATACGAATTCCGATTTACTCACCTGTTATCAGGAGAGACCTCAGTGCTGTATCTTTCAGCCCAGTACTGGTCCTGAAAAGTAATTCTAACCATACTTACCAGTAACTTGAATTTCCTTCCATAGGCTAACATTGACTGGTTTCACTTGGAAATTCTTCTAAGTGTGGAGTTTTGGAACTTTAAAATATTCCTCTAAAATCAGCCGAAATACGAATTCCGATTTACTCACCTGTTATCAGGAGAGACCTCAGTGCTGCATCTTTCAGCCCAGTACTGGTCCTGAAAAGTAATTTTAGCCGTACTTACCGGTAACTTGAATTTCCTTCATAGGCTAACATTGACTGGTTTCACTTGGAAATTCTTCTAAGTGTGGAGTTTTGGAACTTTAAAATATTCCTCTAAAATCAGCCGAAATACGAATTCCGATTTACTCACCTGTTATCAGGAGAGACCTCAGTGCTGCATCTTTCAGCCCAGTACTGATCCTCAAAAGTAATTTTAACCGTACTTACCAGTAACTTGAATTTCCTTCCATAGGATATCAATGCCTGCTTTTTGCTGAAAAAGTTTCTAAGTGTTGATTTTTGAAACATACAAATATTCCTGTAAAATCAGCCGAAATACGAATTCCGATTTACTCACCTGTTATAAGGAGAGACCTCAGTGCTGTATCTTTCAGCCCAGTACTGGTCCTGAAAAGTAATTTTAACCGTACTTACCAGTAACTTGAATTTCCTTCCATAGGATATCAATGCCTGCTTTTTGCTGAAAAAGTTTCTAAGTGTTGATTTTTGAAACATACAAATATTACTGTAAAATCAGCCGAAATACGAATTCCGATTTACTCACCTGTTATAAGGAGAGACCTCAGTGCTGTATCTTTCAGCCCAGTACTGGTCCTGAAAAGTAATTTTAACCGTACTTACCAGTAACTTGAATTTCCTTCCATAGGCTAACATTGACTGGTTTCACTTGGAAATTCTTCTAAGTGTGGAGTTTTGGAACTTTAAAATATTCCTCTAAAATCAGCCGAAATACGAATTCCGATTTACTCACCTGTTATCAGGAGAGACCTCAGTGCTGCATCTTTCAGCCCAGTACTGATCCTGAAAAGTAATTTTAACCGTACTTACCGGTAACTTGAATTTCCTTCATAGGGTAACATTGACTGGTTTCACTTGGAAATTCTTCTGTGTGTGGAGTTTTGGAACTTTAAAATATTCCTCTAAAATCAGCCGAAATACGAATTCCGATTTACTCACCTGTTATCAGGAGAGACCTCAGTGCTGCATCTTTCAGCCCAGTACTGATCCTCAAAAGTAATTTTAACCGTACTTACCAGTAACTTGAATTTCCTTCCATAGGATATCATTGCCTGCTTTTTGCTGAAAAAGTTTCTAAGTGTTGATTTTTGAAACATACAAATATTCCTCTAAAATCAGCCGAAATCCGAATTCTGATTTACTCACCTGTTATCAGGAGAGACCTCAGTGCTGCATCTTTCAGCCCAGTACTGGTCCTGAAAAGTAATTTTAACCGTACTTACCAGTAACTTGAATTTCCTTCCATAGGCTAACATTGACTGGTTTCACTTGGAAATTCTTCTAAGTGTGGAGTTTTGGAACTTTAAAATATTCCTCTAAAATCAGCCGAAATACGAATTCCGATTTACTCACCTGTTATCAGGAGAGACCTCAGTGCTGCATCTTTCAGCCCAGTACTGATCCTCAAAAGTAATTTTAACCGTACTTACCGGTAACTTGAATTTCCTTCATAGGCTAAGATTGACTGGTTTTCAGCAAAAAGTTTCAAAGTGTTGATTTTCACAAACTACAAATATTCCTTAAAAATCGCCTGTATGACTTAAACGCATTTTTTCAACTGTTTACAGGAGATGCACCAGTGCTGGATCCAGGATCCAACACTGAGTAAGAAAAAGTAACGATAACAGTTTTTACCTGCTAAGTGAATTTCCTTCCATAGGATAACATTGGTGATTCTATGAGAAAAAGTTTCTAAGTGTCAACTTTTAAAATACAATAATATTCCTTAAAAATCACGACTGTAACCAAAACGCTTTTACTCAACTGTTTACAGGAGATGTACCAGGACTGAATCTAGGATCCAGTCCTGTGGTTACAAAAGTAATCCATAAAGTAACTAATTGCATTTAACTAGAAATTCACATTGAGCTGAATGTTGCATTGTGTTTGAAAATGTGTTGCCCATTGCAACAACTGTAACTACTGTACTTAAAAGTCTATTGCCTATCTGCAAAGTATTTAAACTAAAGTAATTCATTCTGAGAAAGTATTTTTGTAATGTAATGTATAATGTAATTACAATGTAATTTAAAAATAAAATATGTAAAAAGAAATTGTTTCTAAAAATGTAGTAAATCAGTATGAAAAAAATTAATATAACAATTAATACATTTAAAAATTGTCATTTACAAAACCTTTGAAATTCACTGAAAAAACCGTAGGTTTCAGGCACGTTATAGTTAGAAATTAGCATTAAAAAAACCTTTGAAATTCACTGAAAAAACCATAGGTTTCAGACACGTTATAGTTACAAATTAGCATTTAAAAAACCTTTGAAATTCACTGAAAAAACCATAGGTTTCAGACACGTTATAGTTACAAATTAGCATTTAAAAAACCTTTGAAATTCACTGAAAAAACCATAGGTTTTAGGGACAGTTTTAGTTACTTGCACATTGCACTCGTACAAAACCCGTGAAATTCCCCCGTTATAGTTAGTTCAGCTAACTATAACTCGCGCCCCGCAATGCACTGCTGATGACGTCACATATTACATCACTCATGACATGGTCAGTGACATCACTGATGACATCACTGATGACATCTCAAATGACATCACTGATGACATTATCCACGTGATAATCTGATGCACCTCCTCACACCCTAATATAACCTTTGATACACCCACTCTAAATTACAGACTGCCATTCGCAAAACCATAGACACTCCAACACCAATAACTACATACCCACTCACTGATTCTTAGGTCTACACACACACACACATCCACTCACTCACCCGTACAGTCACTCATACTTACGGTCACTCAGTACAGGACTATCATATGCACTCTTACTCCTATATAGACACTCAAACAACGCCACTCATCCATAGAGATACTCACACACCTAGTCAGTCATGCAAATAATTAAACACACTGCCATTTACTCACCTATACAGTTATACACACACCAGCTCACTTACTCATACAAATAGTAGCACATTGTTACGCTCTTATACAATCACAGATACAAGCACACACTCATCCATACAGCCACTATCACAATCACTCACTCTTGCTTATAGCTATTTATATACTCCAACACACATATATACTGCCTTTCACATATGTAGTTACTCACACATGTACCACTGGGACATACATTCACTCACTAACACACTCTTACACACACTTACCCACCCATACAGTCTATCACAGATGCACTCTTGAAACCATCCACCCAGTGAATCACCCACTCACACATCTATGCACAGAGTTGCACACACCCCTCCCACACAAACACTCAGGCACCCATACAGATACTCAGACAAGCATTCAATAACTCATATAGACACTCATTTAGCTATTCACAAACACATGCAGCCACTTACACAGCAACAGACAGACGGATACAGACATTCACCCAGTTTAGTCACTAACCCATGCATTCAGTAAGATACGTTAAATCACTCACTTATAGAGTCAGTCACGCACCTACTAAATCATCCATACAGACACTTACACACCCACTCATTCTTCAATACGTCTTTTCCTATATATATTAAAAATATTTAAACTTTACAGAAACACACAGTCACTGGATGATGTCATCAGTGATGTCATTTGAGATGTCATCAGTGATGTCATCAGTGATGTCACTGACCATGTCATGAGTGATGTAATATGTGACGTCATCAGCAGTGCATTGCGGGCGCGAGTTATAGTTAGCTGAACTAACTATAACGGGGGAATTTCACGGGTTTTGTACGAGTGCAATGTCCAAGTAACTAAAACTGTCCCTAAAACCTATGGTTTTTTCAGTGAACATATATATATATATATATATATATATATATATATATATATATATATATATATATATATATATCAAACAAAGTTAGCCCCAAAGGAAAAGCCCACGAGTTGTTGATTATCTTCGGTTCTTTAATGGATGACAGCTACAGCAGATAAAACAGGCAGAATGCATCTTGTGTGCAGCCAGACGCGTTTCGGGTATTGTTCCCTTTCTCAATGGCCAAGTCCTGCATGAACCGGAACAGCTTTGCGCACTCTTTTACATCACCGAGACCAGCCCCAGTGGGCGGGGCCAATTGCTTAGCCTTCTGGTCCTCGTAGTGCAGCAATAAATTACCTCCAGTGAGTCTGTCCTGAAGTTCAGCTACAATGTCCCTTTAAACCACCCCAGTGGGTTGATGCATCTCGTTCTGCTGCAAATGTTGTGTGACTCATGCTGTTCATCCCTGAAAACATACTCCAGTTGAAACGATGAGGCCGCGTGGCATCATCTACGGCCCTCAAACAAGCGATGGGGCTTTCCCGCGGCTGGGCTCAGCCGCTAAATATCCATCAAACAAAGTTAGCCCCAAAGGAAAAGCCCACGAGTTGCTGATTATCTTCGGTTCTTTAATGGATGAGAGCTACAGCAGATAAAACAGGCAGAATGCATCTTGTGTGCAGCCAGACGCGTTTCGGGTATTGATCCCTTTCTCAATGACCAAGTCCTGTATGAACCGGAACAGCTTTGCGCACTCTTTTACATCACCGAGACCAGCCCCAGTGGGCGGGCCAATTGCTTAGCCTTCTGGTCCTCGCAGTGCAGCAATAAATTACCTCCAGTGAGTCTGTCCTGAAGTTCAGCTACAATGTCCCTTTAAACCACCCCAGTGGGTTGATGCATCCCTCTTCCACACTCATGTGCTTGGGCCTGGGTTGGTGGGTTGGGTCCACTGATGCGGAGGTGCTGCCCCCAGCTTGCCCCCCGGACACCGCTGCTGTAGGCGCAATTTTTTTTTCCCAAAAAAGGTATTGGCCGGAACACCAGACTTAAGTGTCACTTCCTTCTTCTGTTCCTTCTTCTTCTCAATAGCAACTTTCTTGGTACTGGAGGACCTGGTACCTGCTTTCTTTGGGCCCATCTTCTTCAGATGTCAGCAGCACTCAGTTGCAGAGATGTCTGGTCAGGTCACACGTCACGTTGTGTTGTGTGTACAGCAGCAGGATGTCTGTCTGGCAGTGCAACGGGCAATGATGAGAGACACACCTCCTCCTCAGTCTTTGTGCACCTAAAAGCAAAAATCCAGAACATCAGTCAAACATAGCACAAATCAAACAAATAGAATATAGAACTTAGTGTGTGGTGGCCTCAATTATTAAATTTCAGAAACTCTGTGAACAACAACACACAATCTAGCCATTTATGAGACGTTGACAACAAGGCCAGGGCTTTCCTGGCTACTGTGTAGTGCTAGTGTACACTCTGGAAGAATAAGAATAGTAAAGAACAAAAACTAAAATGTAGTGGAGCATGTTTGGCCTAAATTTGTGCATCACGTGGGATGTATTATATAGCAGCATCAGGGAGCTGCAGCTGGCAATGGGGATGGATTTGGAAGCAGTAAGACAAGAGGAACAATGGAAAGACACGCAGGCCTATGTGGCAAAAACAGCACACTACTAACTACCACAACAAAATGGCCCCAAGCAACATGGTGACTCACAGACACAAGGCACGGCAAACAATGAACTCAAGCAGGCCTATATATGGGCAGACAAAGGATGCCTTATAAAACACACACAGCTTTAATGCAAAAACTAAAATCCACATGGCTAAAAACACTTTTGAAAGTTAGACAACCACTACAACAACACAATTATAATTACACAGTACACACGCAAAAAAGGCATTTATTTAACACACCCAAAAAGTGAAATAGTCAGACTTTAAAAAAAAACCACATTTCGCAATTCAATTCAATGCCATCCATGGCCTAAATGATGTCAAAATTCCACAGACTACACAGAAACAGTTTTATGCACCCATGGTGACTACCTCTGGGCCTACTGGCAGACTGGGCCGCAAGCTTGGAGGCCTATGGCAAAAGCACAGTGGCTGGTCCCACAAAATGGCCGCCACCACATGGCCAGGCCACCGAACAACTTCCTTCCTCGTTAAAAAAATTTTAAAACAAAAAAAAGTGACTCCTTGCTCACCAAACTACATCTAAATGACAACCTGAGGAGTTTTTTGTGCAAAATGAACTAAATCAACATTTTCGAGAAGGTTTTATGATGCTCGAGAGATATTCTTCGCCAGATTGTAAATTCTGCGTGTTCGGCATCGCGATCGTCACAAAAAGTCGTTATCGCTCGCGCGAAACGTACATTGAGCGCGAAGAAGATAAAAAGTGTAAGTCCGCGTTGTCGCGCAGTGCGGAGTTGCCCAAAGTCCGCAAGCTGAATGCCCAGGGTTACCTACTGGCTGAAAAGGCCTATTTATTTAACAAACACCCAAAAAATGAAATACCACCCCAAAACCCACATTTTGCAAATCAATCCAATGCCATCCATGGCCTAAATTATGTTACAATTCACCAGACAACACAGAAACAGTTTTTATGCACCCATGAGGATGACTACCTCCGGGCCTGCTGGCACACTAGGCCGCAAGCTTGGAGGCCTATGGCAAAAGCACAGTGGCTGTTCCCACAAAATGGCCGCCAACACATGGCCAGGCCACCCAGAACAACAAGAAAAGGAACACAAGACAGACAATGCAGGCCTATGGCAAAAGCACAATGCCTGGCTTTACAAAATGGCCGCCACCCACATGGCCAGGCCACCCAAAATAACAAAAAAGTGAAGACAAAGGACAGGACCAGGCAGTTGGAGACTCTGGGCAACTTCCTTCCTCTTGAAAAAAATTGTAAAACAAAAAAAAAGTGACTCCTTGCTCACCAAACTACATCTAAATGACAACCTGAGGAGTTTTTTGTGCAAAATGAACTAAATCAACATTTTCGAGAAGGTTTTAGGATGCTCGAGAGATATTCTTCGCCAGATTGTAAATTCTGCGTGTTCGGCATCGCGATCGTCACAAAAAGTCGTTATCGCGCGCGAAAACGTACATTGAGCGCGCGAAGAAGATAAAAGTGTAAGTCCGCGTTGTCGCGCAGTGCGGAGTTGCCCAAAGTCCGCGAGCTGAACGCCCAGGGTTACCTACTGGCTGAAAAGGCCTATTTATTTAACAAACACCCAAAAAATTAAATACCACCCCAAAACCCACATTTTGCAAATCAATCCAATGCCATCCATGGCCTAAATTATGTTACAATTCAACAGACAACACAGAAACAGTTTTTATGCACCCATGAGGATGACTACCTCCGGGCCTACTGGCACACTAGGCCGCAAGCTTGGAGGCCTATGGCAAAAGCACAGTGGCTGTTCCCACAAAATGGCCGCCAACACATGGCCAGGCCACCCAGAACAACAAGAAAAGGAACACAAGACAGACAATGCAGGCCTATGGCAAAAGCACAATGCCTGGCTTTACAAAATGGCCACCACCCACATGGCCACGCCACCCAAAATAACAAAAAAGTGAAGACAAAGGACAGGACCAGGCAGTTGGAGACTCTGGGCAACTTCCTTCCTCTTGAAATAAATTGTAAAACATAAAAAAGTGACTCCTTGCTCACCAAACTACATCTAAATGACAACCTGAGGAGTTTTTGTGCAAAATGAACTAAATCAACATTTTCGAGAAGGTTTTATGATGCTCGAGAGATATTCTTCGCCAGATTGTAAATTCTGCGTGTTCGGCATCGCGATCGTCACAAAAAGTCGTTATCGCGCGTGCGAAAACGTACATTGAGCGCGCGAAGAAGATAAAAAGTGTAAGTCCGCGTTGTCGCGCAGTGCGGAGTTGCCCAAAGTCCGCGAGCTGAACGCCCAGGGTTACCTACTGGCTGAAAAGGCCTATTTATTTAACAAACACCCAAAAAATAAAATACCACCCCAAAACCCACATTTTGCAAATCAATCCAATGCCATCCATGGCCTAAATTATGTTACAATTCAACAGACAACACAGAAACAGTTTTTATGCACCCATGAGGATGACTACCTCTGGGCCTACTGGCAGACTAGGCCGCAAGCTTGGAGGCCTATGGCAAAAGCACAGTGGCTGGTCCCACAAAATGGCCGCCACCACATGGCCAGGCCACCCACAAGTTCACAACAAGCATAAGCCAAGGGGAACAAAGAAAAGACATGCAGGCCTATATGGAAAAAGCAGCACACTACTAAACTACCACCACAAAATGGCCCCAAGCCACGTGGTCACTCACAGTCACAACAGGCCATGGTAAACAATGAACTCAAGCAGGCCTATAATAATATTACCAGACAAAGGAGGCCTGCAGTGCTAAACAACACAGCTTTAATACAAAAATGCAAAAACGAAAATCCACATGGCTACGAAAGGTTGAAAAGTTACACAACAAGCACACACACACATCCAACAAAGGTATATATATTACATCCAAAAAGTGAAATACACCCCAAAAACCACTTTTACCAATTCAATCCAATGCCATCCATGCATGCCCTACATGATGTTTAAATTCAACAGACACCACAGAAACATGCACCCATGGGTACCTCTGGCTCTAGTCCGGGCCTACTGGCTGAAATTCCAATCAAAGAAAAACAACTAGGCCCCTGCCGAAACTACAGGCCACAACAATACATTTTAAAAACTATGGAAATCCCCCAAAAAAATGTAGGTACAAACAAGCCCCAATCAAACAAACAAGTACACCAATTCTCCAACTTACTTGTAAAATCTCAAATCCAAGAGTCCTCAAATCCAATCCAATGATATGATGCAGCAGACAGACACAAAAAGTGATCCTTCCAGCTCCAAATCCAAATGAAAGTGAACAGCACATGGACAAAGCACTGGGAGGAGCCTGCTGGACAGGAACAGGAAGTTTGAGAATCAGGGGCACTTCCTTCCTCTTGGAAAAAAAGAAAAAGGACTCCTTGCTCACCAAACTACATCTAAATGACAAACTGAGGAGTTTTTTGTGCAAAATGAACTAATTCATCATTTTCGAGAAGGTTTTATGATGCTCGAGAGATATTCTTCGCCAGATTGTAGTTTCTTCGTGTTCGGGACCGCGATCTTACCAACACTGCCGCCGGAAGTCAGATCGCGCGTCCGAATGACGTGTTCGCGTTCGCACACTCTCGCGGGATCGTGCGGCCGGATTCCAAATCTCGTGGCGCCCGCGAACGGATAGGAAGTTGCGTTGGCAAATGCAGAATCACGGTAGGTCGTTACCGCGCGCGCGAGAACGTATATTGAGCGCGCGAAGAAGAAAAACAGCTACGCTACGCCGCAAATTGCGTAGTGCACGGTAACTTCGCGTTCTACGCGAATCGCGAAGTTACCGATACTTCGCAAATTCCACGAGCGTAGCGTAGTTCACCGCCCAGGGTTACCCACAATGTCCCTTTCTGCCAGCCTTTTCATGGCATGTAAACCGCCATGAAACGGCTGGCGGGGAGAGACATCATAATCCCTACGGCGGTGCCTGGCAGGCACCACCACCATTGTAGTGATTATGGCTGCCTCCGATCAACCAACGGGCTCCTTGAGCCCATCGGATGCGTGGCGGTTGGCCTTTTCGCCCGCCAACCATCCGTCAGCCATTGAAATATGGGGAGGGGTAAACATGCTTATGATGGTGGTGAGACCACCACTGACAGACTGTCGGTGTGGGTCTCACCGTCATTGTAATCAGGCCCTTAGTGCCGATGCAGGCTGTATGAGAGAGTACAATTGGTTAAGAAGTGTATATGCTCCTCATTTAGGCCAATACCCTGTTTATGAGAAATGGATAATCTGTCCAAAGTGGAATATTACAAAGGAGTGTACAGATGCTGAAGACAAGAAAGGACACAAGAACAAACTAGAAGCTGTTAAGAAAAGAAAACTGGAAAATGACGGAGATATTGTAGGTTACCAGTTGAAAAGCAGTTTAGGTGTCAACTGTTATGCTAACGTTGTTCTCAATGTAGTGTTTCATATAACACATATAGTAAACCAAATCCAACAAAAAACAAATAAGAGATTGTGTTCTGCACTGTATCATTTGCTGCAATGTTTACTGACTGACAGAACTGTGATACATTCTGCTTCAGGTATTCAAGATTTTTTTAGATATGTAGCGGATCAGTACTATTTACTCTCAACACTCAACAAGATGCACAATAATTTATCATGGTTATGTTTGGAAATTTAGAAGAAGAAGATGTAAATATTGATGATTTATTCAGACTGAGTTACACATGGAACCATGACTGTGAAGATTGTGATTATTCATCTACCACTCAAATTAATTCTGAGCGTTTTCTCTATTTAACATTACCAGATTCCAAAACTGTGCCTTTTGACAAACAGATGAAGAAGGCTAACCAAAATATGACATGCCAAAATTGCAGATCTGATGTTATGTCTATGTTGATGTAGGAACAACTAGAAGATACTTTATAGTAATGCGGCAATGATGCAGAGCAGATGGTTCTAAATTGGAAACTTAAATTACAAACTTTAAAGCTGGACAAAAATTAGTTTCAGGAAGAACTTTTACTACTTTGGCTATCATCTTTCATGACGGAATTATTACAACCTCTACACTGTCTATTTAAACAGCAAAAATGGATGGACGGAATGCAATGAAATCAACCTTAAATACAAACCAAAACTTCCTTTCAAGCTACCAAACTCTTATTTTTTTCTTTCTTCAACCAAAGTACCAAGGAAGAATTCTGGATTAAAAAGTGGGATATGGTGTTTCTTCTACATGGTTAATCAGTGTTTTAGACATTATTCGGCCTATTGGGGGTAGGTCTTCAGACAAAAAAGTGAGATGGAGAAATATAACATTTTTAAAATTGTGATCCACAAAAATCATGAAGCAGGAATATTGTTGACAAGAATATCGATTTTCTAAGGTAAGTAATATCGGTGTCAAACATAACTATGTTGTTAATATAATTTAGAAAAATATATATGTTGTTAATATCGATGTGACAAATATATATTGTTGTTACTATCATTTGCAAAAATATCATTGTTAATAATATTGTTTTTTAATTATTTTTATAATTTTTGTATATATCTTAATTGTATATGTTATAAATTGTTTACTTATTGTTCATATTTTTTATTATAGTTTGTAAATTTTCAGTTGTTTTTAAATTTAATTTAATTGTGTATTGTAATTGTTATGTCCTAGTGGGTTGTGGGGTTTCTGGGGGTACAGAGTGGGAAACACATTAATTATAATTAATTAATAATTAATTATTACTTATTAATTATTATTATTTAATTGATAGAAACTTATGTAAATTGTGTAATTAATTACTTTTTTAATTAATACATTTGCTGTGGGTTATGGCATTTGTAAGGGTACATGGTGGGAAGTAATTTAATTATAATTAATTATGCGTATTATGTAATTAATTAATGTCTTCATTAATACATTTGGTGTGGGTTGTGGGGTTTGGAGGGGTAAAGAGTGGGAAATTAATTAATTATAATAATTAATAATTAATGACAATTAATAATAATTATTCAATTGATAATTATTTATGTTCATTGTGTAATTAAGATATTTTTTAAGTTATATATCAGGTGCGGGTTGTTGGGTTTGTAGGTGGAAATGGTAGAAAGTTAATTAAATATGATTAATTAATTATTAGTTAATTATTATTAATTGTTTAATTGATAATTATGTAAATTGTGTAATTAAGCTATTTTTTAAGTTGTATATCAGGTGCGGGTTGTTAGGTTTGTAGGGGTGAAGGGTGGGAAGTTAATTAAATATAATGTATTTATTATTAGTTAATTATTATTAATTGTTTAATTAATAATTCATTATGCAAATTGTGTAATTGTTATAATGTTTAAGATATATTTTAGGTGGGGGTTGTTAGGTTTTTAGGGGTACAAGGTAGGAATTTAATTAAGAAATGATATCTTGATAATTAATAATGTATTCGATATTAGTTATTTAATTGATAATTATGTAAATTGTGAAATTATTATATTTGTTAAGTTATATATTAGGTGTGTGTTTTTAACTTGTAGATGTATAGGGTGGGAAGTTATTTAAGTAATAATAAATTTAAAAATATTCATTCATTGAAAATTGTGTTATTCATTGCGTCTTATGGTAATTGTGTTATGCTTTTTAAATTCAATTTCATTTTATTTGTTGGTTGTTGTGATAGTGAGAATATAGTGTGGTATTTTAATTACATTAGTATTCTTTGCTTTAATTTTAATTGTTAAACATTGTAATAAATATGTCATCTGTTTAAATTTTGTTAAAATTTAGACATATAATTTTTGAATGTAAATATTTTTATTTTTTGTTATTAACTAGAATTGTGTCAAATATGTTATTTGTTTGAAGTGAATTACTCTCTCTCTACTGTTGCACCAACTGAGTTTGGAATAGGAAATCTTACCCCTCAGCAATTCAACGCTTTCCCTGCTGTTGCACCAACTGGAGTGGGAACAGTAATTATTGCCCCTCCTGAGTCCGATGCTTTCACTACTGTTCCACAAACTGGCGTGGGAATAGTAAAATGTACCCCTCCTGAGTCCAATGCTTTCCCTCCTGTTCCACAGACTGGAGTGGGAATAGTAAATTTTACTCCTCAGCAATTCAACGCTTTCCCTACTGTTGCACCGACTGGAATGGGAAGAGTAATTTTTTCCCTCTTGAGTTCAATGCTTCCCCTACTGTTCCACAGACTGGAGTGGGAATAGTAAATTTTACCCCTCCTCAGTCCAACCCTTTCCGTACTGTTGCAGTGACTGCGAGTCGGAATAGTAATTTTTACCTCTCCTGAGTCCAACCCTTTCCCTACTGTTGCACAGACTGGAGTGCAAATAGTAAATGTTACCTCTCCGCAATCCAATGATCTCTCTACTGTTGCACCGATTGGAGTGGGAAGAGTAATTTTTACCCCTTATGAGTCCAACACTTTCCTTATTTTTGTACAGACTGGAGTGGAAATAGTAAATTTGACCCCTCCTGCATCCAACGCTTTCCCATCTGTTGCATTGACTGGAGTTGGAATAGTAATTTTGACCCCTTCTGAGTTCAACACTTTCCCTACTGTTGCACAGACCGGAGTGGGAATAGTAAACTTTACCCCTCCTGAGTCCAATGCTTTCCCTACTGTTGCACAGACTGAAGTGGGAAGAGTGAATTTTACCCATCCTCAGTCCAACGCTTTCCCTACTGCTGCACAGACTGGAGTGGGAATAGTAAATTTTACCCCTCATGAGTTTAACGCTTTCTCTATTGTTGTATACATAGGAGTGGGAATAGTTTATCTATTATTTATCGAGATTTACATTTTAATGAATATTGGTTAAATATACATTATCATTGTTTGTTTGTGTATTAAACTTTATATTTTTTATATATATAAATGTATGTAATTTTTAAGATATTTCTAGTAAAATATATTTTTTCAGTGTTTACTTTTTATGTCCCATTAAATTGGAAATATTTTTTTAAAAGTACAGTTTAATTGTTTATTTGTTATACTTTTTTATTTTTTTATATAGGTAAATATATTTATATGTGTGTGTGTATATATATATATATTCACTGAAAAAACCATAGGTTTTAGGGACAGTTATAGTTAGTTGGACATTTCACTCGTACAAAACCATAGAAATTCCCCCGTTATAGTTAGTTCAGCTAACTATAACTCGCGCCCCGCAATGCACTGCTGATGACGTCACATATTACATCACTCATGACATGGTCAGTGACATCACTGATGACATCACTGATGACATCTCAAATGACATCACTGATGACATCATCCAGTGACTGTGTGTTTCTGTAAAGTTTAAATATTTTTTAATATATATAGGGAAAGGCCTATTGAAGAATGAGTGGGTGTATAAGTGTCTGAATGGATGATTTAGTAGGTGCGTGACTAACTCTATAAGTGAGTGATTAAACGTATCTTACTGAATGCATGGGTTAGTGACTAAACTGGGTGAATGTCTGTATCCGTCTGTCTGTTGCTGTGTAAGTGGCTGCATGGGTTTGTGAATAGCTACACGAGTGTCTATATGAGTTATTGATTGGTTGTCTGAGTATCTGTATGGGTGCCTGAGTGTTTGTGTGGGTGGGGTATGTGCGACTCTGTGCATAGATGTGTGAGTGGGTGATTCACTGGGTGGATGGTTTCAAGAGTGCATCTGTGATAGACTGTATGGGTGGTTAAGTGTGTGTAAGAGTGTGTTAGTGAGTGAATGTATGTCCCAGTGGTACATGTGTGAGTAACTACATATGTGAAAGGCAGTATATATGTGTGTTGGAGTATATAAATAGCTATAAGCGAGAGTGTGTGATTGTGAGAGTGACTGTATGGATGAGTGTGTGCTTGTATCAGAGATTGTATAAGAGCGTAAGAATGTGCTAGTATTTGTATGAGTAAGTGAGCTGGTGTGTGTATAACTGTATAGGTGAGTAAATGGGTGTGTGCTTAATATTTTGCATGACTGACTAGGTGTGTGAGTACCTCTATGGATGAGTGGCGGTGTGTGAGTGTTTATATAGGTGTATGAGTGCATATAATAGTCCTGTAGTGAGTGACTATAAGTATGAGTGACTGTACGGGTGAGTGAGTAGATGTGTGTGTGTAGACCTAAGAATCAGTGAGTGTGTATATAGTAATTGGTGTTGGAGTGTCTATGGTTTTGACAATGGCAGTCTGTAATTTACAGTGGGTGTATCAAAAGTTATATTAGGGTGTGAGAAGATGCATGAAATTATCACATGGATGATGTCATCAGTGATGTCATCAGTGATGTCATTTGAGATGTCATCAGTGATGTCGTCAGTGATGTCACTGACCATGTCATGAGTGATGTAATATGTGACGTCATCAGCAGTGCATTGCGGGGGCGCGAGTTATAGTTAGCTGAACTAACTATAACGGGGGAATTTCTATGGTTTTGTACAAGTGAAATGTCCAACTAACTATAACTGTCCCTAAAACCTATGGTTTTTTCAGTGAATTTCAAAGGTTTTTAAATGCTAATTTCTAACTATAACGTGTCTGAAACCTATGGTTTTTTCAGTGAATTTCAAAGGTTTTTTAAATGCTAATTTCTAACTATAACGTGCCTGAAACCTATGCTTTTTCAGTGAATTTCAAAGGTTTTTTAAATGCTAATTTTTAACTATAACGCCCCTAAAACCTATGGTTTTTTCAGTGAATTTCAAAGGTTTTGTAAATGACAATTTTTAAATGTATTAATTGTTATATTTATTTTTTTGATACTGATTTACTACATTTTTTTAAACTATTTATTTTTACATATTTTATTTTTTAAATTACATTGTAATTACATTATACATTACATTACAAAATATACTTTCTCAGAATGAATTACTTTAGTTTAAATACTTTGCAAATAGGCAATAGACTTTTAAGTACAGAAGTTACAGTTGTTGCAATGGGCAACACAATTTCAAACACAATACAACATTGAGCTCAATGTGAATTTCTAGTTAAATGCAATTAGTTACTTTATGGATTACTTTTCTAACCACAGGACTGGATCCTAGATTCAGTCCTGGGACATCTCCTGTAAACAGTTGAGTAAAAGCGTTTTGGTTACAGTAGTGATTTTTAAGGAATATTATTGTATTTTAAAAGTTGACACTTATAGAAACTTTTTCACATAGAATCACCAATGTTATCCTATGGGAGGAAATTCACTTAGCAGGTAAGTAGTGTTATCGTTACTTTTTCTTACTCAGTGGTGGATCCTGGATCCAGCACTGGTGCATCTCCTGTAAACAGTTGAAAGAATGCGTTTAAGTCATACAGGCGATTTTTAAGGAATATTTGTAGTTTGTAAAAATCGACACTATGAAACTTTTCTGCTGAAAACCAGACAATGGATTCCTATGGAAGGAAATACAAGTTACTGGTAAGTACGGTTAGAATTACTTTTCAGGGTCAGTGCTGGGCTAAAAGATGCAGCACTGGGTTCTCTCCTGATAACAGGTGAGTAAATCGGAATTCATAGTTCGGCTGATTTTAGAGAAATATTATAAAGTTCCAAAACTCCACACTTAGAAGAATTTCCAAGTGAAACCAGTCAATGTTAGCCTATGGAAGGAAATTCAAGTTACTGGTAAGTACGGTTAGAATTACTTTTCAAGGTCAGTGCTGGGCTAAAAGATGCAGCACTGGGTTCTCTCCTGATAACAGGTGAGTAAATCGGAATTCGTAGTTCGGCTGATTTTAGAGGAATATTATAAAGTTCCAAAACTCCACACTTTGAAGAATTTCCAAGTGAAACCAGTCAATGTTAGCCTATGGAAGGAAATTCAAGTTACTGGTAAGTATGGTTAGAATTACTTTTCAAGGTCAGTGCTGGGCTAAAAGATGCAGCACTGGGTTCTCTCCTGATAACAGGTGAGTAAATCGGAATTCGTATTTTGGCTGATTTTAGAGGAATATTTGTATGTTTCAAAAATGGACACTTAGAAACTTTTTCAGCAAAAAGCAGGCAATGATATCCTATGGAAGGAAATTCAAGTTACTGGTAAGTACGGTTAAAATTACTTTTCAGGATCAGTACTGGGCTGAAAGATGCAGCACTGAGGTCTCTCCTGATAACAGGTGAGTAAATCGGAATTCGTTGTTCGGCTGATTTTAGAGGAATATTTGGACAATGGTGAAGGGAGGGGGCGGGGCCTGAGGTGACATCTGTGCAAACGCGCCCCGTGGCGTGTTTTAAGTTGGGGGATTAAGTTGGAAGAGGTAGCCAGCCTAATGGTGGAAAGCAGTGATGCTGAGCCTGAGATAAACTTATCGCTATCTCAAAGTAGTACCCAATCAACGCAGGAGGAAACACAGCAGATAAGTGGTCAACAACAACAGCCACAACCACCGCCCGCAATAGTAGTTGTTGTTCCTCCTGAAGTAGGGGCAGTTCAGGAAATTGAGCCTCATGCAGAGGTAGAAGAAGAAGCCACTCATTCAGAAGATCCATTGTCTTCCAAATCCCCAGCAAGGAAAAGGAGGGGTAGTCCATCAAGTTCTTCGCCAAGCCCCCTTCTGATGATCTAGATGCCACTTGGAAGCCACAAACTGAGTCTGAGAGGGAGCCACGTTCCAAGACCAAGCTAGGGAAAAGGAAGGTTCCGGGAAAGCCTTACACTTATGGAGGTCGATGTAGAACAGCAAGATGATGATGATGACGAGCCAGTCATCACGAACATCACTCCCGGCCCCGAGGAGATGGAGACCAACATTATTACCCTATCCAAAATCGCTGCGAGGGATGTAGCACGCATACCTCCACAGGTAACACCAACACGACCTACAGCTTCCATATTTGCATTAGCAAAGGCCCGGCAGCGACCTACATCCAGCACAACCACCACCTCAGTAGGAGTAGGTAGTGGTACAGCAGCACAGAGTCAAATTCAACACACACCCTCCAGTTCATCCGGCATTGGAAGTGGCACCTCCAGCAGGAGGCCAAAGTTAAGCTCCCCAGTTTGGGACTTCTTTACGGTTAGCGAAAAGGAGGAGAACATTGCTATATGCTCCATTTGTAATACCTCTGTTAGTCGTGGTAAGCTTGGTACAAACTATGGTACCGGAGGCCAAATGACCCATCTGAAAAAACACCACTTGATCAGCTGGGAGGACCACCTTAGCGGCAGAAAAAAACCTGCAACCATTGATGTTGGTGGGGATAAAGGAGTAGAAGAAGAAGATCCGATCACAGTGGAAGAGGAAGGACAGGGAGACATTCTCTCTGGTAGTGGTACACAAGGTGTCCCTGACCCCAGCAGTGCAGTCTTAACGTCGCACACATCTTCAGCAACATCTCAGTGGCACAAGAGTAAGAGTCAGCCGGAGACACCAAGAAGTACCAGGTCCGCACTACCAAAAAGTGCGTTGTTGAGCCTAAGAGAAAGGAAAACCATGCAGCCTACCATTATCAGCATGTTTGGGGGTGAGGGGCAGTACGAACGCAACCACCCAATAGCACGTTTGTACAATGCGAAGCTGGCTAAAATGTTAGCACTGGACCTTCTCCCTTTTTCTTTTGTTGAAGGGGTGGGTTTTCTGGAATTTGTGTTAACCATCTGCCCAAAATGGCATGTTCCCAGCCGCTACTATTTTGCCAGAGTTGCAGTTCCAGCACTACATCACGACGTGCTGGAATTGCTAGGAAAGGCCTTGAAGCAGAGTGCTGTTCACAGTATCCACCTGACTACAGACATGTGGACCAGTTGCCACACTGGATCTGTTTTGCGGGGGTTAGAGAACAGATATCTGCTGGTGTTGATAATGCAGAGATTTTTCATGCCACTCGCAAACATGTAACTGTAGCCATGTTTGCCATGGAGAAATCTCATACTGCTGCAAACATTTTGGAAGAGTTTAACACCAAGGTCTTTGAGTGGCTGCGCCCAAGAGGGCTTACGATTGGTTTTGTTGCCACGGACAACGGCAGTAATGTAGTTTTGGCCATGCGCAATGGTGGCTATTTCAGGGTCCCGTGTTTGGCACACTGCATTAACATTGTTGTTCAAGACTTTTTGAAAAATGAATCCAAAGTCAGCAACTTACTGGTCACCTGCAGAAGAATATGCACACATTTCAGCCATTCTTTTAAAGCCCGGAAGCAGCTGAGGGTCATTCAACGTGAGCATAAAATGCCAGTCAAAGCGCTCATCTAGGAGGTGCCAACACGTTGGAACTCAACTTATTACATGCTTGATCGTCTGTTTGAACTGTACATACCACTCAATGCTTATGTCATGCAAAGATTAGGGGAACCTACTGTGAGAGGCATGACCGTTGAGATGGGTCAATGGGACCTCATTAAATGCCTGACTGAGATGCTACTTCCTTTTGAGATCTTCACACGTGAAGTCAGCAGGGAGAACTGTACTATGGGCCAAGCTCTCCCATTGTTGCACATGCTGGAGCAACAGCTGAAGGATGTGTCTGAAACGTACGCAGGTGTGGATGACAAACAAGACGCATATCATTTGGCGGAGACCTTAGCCGCTCGCTTATCGGAAAATACAAGGATTAAAAATAAAATGTTGTCACAACCACATTACATTAGTGCCACAATTTTGGATCCACGGTACAAAGTATTTCTGAACAGCAAGGCAGTAATTCCTTTTCGGAAGTGGATGTTGCCAACTACAAAACTTTGATAGCTAAGGAAGCCACTATTTTCGAAAGCGAACAGCTGTTAATTACAGGCCCCCCACCCCAGGCCAAAACCAGTACTACAGGGCATCCAGAGTCAAGTTCTACTTCGGAGCCTGAGGGCAGTGCATTTGCCTCCCAGCAGTCACCTACACCAACAATAACATCAAGAACAGGATCATCCACAGCACAATGTGCAACTGATTGGTTTCTACGGCAGGGGTATGGTAAGTCCAGTGCTGATGCAAAGGCAAAACAGGCCAAGCACATCGGAGCACCCCTGAACATTGAGCGGATGGTCCAGGCCTATCTGGATGACCCAACAGAGGTCTTCATGGATCGAAACCCATTGGTGTATTGGTATGGGAAAAGAAGCCAATGGACAGTGCTCAGCAGGCTGGCGATAAAGTATCTGGCTTCTCCTGTCGCAAGTGTCTCTTCTGAGCTTGTTTTCAGTGCTGCTGGTGCCATTGTAACTTCGAAAAGGACCAGTCTCTCGGCCCAAAGCGTGGAGAGGTTAACCATGATCAAAATGAATCAGCACTTTATACCACCGGTTTACAAAATACGTGAATCACAGCAGGAAGAGGAGAGCGACTTGGATGACGTAAATAGTGCGTTACAGGACCTACTTCTGTCCGAACCACCAGAGTTTGAGGACGAGCTCCTCTTCCCTGACAACTAGGCTTTCAAATTGTTACTTTCTTCCTTCCTTTATGTGTCTGTGTATCTGTCTTTCTGGTTCAAATCAAATCACAACAAATCCATCACCACCGTCTTCTCTTTTTATTTCCCTATTGGAGTTGCATGTCTGTGCATTTAACTGTCCACTCTTCAGAGTCCTGCTTCATCTTCCTGTCTCGCACAAGTACATTTCCATCAAGCCAGACATTAGTACAAGAAATGTTGCCTTTACCAGTCCCGCCTCCATAAGAAGTGAAACGTGACTATAGCTATCCTCCGTTTTGTTTTCGAGCCGAAACTCATCAGTGTCCGAAGGCTACAGCCTCAGCAGGCATCCAAAGGTCCTCACTGTCAGGACAGAAGGTACTTGGCAGAGAAAGACAAGAGACTCTTCGAAGAAACTTGCTGACATTTGTGCAAACTCAAATGACCAGCAATGAGCGCTACCCAGGCCGCGGCCCATCATCACAGTGCTGACCATGGGAAGCAACTTAAACTGTGACAAAGTGCCACAGATGAATAAGACGAAAACCGAAACAGCGACTAACACTCAAAATGAATGTGGACTGGAGTAATGATGAGGCCACTGCCCCGTAAAAAAAACAACTGTCAGAACTAGGCATCTGATGATCTGACAGCCAAAGAGAAGAGCAAGACAGGTAATGATGGAATGCATTGGATGCTTGCAGACTCTGAGCGATTGCTGTTGTTTGTTGTTGATGTGGTGCATGAAGTCGAACTCTACTCTACTAGTTAATCTACAAATTGACTCAAGTCAGTGACAGTCAATGTTTCCCTTCTTGTTGTTTAATAACCAAATTGTACTCCTACTACTGCAGGTGCAGGCCAATATCTGTTGCAATTTTTAATATGGAATATGGACTTAATCGGAGTCACTACAGACTGAGTTGTAGTTGGACAACACGTACCACACCATGATGATGACCATACTATCTTTGCATGCAGTCATTCAGTTGGATCGGAGATGATTCAAGGAATAACTGCATTTCATGAAGTGGCATAAGGTAAACATAAACACAACAATTCAACAAGAAAGTAAACACAGCAGACCTACATGTCCATGTAGTGGTGTGTAGTCGAGTGTAGTGATGACTGACAGCGGCGCATTGATTTTGTCACTTAATTAGGAAAATGCTAAGTTGCTGTGTATGCCTTTTGCCTGGCTATGTCAAAAATTAAGGTAAATGGAGGTTGGGTCACGGGCTGGTGCTGTGGTGGGCCTGTTCTGTCCTGTTGTTGTTGTAGCTTAATGCTGTAAACAGAATCTACACGATATATCCAAGCCGCCTCACTCTGAAAGTGTTCTCTCTTCTCTTCTTGGACTCCACCGTAATTGATGTTTTTTTTTATTCATTGATTTTTCAATACCCCTTTTGTTTTTCCATCTAGACGTTACAGGCCGGCCTTTACCCTGTGCTTGCTATACTGGGAGACACAACTCACATTTACCTTACCAATCGGCATCAGGAAGGCCACCAAGATTGATGTGCGGAGCGTCCATGGAAGATAGGACCAAGAGGAAGGACGAGATTCAACTCCACAATTTGAGCATGATAATACAGTAACTTTAGTATCATTCATCATTCATCTTTTAATTAATTTGAATCCTTTTTCTCTTCAATCATTAGGACTGTGTGTTGTGTGTTGTTTGTTTGCTAATTGATCCCTACAACTGTGTTTTAATTGTCTTTGCTATCTTTACAAGTAAGCCCAGTACAACATGGAATTTGGGTCTCTGAGGGCATATTACAGGCAAGGCAAATTGCATAGAATATACTGCTGCCCTGTACTGTCTAATTGTCTAGTAGGAGTTATTAAGTACTACTCATTAACCATCAAGTTATCTTCATCATCATGCATGCATTTCCCTTTTCTCCCTTTATAGATTTTTGGGATAAGATCATGGTCGTCTGCCAAGATTGCGCTTTGCTTTTGTTGTCCATGCGTACTGTTTTTCATTCTCAAACCTTTCCCCAAACCCCCCTTCCCATCCATTCATCAAACCCTAACCCTCTTCCCCCAGGCTGTGATTTATATTGAGGTGTGATGTGACTACATAAAATGTACACCAATTGATCACACGCTTGCTGGGGCAGATGTGGTGAAAGCAACACTAATTCAATTGCAAGGTAGGGCGAGGAGCTTCTTCTGCTTGCCCACCCATGCTCAGTCTATGTGCAAGCCGTCACCGGCTAATAGTAGTACATCATAATTAATTGCCGTCATTGATTGGATTAATCATCAAATTCCTACCACACAGCAATAAAGGTTACGAATTATGAATGTGTTAAGTTAAGTGACTCACTCGACACAACTACAGTTTGTAACTTCTTGTACTAGGCTGTCCCCGCCACCATTATGTTTAATTTGACTTTAGCAGTTGCAACTGCAATATTGTTTGTTTGGAAGTCTTCTTCTGTACTGTATTTTACTTCGTTCTACTACTCCTCCCACAGTCACTCTCAGGCAAGTGACTGTCTCTTTTTTATTTTTTAGCAAATTCTACTGCCAGTGTCTACTCTACTACTACCACCACAACCATGGCATCTTCTACATTCTCTCTGGAAACCATGCAGCCATCGCTGTGCCGAACGTAATCATCATCAATCACAGGTAAGATAAGTTTGGTGGGAGGTATAAATGGACTAGGAGGAGAGACTGACAGTACTAGTAGGACAAATAACTCAGTGAGGGGTACCGCATCTATCTGTTTGTGTTACATCATCGGCAGATTATTTAAATCAAACACTGGCTGCGGCCCTGCAGCAGCAAGGAAACCAATGTGACGTTAATTCATAAAACAGTAACCCCCACAAAACATTAACATTGTATGTTTAAGTATAAATATAATGTATTACCCTAACAAAAGTAAACTATCCCACACCTGACCCACCCCTCTCCCTAACCCCAACCAATGTCCAAAACGAAAAAAGTCCAAAGAATGTCCCGAAACCTCAACGCCCAATTCCCACCCACCAAAACAAGGAATAAAAAGGGGCAAAGCAACAGGGTCCTCGATGTTATATTCGGCGGGCTTTGAGGTGTTTGTCCACCAGTATTTTTACCCGCTCCTCCATTTGCTCCTCTAGCCGTGACATCCGGAGGAGAATCTTCCTGCGAAATGCCCTGCAGTGGCATCCAGGATGGGGGACAGCAGTGCTGGCTGCTAGCGAATTGCGGCGGCGGGCGGCTACCAGACCGCGGCGCCGTACCGCTGGAGTTGTGGCCTGGCTGGGGCCCGGGGCATCGGACGAGGCTGCAGCTGCTGCTGCCGCCTCCTCCTCCTCCGCCTGAGCCACCAGCCGCCGGTACTCCTGGCATATGGCCTCCAGTTTCCGGCGCCGGGCCCTGGCTGCCAACTCCTTCCGCGATGGTTTGTCTTGGGAAGGAGTACTATCTATATCAAGAAAGAAAAAAAATATTGTTGTAACCAGTACTCTTAGCTAAACAGTAACACAAAATTAATTCAACACATAATGGCACAGTAGCACTAGCAAGAAGCACAGTACATAACATTTGTGGTAATAATCTATCTATCCTCCCACTTCCTCGGCCTCTAACATTTGTGGGAGTTTCAGGCATTATACTAGCACTATGGACTCCAACCAGTACACAGTACACCAGTGTTCTTCTTATCTCTAGTTTAGCAAAATGACATAACCTGGTTGTAGCCGGCATTGCCAGCTCGGTCATCTATGCTTGCACCCAAGACAAACATACGAGTCATGACGCAGACTCACGTTAGTTTGATTTACTACTGTTTGCAGGTGGGGAAGCTCGTATTTTTCTATTACGGGTGGCACTGGCCATACTCTCTCTGTTACATGGAGGGCAATTGCTCAATTTCACAGTGCCTTGGCTACTACAAAAAGGCAGATTATATATCTGATCCAATGATCGTTGCTTTTATATGGGACAACGACATAAGGTCAGTAGCGGTCGGTGGTGGGACTCGGGGAGTTCGGCCGGGCGGTGGCGTGGGTAGGGGCAGGATGGGGGTAGTAAACTATGGATTACGGCCAATTACAGGTAAGTAAACATATAAATAAATGAAACTAATTTTGTTGCGCACACTGCATCGCATTTGGCGGTGCAGTGCGCACAATGAAATCGCTTTATTTATTTGTATGTTTACAGTAAAGTTACCTGTATTTGCCCGCGTAATACATTGTTTACTACTACCCCCACCCTGCCCCTCCCCACATCGGCTTTGCTACTCTGGTGCGGTTTCTTTTACATTCCCTAAAACTGTGCATCCCGTGACAGTCTCCACCTATGCTGTCTATGATGAATACATACAGGCATCCATCCATTCTAAGTAAATGTCAATCATTCTTCTTAATCTCTCCACAAACCTTACTTTGTTTCACCAACAACAACGCATGCGTCCACTCACTCCGTTGCTTGCCTTGGCTTTGAGTTTCACCCAAACACCGCTGATGATTCTTGCTATCCACAGTATCCACCCATACTGTGTCGCCCACCCAGGCAGGCATCCATTCTTCTTTCACCTTCCACCCATCCTTCAACAAAACACGCGCATCTGATTCCTATCAGCCACCTATCCATGCTTCCAACGTATCCTTCTCTGCCAGTCATCATATTAAATCTCGCCCGCCCTTACTCCTTCCACCCTTCTTTCCCTTTTTGTTCAAAACATACATCAAGGTCATCTGATCTGACTTTTAGTCTCCTCCATAAAACTTTCACAGCTGAGTTGGAGTCAGATATAAGAGGCCATTGGTTAATCAAGTCACGCTGGTAATGCTATTGCTACTGCATTGCTCATGCTAAGTAAAGGGTGTCTTCTTTAACCGTTGTATAATGTTCACTACAACTTCATACCTAATAAGTCTCAACAACAGTACAGTGAGTGAAGTCCACACACCCTTCCAGCTAGTGCAATGTCAATAAGTCATGAATATAACTTACCACCGCCCGCCACTGCTGCTGGCTCCCCCCTGTAGCTCCTGCAGGTGCCGCATCTTCTCCTGCCCCCTCCGGAATGCTAGAATCGCCGGTGGCCCCGCCGCCACTGGTGGTCGCTAGTACGCCTAGATAAAAACATGACACATTTTTAGATGCCTGTATACCTCCCCTATTTATTCTTTTTCACTAGCAAGATTGAAAAAAAAGTTAATACATACATATTATTATAAATCACATTCAATAGTCCAAATCGGGTACTAGAGTACAGTCAGTAGACACTAGTAGTGTTATGGTCCCTAGGGTCATTATTATACTATACTCTACTCTTTGCAAAGTTAGCCTGAGCCATGCAACCATTTTTCGCTTCATGTCTTTTGCGCATGTTACCTCGCAGCTTGTTGTGCAGTAACAGTAAGACGCCTTTTGAGCCCACATGAGCACATACAGCTACTGTCTGAGCGTTGCGTACAAGAGGTCGAAAAACAAGCCACTTTGTTATGGAGTTCGGTTAGTCCGTATTGCTTAGCCATAGGTAACATGCTACACTTTTTGGGCAGGACTGAGAAATGCTTGCATTATACTATATAACACGCACCATTTTTCTCAGGCAGAGGATTCCCTTCTACGAACCAGAGATTTGCAGAGCTTATGAATGATGCATGTAACCAGTAATTCTACGTTCTACGGTGAGGAGTCGCCCAGAATTCGCACAGATCTTTTGTCTTATATCATCAATGATCATGCACTTGTTGCAACACTGTTTATTGTTTTAATCTTAAGCATTTTGCTGTTGGAGCTGGCTGGAGTACACTGAATTTTATAGAACAACATACATACAGAGCTTGTTAGTTGAAAATAAACCTTTTGAACTTACACATAGACTCTGTGGTATTTGGTGTGGTGGTGGTGGTGGACTTACACGAGTGAGTGAGCGAAAGGGTGTTATGTTCTGGGTTGTGTAATCATAATCATTGGGTATCTTCGGGTGGGGGTTCGGGGACCTAATGAGACACTATAGCTAGTCGTTCAGGGGATTGTGGGTTCACTTCTGACTGAGGTGTGAGGAACGTCCAAGTTCCAAACTCGCATCACCAACATCCTATTTCATTGTGCATAGTTC
Source organism: Calotriton arnoldi (assembly GCA_963921515.1). Classification (NCBI taxonomy): domain Eukaryota; kingdom Metazoa; phylum Chordata; class Amphibia; order Caudata; family Salamandridae; genus Calotriton; species Calotriton arnoldi. Next base: position 3,425,670 of record CAWUFW010000695.1, on the reverse strand, counting down.
TGCATGGGGCTGTGCAGAATCCAAGTAGTATGTACTATATCCTATCAAAAATAGTCAAATATCTGGTTGGGCATTTTGTTTGTGGTAATTGTCAAAGCCTCAAGATTAAGAAGCCTAGAAGAGGACAACCGAAAGGACTGGACTCAGTGGCTATAGCTATTAGTATTGGTCAATCTGAGTTTTATTCAAAACCGTACAATAAAGAGTGGCAATGCAAACTGGGCAAGCTTAGCGACAGACTAATATTAGTAGTACAGAGTACAGACATTCATAGCAGAGGCAGTTAGAACTTAGAGGCAGGGATAACCAGAATTTAGAAACAGATAGTCAAGTCAAGATCAAAGAATCTTTTGTAAAAAATAGAATTAGGGAGTGGAGCCAGAATTAATAGTTCTGAAAAAATAAGGTGCAGTAAAAGTTAGGGCAATATAATTGTTAATATTAACCACTGGAGGACTTACTGGGACCAGCAGCAGGGCCCTCGGTAGAGGAGCGGTCCTCTGGTGGTTGTCCCGCCGACTCGGACCCCATCTTCTTGCCCCTGGGTGCTGCAGATCAGTGATCATGTAAGATAGAATAAAGAAAAAGAAAGACGCAAACATTAATGATTGCTGTGAAACAAATAAATTATCTAAAAAAAACGCTCAAAAAACGTTTTAGGAAACAAAAATTGCAATAAAATTGACCTATCTAATCCGATCGACTACTGGCTTGCGGTATTCACGGACAGTCTACTTATTTGGGAACACTAATTCAGTGTTCCATTCTGATTGATTCAAATAAAATCCAGAACACTAACTAAGCCTAAGTACCACCTGACCTAGCCCACCTATTCCAGGCGGGCCAATTGTTCATTAAGCCTGCATTTCCATTTTTTTTTGCCATAAAAAATGCATAGATGAGAAGGAGGACACATGCATAAAGTGCATAATGCATACACCAAATTGTTGGTTGGTTGCGTCTGATGTTCTGCAGCTGACTGACACTGCTAAGCTAAGCTTACCAGTACCACTGACTAAACAAACTACAAAAGGTTCTAAGGACTGGGGTAAGCAGCACTCAGTGACGGAGGATGCGTCACGCAGACCGCTCAAAAATTATCAACTAATAGTAACTAAACTTAGTATCAAATGCATCCACCACTATTTGACAGGAGGACAAAGGAAGGACTACAGTCTCTCTAGCAATAGCATTACCTAACTGAAGTTCTCTAAAGTAAACTCTTACATAATAATGACAAGCGAGCGCAAAGTTGCAAAAAAGTAAGAGTACCGCCCAGCACCTGTGTCCTACAATCACAGAAGATTTTGAAACGTAATTTACCTGCAATGTAAGCAGCAGTATTCTTGTTATTTGTAAAAAATGTATACACAAATCACAATACTTATACTACTATATATATTGGCTACTCACCAAGCCCCACGACCTCGACACCTAGCAGGTCCAACAGGTCCTGCTCCCGGTCAAGGATGTCTGACCACCGGTGGGCCAGCTGGTTATGGGTGCGCCGGACTGCGGAGCAGCGAAACACTGCCCGACGCACCTTCGCCCACCGGCGGTGGCGCTCCTGGGTCGGGTACCCGGAGCCTGGCCTGCCGCCTGCTGCCAAGGTCAAGGGAGGTGGCGCTGAATAAAAAAACAAGGGTGGCCACCTCCGCCTCAGTAAACAGCTGGCGGGCTTGCACCCCTGCAGGGTGCAGTCTGCCGCAAGGCAGGTGGCGATTGGGCGCACGCGCCTTGCCCTTTGAGCCGCTGCTGCTACCCTTCGCCATGGTTCTGGGGTGGGAGGAGGTGAAAAAGAAAAGTTAGAAGGGAAAAATTATTTTAGGGGAAGAAGTAGGAGCTTAAAGAAGAAAGTTATATAAAACAGTCGAAAAGTAAAAAAAACACAGTAAAAAGTAGAAAAAATTGCAAAATATAGACTTAAGCAGAGAGAGAGATAGATAAGAAATAAAGAAAAATTGAAAAACAGTGTAAAAAACTAAGGATTGCAAAGATTGAGGGAGGATAGAAAAGCAGGCCCAGAACCATAGCATAGAGTGGTAAAACAAGATGGCCGCGCCCATCGCGACCGCCTGGGTAAGTTCGCGCGATATTTCTCCCCGAGCACGCAAAAAACATCGCGAACATGTACAACGCGTTCCTGAACAAGGAATGCGCATCGCGAACACGCTATACGCGACCCGGAACAGGAAATAAGGGACCGCGAACGGGCGGGACAAGTGAAAAACAAAATGGCCGCGCCCATAGGCGACCGCATGGGTAAGTTCGCGCCCCCGAGCACGCAAACAGCGTCCCGAACACGCACAACGCGTTCCCGAGCAAGAAAAACGCATCGCGAACGGGCGCGACAAGCAGCTACGCACGCTCGCGAAGCTACGCGTAGCTCGCGTAGCGCTCCGACGTCTTCGCGTAGCTTCGCGTAGCGCGACTACGCGAACTACGCCCAGGATTAATTGTGGGCCCATAGCGGCCCCCCCTTCTCCCCTGGCCCTTAGTTTTGGGTGTTGGGGGGCACCTATGGTGCCCTCCTGCATATCCCTGCACCATGTGGCAGGCACCGCATTGTGCCTGCCATGTAGTGCAGGGATATGTGTTATGTTTATTTTTTGTACTGTGGCATGTGCAGCAGCACGCAGCACCCGCAGCAATACAAAACATAGGCATTGCGACTGCCTTGGAGGCGGTCGCATTGTAATTTCATTGGTGGGACCACCGACAGCAAGTCGGGCGGTCCCGTCTGCGATATGATGGCAGTCGGACGTAAGCCCGACCGCCATCATAATGAGGCCCAAAATTACTTATCATCAAAATCAACCAAAAACAAACCGGACAATGTTCTAACTCACGACAATGCTACATATGACATTCCTTCTTTAAATACATTACTTCCAATATTAACAAAAGTTGCATCTATACTTAAACCTTGTGATTTATGAACAGTTACAGCATATGCTTGAGAGAGTGGGAACTGTTGGCACTACACATATGTCTTTCACTAGCAAAAAACGTCCAACACATTTGCCAATCTGCTTCAAGTCATCAATCTGATTAAATTTCATGGCCAAGTATTCAACCTCATCCCTATTCGGAAAATTAATTAAATCAATAACTTTACCCATTGCACCATTTACTAATCATTCTTCAACATTTAAATTAAACTATAAAATCACTCGACTGTTCTTGCACACGCGTAAACGCTTTTCTAATCCTACAGTCCTGCATACAGACTTCTACAAAGTATCTAATTTTGCTTGTAGTTTTTCTGTGAGCAGTATTGTCACTCCCTGATGTTTCATTCTATTGACAGCTGTAATTTCCAAAATCTCTTCTTTCTCCGGTTTTAGTAATCATTTGTTGAAGTTGCAGCAGAGTGCTCTTGAAGTGAAGGCATTAAACAGACTATGGATTTCTGTTCTTCAACAAAATTGTACATTTGCTCTGCTGCTGTAATGGTAGATGGAAATAGTTTCTTTATAAGGTTGACTTTCTAAAGCATGTTTTCCATTGTTTGTTAGAACTCCTATTCTAATGCCCTTAAGAATATTTCCATAATCCACATCATATGCTTGCACATATTTTTCACTAGTTCCTTGTATTCAAAATGTAACCAAATATTTACATTACCAATACTCCCCAAAGAATTTCTTGCTTCATTATGGACATGTGTTTTGAAAAAAGGTTGCCCTTTTATGGGGGTAAGTTGCAGTAGGTCACCAAATACAATCAAATGCTTCCTCCAAAGAGCCCATCATAGTTTGGTATTAAAATCTGCTGCATTCTTAAGTGTATGAAGGCAGATATTAAGTTGCATACCATGCTGACCTCACCAATGAATAAAAGCATCAGTTTCTTCAATACTCTTGATACCTCAAGGCAGGCTTCACCAGATAATGTATGGTATTCCAGTTTATTCTCATGTTCAACAGGTAGCATTAGTAGTCGATGCACAGTAATTTCTTTAATGTTATGTGCAGCTAATCCTGTTGGTGCTGTTACTACACATGACAAATTTGATTCTGTCGTCTTCTGTACAAAACCAGTCAGAACTTTAATTAGAAAGTTTTTTCCAGTTCCAGCTTGACCACTGATGTATAGTAATTTGGTTTATATGAAGAACATTCGCATTGTTTCTTTTCGTGGTGAAATCCATGCTCTATTTTATCTTTAACTTCATTAAAACTTTATTTTTCTTCATCATTCTGTTGTTCAACTAACTGTTTAAAATGATCAGTTTCCTCTCTTGCTTGCTACATTGCACTCTCCACCTTATTCATAGCTATAGCTGCTTAATTTTGCATAATTGGTTCTCCAAGAGGATCTTGAGTAAGTGGTCCAGAACTTTGGCTGTGTTGTGAACTCACCTTGGCTATTTCAGCAGCAATGGTTTCTTCCTGTTCAATCTAATCTTTCAACAATTGAAAGTAGGTTGAAAAGACTAAACACTCAATGCTGTCTTTCACAGCGTTGAAAGAGTCTTCGTAACAGTCATAGTGTCCAAGTAGATCTGATTCAGCATGTAATTGATTCAACAACTGCAAAAGTGCCAAGTAGAAAAAGTCTCTTTTCTCCTGAGTTTGGCAACTTAGCTTTCGGTTGTTAATTATATTTCCTTTGTTGCAGCTCACCAAGCAACCATCACATCCAAGTACTGCATATCTTCCGTCTTCTATGTTTTTAGTTACATTACTTCCTATGGCATCGTAATCGGCTGTTTGGGATTCCTTTCTGACTGACCCATTTTGATGGGGTCAATCGGAAAGGAACCCGAACCGGATTTCTGAATGTCATCCGATGGGCTCGTAGAGCACGTCTACCATTCAGAAAGCCTTCAGTAATCCCTCGGTGCCCCCCTGTTGATCCCTGCACCCGGTGGCAGGCACCTTGAGGTGTCTGCCACGGGGTGCAGGGATGAGCTGCACCTCAGCTCTTTATAATGAAAGCTTGCATTCCGGTCGGAATGCATGCTCCAATTGTAAAGAATAGGAATGCGACCAAACAGTGTTTGGCCGCATCCTAATTGCTGGGTTGGGACAGACGACAGGAGGTCGTTCGATCCCAGTTCCCAAAAGATCTCAGACAGACTCAGGTCCGTCCGACATCGTAATCGGGCCCTATATGTGTAATATTGTAGTACCTCATAGAGACACATGTTTTCAAGATGTGGACTCCTTCTTGGGTAGTATGTATGCAACATATTAGTTTTCAGAATGTCACTACTTTCTGGATCAAATTCTGCAAGATACTGTTTTCTGGGAAAGACTTTAGTACTCTATTTCAATTGCTTGCAAGGTCTAGACTTACCTATACAATTCCGCTTGAGTTTGAGAACAAACTAACCAAGCTCAACCGGTCCGAACTCTCATAGGATCCTATTTCTCTGTGGGAAAGTATTTGCAAGCTGAAACTGTACAAATTCTTGGTAAGACTCTTTTCTGAAGAAATCTCCTCCCACATCTCTTTCATTTCTGTTTTCTCTGATTTTGTTATCTATGAAGTCACATAGCGAGCAACAGCAATGAAGTTGTCTGCAACAAATTGTAGACCCATATTTGAATTCCACATCTTTAGAATAACAGGGTTAAAGTCATCAAAAAGCTGTTGACTCTTCCTTCAGAATTAATTGTTTGTGGGAATCCAAAACGACATCTTGTGTAAAATGTTCCTTTGCATCTCTATTTTCCACAACAAACTTTCCCACATCTATGAGTTTGAAATCCTAGAACTTGTTGTCTCAAACTCTTTTCACCCCCGTCTTTTGGGATGGCGCATGTCACATACTGGTCTATAAACTCAAGACAGACTCATCACTGTCTGTTCCAAATTTCAGTGCATCTTTTATCCATAACAGCATGGGAATATGAGGAGCACCTCTTGCTTGGGACTCTTTGCGCCAAAAGAAAGCATTTACTTCACCAAGAGAGGGATTAATTTTGTCGCAGATGAAAGACATCATGGCTTGAAACTTGTGGTTAAAATATCTGCAAACATTTGCAGGATCCAATAAGCAAAGTTCTCCAGCTGTCTTCACTTTGATGTCCTTTATGTCTGAGTTTGTTTCTCGCACGAATTCAAGTAAGTCATCCCACGCATACTCAGCATAACTGTAGGGGTTCCTAGGTTTCTCAACATGCATTTCAGCTCACCGTGATGATGATACCAATACACGTTTGTGCCACTCTGACACGCTATCAAATAAATCATGTTGTATTCCAGGTTTTTGTCTTTTCATTGCACTTTGGAAACAAATTACCTTGCTGTGAAATTTTGCAGATTCACGCGTGTTTTGAGAATGTGATTTACTGCATAAGATAGTCCTGACAAGTCGCTTTCAAATAGTAGATAAAATATAGGGAATACACTGGCGAAATCTAGGATCTTTTGAATATAGTCTAGTTGATCTGTACTTGTCTGCTGGTATTTATACAGGCCGGTCATCATATCTACCATCTACTCCAGTAGGAAACAAATGTGGAAAACAGCGAGCTTCTAAACCTTTCTCCCACAAACTCAAGGGAGCTCCTTTTGCTTCTTTCATTTGAAAGAGATCAATAGCATCAACGATAATCTCTTTAGAATGCAGAGGATGAATACTGTAATGTTCAACTATTTCTTCTGAACTGGATCGATCCACCTTTTCAATCTGACCTCTTGATGATGATGTGTCTTCCTCCATATGTGTTATATCTTAAAGAACATCTATGTTTTTATAATAAATATTATTTTGCACCAGATATAATGTTACTTTTTTGAGTTTACTAAAATCCACTAACTTTTGCCATATGTCTTTGTTGTTGGTAGGGACACCATTGACTAGAATAATAAGTGATTTTTCAAAATCTCTCTGCACCCCTACAGTTTCAATATTCTGCTTGAACTCCAATGGCAAGTACCCACCTGTTCCTTTAAAACCTTTCTGTAACTCTGTTGGAGGGAACGTGCCTGTCTTTAGCTCCATATGAACTATATCTTGGAATGGATATCTACATTGTATTTAAATTGATCCATAAACCTTTAAATCTTGAAGTTCTTGTGGGATTGGAACTAATTCTAACTTGTTGGTGACTGCTCTAGCTGGCATTTTATTATACTCCAACTTATCATAACAGTACTTACATATAATTTCTCATGTGAAACATTCAAAGCGTTCCTTTACAAATAAATAAGCCTCAAATTCTAGCCACTTATCTCTGTTTTCATCTTCAGTTTTTGAAGACACAGCAGCATAATGAGTTTGACTTTTGTAGTGAGTGTGTCGACAACATATACAAACACAGTTCGGTTTCTCCGAACAAACTGTGTTAAACTGTGTAATCTCTTCTCGAAAGTTATCAACAATAATACCTGTGTCCTGTTCCTCTACACCTGTATATACTATGTCCTCATGTACCCAACACTCCTACTCAGGACCAAAAAAATGAAACTGAACATCATCATAAATAGTTTCTACCTTTGCTACTGTACCATGAGCTCTATTCGTTTCTCCTAAACATAGAGCAGGAGTTTTGACATAGTAAAGTCTCCCAACTAAAGTTTGCATTATATAATGGTGAACAGCTAACATACTGAAGTGATGAAAGCTGCTTGGCACACTTTCTTTCATAAACTTGCTAGTGAGTGTCCCTGTAAATTAGTATACTTCTTTACTTTGCATAGATCTAATTTTGGCAAAATCCCAATTTCACACTTTTGCAGAGAAAGTTACGTAGGAATCTTCTCAATATATCAATAGATTTCTATTGTACACCACAAATTCTGCTACAGTTCCATTTATATTCAGGAGCCTGTCTTTTCCTTCCTTGTACCACTTCATCTACATTTCTAGATACCATCACCTCTTTTGGAGTACAACTACCATCCTTCAACTTATAACATTGTCCAGATTCTTCAACTGCATGCACTAATGTGTTCTCTTAGAAGTAACTTTCTTCTTTAAAGAAAGGCTCAGTACTAGAAGTGTGTTTCCATTCACCACTGAAAACGTTGCAAAAGTTAGTTCTATTGACAAGTCTTTTCTTTTGGCATGTTTTCCTCATAGACAGCACTATTTTATCAGGTGTCATCATTCTGTTTAAAATCAAAATAAATAGCTACCTCTTGAGACTAAAGGCCTTATCAACTACAGCCTCAACACGTTCATTTTGTCTGACTGTTTCTCTTCTTCTTTTACACTTCTTCATAATTTTTATCAAATTCTGAATTACTCTATTGTGGAACATTTTAACTTTGATTTCCTTAAACTGCCTCTGTCTTCTGATTAAACTCTTTGCTCTTTTGTATGATTGTTTACTCTTCATATCATGTACGTTTTCTCCTTTCTTAGTTGAGCTCAAACTTTGCTTTTTATTTACTTGACTTTCTAGTTTTCCATATACAATTTTAAGAAATGTCTTTGTTCTCTTACCAGCAGCTCCATTCTCTTTCACCAATTTCACTGCATTTTGCTCCTTTTGTTTCGCAGTTGTGAGGAGAAAGTATCCTTGCTTCTGTTATTTTTTTCTTTGACTTTGTGATAGCATTTTAACTGTCTGTATGTAACTACAAATTGACGTCAGAAAAGAAAAAAAGAAAATTAACTACATTTACCTTTAATTACATGCTATCTCATTACATATTTTAAGTTTTTAATTACCAACAAAAACATGCTGTCTTATTATAATAAAGCTAGCATTACTCTATTAATGTTCATGTTTACGTCTAAGTGTCTTTCTGTGTCACTGTATGCATTAGTCTGTCATTGTGCAAACTACCATATCCATTGCTGTGTTGCTATGTATCTACCCATGTTTAAAGGACTACTTGACTGTGTGGGTGACTAGGGTGTGTCAGTACTTGGCATGATATTTGAGCATACGAGTCGAGCTGTAGAAGTGCCATCAGATATTTAAGTAAGTGTGCCAGCAGATGACTCTCAGTTTTAGCAAGTCTATGGTGTATGTGAGTGGCTGATCGAATACCTAGCACCTGGGTTGCTCAATAAAGGGGCATGTAAGTGTGTCTGTAACTACCTTTGATACTGCTGCATAAACAAGTAGTTTCTGAGTATGTGAGTGAATGTATAAGTCCCTCTGTCACTGAGTGAGTGAGGGTCTCTATGCTTTTGTGAACATGTATGTCAGTTGCATTATGGGTGGTATACTCTATGTAGTACTTGGCATAGGGACCTCCAAGTGCATGAATAACTTATTGAAACTCGGAAGGACATCTCTCATCTTTTCAGCACAAAGCACCGTGTTTCATAGCATACCAACAGCTTATATGAGAGGTGAGTTATGTATGCTAAAACATGGGTTTTAGACTTCATGAAGGGCTCTTACGTGCCAAGTTGAGCTGGCAGTGGAGTGCAGGGATGGGCTCTGCACTATTAGACATGACCTATGTTTAAAGCACTATTTGTCTGAGTGGATGACTAGGTTGTGTCAGTACTTGGCTACATATCTCAGTGACTGTAGGTATCCACCTATAGCAATGCCATGAGATGTTTAAGCAAGTAGGTCGGTATATGACTCCCTGTTTTACTAAATCTATAGCTTTCACAATGTGTATGTAAGTGCCTGAACGAATACCTCAGTGCCTCTGTTAGGGAATAGATGGGTATGTAAGTGTGTCTGTAACTGCTTTTTGATACTGCTGCATACACAAGTAGCTTATGAGTAGGTGAGTGAAGTATAAGTTCCTCTGTCCCTGACTGACTGGGTGACTGATAGTCTCTATTATTTTGTGAACATGTATGTCAGCTGGATTATGGGTGGTATACTCTATGTAGTACTTGGTATAGGAGTATCCAAGTGCATGAGTAACTTATTGAAACTTAAAATGACATCCCTCATCTTTTAAGCACAAAGCACTGTGCGCTATGGCAGACCTTCAGCTTATCTCAGAGGTGAGTTGTGTATACTAAATCATAGGTTTAAGACTTGATGAAGGGCTTCTAAAGGCAAAATAGAGCTGCAGTTAGAGTGCAGAGACATGCTCTGCACTAGTAGGCCTGACCTATGTTTAAAGGACTATTTCTCTGAAAGGATGACTAGGTTGTGTCAGTATGAGTATTGAGTGGATCCATAGCAACCCACTAGAACCAGTAGGTCACAAGTTTGCAGCACATTCTAGAAGGACTATACTAGTTACAAAATGAGCTGCAGCAGGTGTGGTTGACTGTCCAGAATTAATAGCATATCCAAGTCTGCATTACAATTTTTTGTTTTTACCAGAGCCACACAGAGATCTAGTTACTTATCCTTTCAAGACACTAACTAATTTTATTCACCTGCATATTCACAGCATCCTATCAAATATAATTTCTTTAAAACCAGGAGCACACCTCCATTTTAACTGCCTTTCATTTTGAAAACTGTCTCAGTTAGCTACAGCCTTCTCCTGTCTGCTACTGCTGCTTCACTTCAAAATGGTTAGAGTCTGGATTGTGGGTCTAGCTATGTGTTTTGGTATCGAGAGTCTGCTAGAAAGAGTTGCATTGACAGGGACTTGGGTTTGGCTAATATGGACATTACTTGGATTGGCCACAGAGCATTGAAGTGCCATCAATTACTGCCTTTGGTTGAAAGCAATGGAGATTCCCAGCCCCCTCACCTCATGATTGCGCACTGTGGTGGCAATGACCTAGGCACACTGACTGGGGAAGGGCTGGAAATCCTAATGAAGGTAATGAAGGACACCTTTGCACAATTAATGCCACTTTTCACTAATACTACCTTGGTGTACTCCAACATATGCCAAAGGCAGAAGTGGAAGTGGTCAAATTAATTCTGTCCACAGATTTACAAAGCCAGGAAACATGTTAATAAAGCTGTTTCATCATTCCTCAGAGACCATAACATGGGCTCTATCTACAACAGGTACTTGCACTTTGACATGCATGGAATCCACAGAAGTGATGAAGTTCACTTCACAGACGAAGGCAACAGGGTGTTTCTCAGCAACTTGAAACTCTGCATCCTGTCTTATGTATAGCTGTCTCATACACACAATAAACACAAAGACTCCTCTCAGAGCCACCCTATTTACCAATATGTTGTCAATTTTCTTCAAAAATATATTTTCATTTTTGTTTTAAATATTCACGAATACATCGTGATTACGCAAAAACAAAAGCAGACATTCAATAGACACCAGCACATTCAAAATTCATAACTATATAAGTGATTCTGTGCATCACACTGGCTACATCACTATCTAAATAACTCTATAAAAACATGTATGAGTTCCTGAGTGTGTCTGTGAGTACATATATGAGTATTTGAGTGGGACTGTTAGAGGGTGCATAACTATCTGAGAAGGTCTGTCACGGGGTGTGTGACCATCTGAGTGGGTCTATGAGTGTGTGTGTGGGTGTCTGAGTGAGTCTCTGAGTGGGTGCAAGGGAATCTGAGTAAATCTGAAAGTGGTATGAGTGTCTGAGAGGATCTGTGAGTAGATGCATGAGTGTCTAAGTGTGTAAGTGAGTGCATGAGTGCCTCTGTGGGGGTGTGAGTGAGTGTGTTGGAGCCTCATTGGATCTGTAAGTGGGTGTATGAGTGTCTAAGAAGATCTGTGAGTGGGTGTGTGCATCTCTCAGTAGGTCTGTGAGTATGTGCATGAGTATCTGAGTGGGTCCATGAGTGAGTGTATGAGTCTTTGAGTGGATCTATTATACTCTGAGTGGGTCTGTGAGTGGGTGTGTGAGTCTCTGTGTAGGTGTGTGAGTGAGTGTGTATGTCTATAAGTGGGTCTGTGAGTGGGTGTGCAAGTCTCTGAGTGGGTCTGTCAGTGGGTGCATGAGTCTCTGAGTGAATCTGTGAGTGGGTGAGTCACTAAGTGGGTATGTGAGTGGGTATTTGAGTCTCTCAGTGGGTCTGTGAGTGGGTGCATAAGTGTGTCAGTGGGTCTGTGACTGGGTGCTTGAGCATCTGAGTGGGTCTGTGAGTGGGTGCATGAGTGTCACAGTGGGTCTGTGAATGGGTGCATGAGTCACTGAGTGACTCTATGAATGGGTGAATGAGTACCTCAATGGGTGTGTGAGTGGGTGCATGAGTCTTTAAGTGGGTCTGTGAGTGGGTGCATGATTACCTCGGTGGGTCTGTGAGTGGATGCCTGAGTGTCTGAGTAGGCCTGTGAGTGGGTGTATGAGTCTCTGAGTGGGTCTGTGAGTGGGTGCATGACTGTCTGAGTGGGGTCTCTGAGTAGGTACATGAGTGTCTGAGTGGATCTGTGAGTGGGTGAGTGGGTGCATAAGACTCTGAGGGGGATATTCACAAGAACGTGTGCTAAACATCTCCCAAAAATGTTATCGCAACTTTCCACATCGCAGCCTATCATGGGAAAATAACCCTGTGTTAACGTGGAATTCACAACACGGCGGTACCATGCGATAGTCCCCCGAAAACGCGGCCAATGTCCGCGATACAACCACCACGACGGAGATAAAAACACAAACCCCAAGGCGTAAAAAGATGCGATGTGCCCAAACGCGATAAGAAAACAGTGACAACCAGCGAGAGGCCAGCAATACCCACGCGTAATGCGGGAAAAAGCACAAGAACAGCATACGGAAAATGCCACTAAACCGAAATCAACTGCGGAGTACCACGGATGCACCCTGACCGACTGCAGAGGACAACATGAACCCCACAATCCCCACGGAGGAACACCCAGGAATACAGGGCTCGTGGAAGGGCAATGAGAAGAGGAAGAGGAAGACGGGGTACAGTCTACAGGAAAACCCGATTATCGCCACGGATGAGACAGAACACCACCACCAACTGTATGTCACCTCCAACGTGTCATTGGCAACAAAGACAAAGAGAAGCACAAGGAGACCCTAGAGGTCAGACGGGACCAAGGGTAGACATATATTAAGAGCAACAATGGTCCCATACATGTAGGATAGGTAAAGTATCACAATTTTTACAATCAAAAATTGGAATTATACGTGTATTCAAAGATTAGAAACAATTTATTATTAATGAATTAGAGGCACAAATTATACAAAAAGGTGAGTGAGCAGACCGTGACGAGGTAAAAGGAAATCAGCCGATTTCCTTACCACAGGCAAGTGACTTAAAAAGTGACTTTTGAGTGATTAGAAATGTAAATAAAAAAGTCACAATTGATTAGCATCTCATACTCAACAATACAATACAAATTATAGTATAGAGTTAGAGACGTGTGTCGACGACGTTTCGATCCCTTTGAGATAGTGGGATCTCATCAGGACAAGGCGATAGAACGAGTGCCTGGGAAGTTTGCAATAAGCACTGTGAAGATGCAAAATCGATGAAGATGCAAAACCGATGATGAAAGGACGGCCGGCGGCCGGCAGGCAAGTGAGACCTTGTGGCGCTAATTAACATGATCGGTCAGAGTCCAGTTCAAGGAGAGGTGTGGATATCCCGTCCGGGATATTATAACCTGGAACTCAGTAGGGCAGGAATTGGCGCCTGCGTGAAGGTAGAGGGAGGCGGCACGGAATTGTAGGTCGAATCCCAGCCGGGATCGAAGTGGAATAGTGTCCATGTGGGGTTGAGATCGGCGCCTCGAGGGGCGCGATGCCTAGTAGCCGGTGAGCCGGACCTCGCGTCCTTACAGCAACAGCGGTGTGTGCGGGTCAATTGGGAGGTACGTGGCCAATGATGCGAGTCATCATTCCGTGTCGCCTCCCTCTACCTTCACGCAGGCGCCAATTCCTGCCCTACTGAGTTCCCGGTTATAATATCCTGGACGGGATATCCGCACTCTGGACTCTGACTGATCGCGTTAATTATTAATTAATTATTAATTAATTAGTCATAGGGATCGAAACGTTGTCGACACACGTCTCTAACTCTATACTATAATTTGTATTGTATTGTTGAGTCTGAGATGCTAATCAATTGTGACTTTTTTATTTACATTTCTAATCACTCAAAAGTCACTTTTTAAGTCACTTGCCTGTGGTAAGGAAATTGGCTGATTTCCTTTTACCTCATCACGGTCTGCTCACTCACCTTTTTGTATAATTTGTGCCTCTAATTCATTAATAATAAATTGTTTCTAATCTTTGAATACACGTATAATTCCAATTTTTGATTGTAAAAATTGTGATACTTTACCTATCCTACATGTATGGGACCATTATTTGCAACAAAGAGGCAAAGATGGCACACCACCTCGGACCATGTGAATGCCGTCGCATGGCAGAGGAGGACAATGGAAGAGCACAAGAGGCGCTGGACTGATGTGAATGGCAAAACCAAGCAGAAACTCGCTGCCAACACGAAAGCAGCAACGCACCCCGGAGGAGGGGGGCCAGCAGAACACCAGGAGCTGAATGACATGGAGAAGATGGTGGCCACAGTCACCAGTCAGGAGACAGTGACATGAGTTGGTGATCTGGACACTGCCCAACATGACCCAACATTACATCAACATGGTGCGTAGCGACCTGGGAGTGGGGGGACCGGGGAGATGGGCACAATGGCACACATGCACAATCAAGCAGGGCACACTGCACACCCACAATGACTCTGGATCATGTCCCTGATCCCACGGGAACACTTCAGCACACACACAAACACCAAGTAGTCCCACGAACACCATGTGCCCAAAGGGACACCCACCCAACACATCACAATTCACACAACCAACACATGCCCACGTGCGAAACACAGCAAACATGCATATACGTCAGCCACACTGACAATGCAAGAGACACCACATGACGAGTAGCTTGGCTGCAGTCCTATCATCATGGCAATGTACACGGCACGACACTGAGGTGGCTGAGTGCGGACAACACCCGAAAAGGAGCAGGTCACACTCGGACACAACTACCTGCACAAACAACCCCTGACGTCAACGACACATCTGCGGATATACCATGCCCAAGAGTCACAACTCGACAAAGAGCACAAGTTACCCAAGTCTGCAACATCTCAGCACCGTGGAAGCACAGAACTGACAGGCACACCGCATGAAACGGATCAGTGGCAGACAAATCAGAGCCGCAGGAGCGAATCACCCACCGTGCAGCATACGCACATAAGTATAAGTGCACCTCGACATTGACAACATCCCGGTACAAACAGCAACACCTCCACAACAGAACACAGGACACAACTGGTGCCGCAAATGTGCACAACATGGCAAATCACATCTGGCACAGCAGGAAACTGTGACATGACAATGTACAAGTACAACCTGTAACCTGCAAATATGTTTTATTCACACATGCTGTGCTTGTGGACATTTTGTACTGTCCCATGATTGCCAGGGACGGCCACAATGTGACGTTCTCATGAGAAGAAATTGGCAATGATGGTGTTCCTACGGGCCATTCCTGCCGCAGCTGCAGTGGGATGTGGGCCACCTGCCCCATCGTCCCCATCATCGTCCGGTACTTCTGGAACTGGGATCCATGGGGCATTGGTGTGTACACAGATGTTGTGCAACACACAACATGCAACGATCATCTTGCACACGATGTCCGGGCTGTACAGGAGCTTTCCACCTGTGCAGTCCAGGCACCTGAAACGTGACTTCAACACGCCAAATGTGGGTTCAACGATGCCCCTGGTGCGTATGTGGGCCGCATTGTACTGCCTCTGGGCGGGTGTGTTCGGGTCTCGGAGGAGTGTCATCATCCAAGGGCAGAGTGCATATCCTTGATCACCTGGGACAGTGCAGAGAGAAAAGAGTCAATACTTGGTTCGGCATGATGTGATGGCAGGCCCACTAATCCAGTGACGCCTGCGCTGGCTGTGTGTGGGGTGAGTGTAAGCCAGCCCTCAGGGAGTAGCTGGTGCTGGCAACAACTCCAACAGTCATCAGGCACTCAGAAATGCAATGTCAGAACAACAAGGGAGCATGACTTGAGTCGCACAGGGTTAGTGGCACCAGGTCAGTCCTTGCTACTGGTTGACCTCCTCCGTAACGGTGATCCGTGTTTCCACCAGACTGTGACGCATCTTCCTTTCAATCCTCCCCCTGCATACACTGGTATGAACCCTGCCATTGATTAATGATGACTCAGTTCAAGATGTGAGACATGCTGGACTGCAGTGTAGCCCGGCTGCAGCGGTGGAGTATGTCAACGAATGGGGACCCCTGGGGGCCTGTGTCACGGGAGGACAGCGATGGCCTGAGAAGACCGCCAAGGTCGCGAGCATGGGTCTTGGAGCTAGCACCGGCACGTGGTGGGCCCTCTTTGACACACGACGGTGTCTGCAGGTGAGCAGTGCGGCCTTGGAGAGCTGGGGTGGGCAGGCCTGGTCTGGGTATCAGTGTCCTGGGGTACAGCAGGCGCACAGGCTCGCAGGTCCCGCTGCTCACGGCGTCGGCCTCGTGGCGGAGTGCGAGGCGCCGCCCTGGCAGTGACGTTGGCCTTTCCGGGTGAAAACCACGCTCTGCGCCATGGGGTTTTTGTCCACACCCCTGCGTAGGCCTGGCGTACTCCGGGCCAACCCACTACGCTCACGCACACAGGGGGATGCAGCGAGCGACATTTCCGCGATCTGACCCGCGGCCTGGGGTGACATGGTTGCGTCCACTGTTCACTACTCTCCAGTCACCAGCAGTTGATGTCTGCATGGACATATCTGGGGTTTGCATACCCATGTCTGTCCAGCACATCCACGCCTCACTTGTCGTTGTGTACATTCCCATTCACAGGTCACTTGCATCCTTCGCACATGGCTGCATTCCGCATCTCCACACGTTCAGCTGTTGTGTGGCTGTGGTGCCATGATATAGCTGTATTGTGTGCAGGGGAAGCCCAGGATCACCATGGAGTTGTGTTGTCATGTCTGGTAGGTGGGCATGTTGATTGACATGTTGTATGTCTTTTGTTCACGTGTGCATTCCCACAGTTGTGCGTTGTGTGATGGTGGCTTTGAGGTGTGTGGTATGTTGATTTGGCACTTACCAACGAGCAGTCCAGTTCCATAGATGCCATCCTGGAAGCGCTGGTTGATGATGGACTGTCGGAAGATGTAGGAATCGTGCACACTGCCGGGGTAGTTTGCGACGACATTGGTGAACATTCCTCGGTGGTCCACTATTGCCTGCACATTGATGGAAAGAGTGTGCTTTCTGTTGCGGTAGTTGTGTGCAGTATCCGCAGGGGGCACAAGTGGGACATGTGTGCAGTCAATGGCCCCCAACACGTGTGGGAAGCTAGAAAAGGCATAGAAGCCTTGCTTTGTCTCCAGCTGTTCCTGCGCAGTGTGGATGAAGTGAAGGTACTGGGGTGTGAAGCTGATGATGGCATCCAGGACAGGTGTGATGAACTTTGATAGGGCTGGCTGTGAGACTCCTCCGACTCTGGCAGTTGTTGGTTGGAAGGCACCAGAGGCAAACAGGTGCAGCACAGCCAGCAGCTTTGTCTGTGGAGGGATGTTGGTTCTCCTTTGGGTTGGGACCATCAACCTGTGGGCGATGTGGGTCATGATGCGAATGATGGTTGTCCTTTTGAGCCTGTAGTGGGCAATGACTTCCTCGGGCGTTAGGTCTGTGAGACTGGTGCGTTTTCGGAAGGTCCGCTGTCCTATTCTGTGCTGCCTCTGTGGTGGTCCGGGGGGGGTGTGGGTCCGGGTCCTGGGGGTGGTGGCGGTGGGTGTTGTGGCCCTGTTGGGGCTCCGAGCTGCATGATGAGTAGCTCCATGGCGTCGTTTGTTCTTTGGGTGTGGCTGTGTGCGGGGCTCCGTTGCCTACTGCAGGTAGTCGTCCGGCTTTACACCAGCAGGAGGCAGGTGTTAAATACCTGCTGCTACCGCTGCTTATTGCGTGGTTTTGACTCACATCACAGATCTGGCAGTTCGTTGTGAAAGTGGTGTGGTGTTTTCGTGTGTTTTTGCACGGGAACGCCTACTCTGCATCTCATTATGGTTAGTTGGTGGTGTCCTCCCTGGGGATAAGTTTTGGGGCAGTTATCGTGGGAATACTGGCGATGTCTGCAGTTTGCACCCGCTTGTGAATGGGGTGTTAAATCTATCTCCACTTTTGATGGGTTAAGGTGGAGATAAATCGGCGGTAGGTCCTTGTGAATATGCCCCTAAATTGCTATGTGAATGTATTCATGAGTCTATGAGTGGGTCTGCGAGCAGGTACATGAGTGTCTGAGTGGATCTGTGAGTAGGTAGATGAGTCTCTGAGTGGGTCTCTGAGTGGGTGGGTGAGTCTCTGAGTCGATCTGTGAGTGGGTGCATAAGTGTCTGAGTAGATCTATGAGTGGGTGAGTCTCTGAGTAGGTATGTGAATGGGTGCATGAGTTTCTGAATGGGTCTGTGAGTGGATGTGTCATTGTCCCAGTGGGTCTGTGAATGGGTGCAACAGTGTCTGAGTGGGTTTGTGAGTGGGTGTGTGAGTGTCTGAGTTGGTCTCTCACTGGGTGCATAAGTGTCTGAGTGGGTCCATGAGTGGGTGTGTGAGTGGGTATGTCACTGTCCCAGTGGGTCTGTGAATGGGAGTGACAGTATCTGAGTGGGTCTATGAGTGGGTGAGTGAATGTCTGAGTAGGTCTCTCAGTGAGTGTGTAAGTGTGTGAGTGGGTCCATGAGTGGGTGTGTGAGTCTGTAAGTGGGTGTGTAAATGTCTATGTGAGAATGAGGGTGGATGTGTGAAATTATATATATGTTTGGTTTCGGTGATATTCATGAATTCATCAAGATGATACACACGGGGCCACGCTGAGCATCGCGACGAATTGCATGTGTCACAGAGAAACCTTTTCTTATAAGTTTTCTGCTCATACAGTGCCTCAGAAACACCCCTATATCACACTCACAGGGTCAGAGTACGTCCAACCCGACCCCTTATGACAGTTTCTGCCATTTCATTTACGCCCCAGGGACTGTTCTGATAAACTAAAATGGCGGGCACAAATCTCTGCTCAGGTTACAGCCAGTCAATCACGGCTTTCCTGTTGGTGCGCGCATTCATGAATGGTCACGAAATAAGTGCAAATTAGTCGCGGTCGTAGATATACAAATTTGAATTTCCTTAAATTTCTCGACAACTGCTGAACATATTTACAATAAATAACAAAAAGCACAATCTGGGGAACATAATCTATCTTTCTGCCAAATTAGATGTAATTCCGTGTATCGGTTTGAGCTGCAGTTGTGTCAAAAGACTATGGAAATTAACACGGGAAACACACCTTTTTTGACCCCCCTTTTTCTTGGCCCCCGCTTGACAGATCACCCTGAACATTTACATGCACAACTAGAATTACCGGCACACTTTTTTGGGAAAAGTTTGTGAAGATTCTTCAAACCGTGCTAAAGTTATAGGCAAGTCAAAACTTTGCTTTTATATATATATATATAAAAGGGTAGCATCAAAATACTGAGACATTTAGAGTCAGAGTAGCCCATTGGGCTTAATACTAAGGCACCGACTCGCCTCAATATGAATGAGGAACTTTCTGTACATCTTGGGTAATGCAGGTCCTCTGTACATAGGTCTTTCTTTTTGACTTCGTAGGATGCCATCCAGTGACATAATATTTTAAGACTTGCAGATATGTTTTTACTCCATTGCCTACACTCTATTCATTCTTGTGCACTCTTTTATGTTCACTTGTTTCCACTTTTGGGACACGTTTTCTGTTTCTTTTGCCTTTACAGGCTCCACACCTTTATAAAATGCAGAATATTTTCTTCGACCTGTCTTAACTTTTGGAGCATGCATGAAAGCAGTGCAAGCCTGCCCTTTTTCATGCAGATGGGAGGTCGTGGTAGGACTTTTTCTTTATGATTCAACGACGTCACAGTGGAAAATGTTATGTGAATTCTCAAACAGGATGTCTGAGGTTAAGGAAGGAAAACTCCTGCTGTATTGCGATGAAGAAAAACAAAAACAATGCCAGATTTCTTTAGGAGTTGTGTATTCTCACAGGGGTGTTATTTGCATTTATTATTTGTAATTATTAGATCTATGCTCAGTTCCTTTGGACATTAAGATATTTTTGTATTTTACTTTTATATTGTTTGGTTCACTGTGCTAGCCCGGTGTCTGGAGGGGTACCCGGTGCGTTACTTAGCCGTATATTATTTCAGCCTGGGGTACCCTCTAGATAAGGAATGCTTAAACATGTCTGCGCACCATAACTAAGCTTTCTTCTTTTTGTATAATTGTAACCGGTACGTGACCATTGTCTGCCAATGTAAGGACATAGGGGCATAAATAAGCGGCGCATCTCCCTTTTTACTTAGCGCACACTGCAACTTCGATCATAAGTATGAATGCACAAACTCTGTAGGGTAGCTTAAATAATTTATAACTCACCTCATCTCCATCTTTTACATCTATGTTCATCATGTCTTCTATTTTTTTTAAATTATATGGTGTGATTGCATATCAACTCTCCCACAACTGTGTGCAAGCATATTTCCATGGTGTTATTGTTGGATAGAACATTATTTGAACATATGTTAAGATGGCCGCCAAGATACAGGAGAATACTGTGGACCTGTGAGTATTTTTTCATTGTTTACACTGGGTGTCATTATTTAATATGCATGATTCAGCAAGAAAATTACCCATGAGCAAGGCATGATTTAGGCTGAAAAGTGTTTCCGTAGAAAATTCATTGCTGTGTGCTGTCTGAAGAACATGAACTGATTTGGATTAAACCTTCGTTTATTTGCAACCCGTTGTGAGTGCATATCATTACTTGGTTCGGTTGAGCCAAAAGTCGTGTTTTCGATGTGGTGTGAAGAAACAAGTATGACGCTCACTTCAGCTGCTGTCTTGAATGTTTTGGGGTTATCTGTCAAGCGGGGGCCGGGAAAAAGGAGGGTCCCAAAATGCCTTTTCCCATGCAATTTCCCATTGGGACTTTAAACACAGCTACAGCCTGATCCGCTGAACAGAATTACACCAAATTTAGCAGAAAGGTTGCTGTTGGTCCAGAGAAGAGTCTTTTTCTGATTTGATGTAAATCTGTTCAGTAGTTGTGGATCTGTGCTGAGATCTGAGATCAAACCAGGAATTGTTGGCAGCCATCTTGGGACTCGACTTCAGCTGAGTCCCACAAAAAACATTTCTTAAAAAGAGTAGGGGGCAGGATAGGAATACCCTGACCCTCTAGGCCTCTGAGGGGGGGGGCCGAGGGACTCCACCAAGGCGAAAACCTTTTATTTTTTAATTTTCAGTGGGAGTCACAGCAGTCATGGCTCTCACAGAAAAATGTTTAAAAAAAGAAGTGCTGGCTCCTGCGATTCTCTATTAGTAGCCCCCTGGTGGGCCAGGTCCCAATGACATGCAGGCTTAAATAAAATGAATTTGTGCCCCCCTCTCCTTGTGCCCCAGCGACCATGCCTCCCCGGGGCTTATATTGTGTTGCGGGGTCTTGTGGACCCGCCCTGGCGCGGGACCAGCACCTGCTCTGGAATAGCTCAAAAGAAAAGGGGGTTCTCACAGAGCCCCCATGCCCCGGGGACCACCACCTCCCTGGGGCTATTTAATTTGCAATGGGGAGTCTCACAGACCCCCCCTTGGGCCTTTGGGACCACCACCTCCCCGATGCCGAATTTAAAAAAAAGAATTGGAGGGGGACCTTGCTGCCCCCTTCCAGGCTGTTCTCAGCCCCGGGGACCGCCACCTCCCCAGGGCAGGACCAACTGAATTAAAGGAGGGGTGCTGTGCGGACCCCCTCCTGAAGCTAGTGATGGCCCAGGTGACCGCCATCCCCTAGGGTCAGCTCCTGCTATGTCCCAGGGGTCCCTCAGGACATAGCTGTTTGCGGTGGCTTGGCGGGAGCTTTAACCGCTTCAGCCAAGCCACAGCAAACACTTTACTTTCAGCAAGCGACAGTGGAGAAATGCTCTTGCTTGTTGGAAGAGGAGCATTCGTCTGTTTCCCTGCCTGCTGTCAAGCAAGCAGGTAAATTGTCAAATTGCTTTCACACACAGGGAGCTGCATGTTTAGCAGAACCTTGTGTGTGAAAGCAATGCCAGCTCCTGCAGAAGGCAGGCAGCCGGCAGGTACCGTGGGGGCCTTTATACTCCCCCCGCAGTCCCAGTGCAGGCTGGGTGCCCAGGGGGCACCCAGAGAACCATGGCCAGACCCTGGGAGATGGGGTCCCAGGTAAAAAATTGGCCCAGGAAGTGGGGCTGTGTAGTCCCCGCCCCATTTGGTAATGGCTCAGCCCTGGGAATGGGGTCTCAAGGGCTGAAATCGGGCTGGGGAAAAGGGCCTCATGACCCCCCTCCTCTATTAAAAAAAATAAAAAATAAAAGGTCATGCCCTGGGGGATGGGGTCTCTGGGGACATTTGGTACTGGCCATGGCCCAGGGGACAGATTGCTGAGATGTCACTGGAGACCCCACCCCCTTTCTCAACCACTCTGCAAAGGGGCCTCCTGGCGGTACTACTGGTTGGGGGAAGAACTCCCCTTGGCTGCTGAGGGTCATTCGGGGCCAAGAACCCCTATTCTTGTGACAAGTAAGTCCCCCATAGCCAGGTTGCTGAGACCCCATCGGAGGCCTAACCCTCTTTCTCAACCACTCTTCACAGGGGCCTCCTGGCGTACTATTGGTTGGGGATAAACTTCCCTTGGCTGCTGAGGGTCATTGGAGGTCAAGAACCCCTATTGTTTGGACAAGTAAGTCATCCACAGCCGGTCTGCTGAAATGTTGTCAGAGGCCCCACCTCTTTCTCAACCACTCTGCACAGGAGCCTCGTGGCATACTACTGGTTGGGGGATAAACTCCCTTTGGCTGCTGCGGGTCATTGGGGGCCAAGAACACGCATTGTTGTGACAAATAAGACCCCCCACAGTGGACTTGCTGAGATGTTGTCAGAGCCCGCCCCCTTGCTTAACCACTCTGCAAAGAGGCCTCCTGGTGCACTACTGGTTGGGGGATGAACTCCCCTTGGCTGCGGAGGGTCGTTGGGGGCCAAAAACCCCTGTTGTTGTGACAAGTATGTCCCCCACAGCCAGATTACTGAGATCTCTTTGGTAAGTATAAAGTTATTTATATATATATATATATATATATATATATATATATATATATATATATATATATATATATTATCTACTGGCGGTCGCCAGTAGATAGTTATAGTTAGGACCTATTTTCCATAGGAAATCCGCGACATTCTATTTGAAATAACTCTCTTGAGGGTTGACGAATCTTTGCGAAATTTTCAAACTTTATGGCCCGCTCCGGTCCGCTCCTACCCTGAAAGTTTCGGGGTGATTCGTCAAGCGGGGGCCGAGAGAAAAGGGGGGTCCAAAACGTGTTTTCCCGATTCATTTTCCCATAGGAAACTTTAGACACAGCTACAGCCCGAACTGCTGAACGGAATTACACAACATTTGGCAAAGAGGTAGTTCTTGGTTCAGAAAGAACCCTTTTTGTTAAATGGTGTAAATCCGTTCAGTAGTTCCAGAGAAAATCAAAAGGAAAATCACATATATATCTATGGCCGCGTCGGATTCGCGCACCCTCCCGATCACGAGCTGCATGTTAATTGGCTTTCAAGTGGCTGTCAACACTCCAAATCAGGAAGTGTTGGCAGCCATTTTGTCCCTCGGTAGAACCGAGGGGCAGAAACAAGTGCGCAAAGCGCAAAAGGGGGCAGGGTAGAAACACCCTGACCCCTAGGTCTGCTCAGGGGGTCCCACAAGGACCCCCTGGGCAGAAAAAAGCATTTTTGTTTTAAAAAATCGGCAGGATGCGCTCAGGGTGCGCGGATCCTGCCGATTAGAAAAAAAACCCAGAAGAAACAAGTGCGCAAAACGCACAAAGGGGGCAGGGTAGAAACACCCTGACACCCTCGGTCTGCTCAGGGGGTCCCTCAAGGACCCCCTGGGCAGAAAAAAGCATTTGTAAAAAAAAATATCGGCAGGATGCGCTCAGGGTGCGCGGATCCCGCCGAGAAAAACAAAACGAAGTGCGGTCTCCGCGCTTCGTTGTTAATGGCCCCGGGTGGGCCAAGTCCCGGGGGCATGCAGGGTTTCTTTTTAATATGTGGGGGGGCCTCTAAGGCCCCCCCAAGCCCCGGGGACCATCACCCCCCGGGGCTTAAAAAAAATAATGGTGCGGGAGGGCTCTTTGCCCTCCCGCTGCCCCGGGAACCGCCACCTCCCCGGGGCTGTGCACTGGATGGGAGGGGGGCCGTGCGGCCCCCCTCCTGGAGCCCTTGATGGCCCTGGGGACCGCCACCCCCCAGGGCCGGCTCCTGCAGTGTCCCGGGGTGCCTACCCCGGGACACTGTAGTTTGCTATGACAGGACGGGGCCTCGCGGCTCCCGTCCTGTCATAGCAAACTTGGTTTGCATTTTGAAAGAGAGAGCAGGAAACCTGCTCTCTCTTTCAAAATGCAAACCCAATTGCTTTCCACATGGGGAGCAGCATGTTAGCTGCTCCCCATGTGGAAAGCAATGCCGGCTCCCGTAGGACACGGGGAGCCGGCGGGACTGTGGGGGGATTGGGGACCCCCCCACAGTCCCCAACCAGAGGCCAGGCCCCGGGGGATGGGGTCCCCAGGGCCATAAGTGGCCAGGGAGGGGGGCCACGCAGCCCCCCTCCCCAAATTATAAAAAAATAAATAAAAAAAGGGCAAGGCCGGCCCCGGGGGATGGGGTCCCCGGGGCCTTAAATGGCCTGAGGAGGGGGGCCACGCAGCCCCCCTCCAAATTAAAAAAAATAAAAATTGAGGGCATGCCCCTGGGTATGGGGTCCCCGGGGCCAATACAGGCCCAGGGAAGGGGGGCCACGCGGCCCCCTTCCCGTTTTTTTTTATTTAAAAAATAAATAAAATGCTCAGGCCCCGGGGGATGGGGTCCCCGGGGCCAAAAGTGGCCAAGGGAAGGGGGGCCATGCAGCCCCCCTCCCAATCAAAAAAAAAAAAAGACCGGCATCGTGCCGGAGGCCCCGCCCCCCTCCCTGCAGCAGTCTGCAAACGCGCCCCCTGGCGTGTTTTGAGAAGGGGAAGTAATTCCCCTTGAAAACTGGGGGTCCCTGGGGGCAAACTAGCCCACCAGGAACCTTCAGTATGCGCCAGGGGGCTGCGTTGCAGAGAGGTGTACAGAGGCCACGCCCCTTTTTACATCTCTCTGTAACGCAGCTCTGTGGCGATTTTTGGAAGTACATGGTGGGCTAGTTGGACTCCAGGGACCCTCAGGATTCAAGGGGACTTAATCCCCCAACTTAAAACACGCCATGGGGCGCGTTTGCACAGTGGTGAAGGGAGGGGGCGGGGCTTCAGGTGAAATGTGTGCAAACAGGCCCCGTGGCGTGTTTTAAGATGGGGAATTAAATCCCCTTCAATCCTGAGGGTCCCTGGGGGCCAACTAGCCCAACAGGTACATCCAGAAAGCGCCACAGAGCTGCGTTGCAGAGAGGTGTAAAAGGGGTGTGGCCTCTGTACACGTCTCTGCAACGCAGCCCCTGGCGCATACTGGAGGTTCCTGGTGGGCTAGTTGGCCCCAGGGACCCTCATGATTCAAGGGGACTTAATCCCCCAACTTAAAATGCGCCACGGGGCGCGTTTGCACAGATGTCACCTCAGGCCCCGCCCCTCCCTTCACCATTGTGCAATTATTCCTCTAAAATCAGCCGAACTACGAATTCCGATTTACTCACCTGTTATCAGGAGAGACCTCAGTGCTGCATCTTTCAGCCCAGTACTGATCCTGAAAAGTAATTTTAACCGTACTTACCAGTAACTTGAATTTCCTTCCATAGGATATCATTGACTGGTTTCACTTGGAAATTCTTCTAAGTGTCGATTTTTGAAACTTTATAATATTCCTCTAAAATCAGCCGAAATACGAATTCCGATTTACTCACCTGTTATCAGGAGAGACCTCAGTGCTGCATCTTTCAGCCCAGTACTGGTCCTGAAAAGTAATTCTAACCGTACTTACCAGTAACTTGAATTTCCTTCCATAGGCTAACATTGACTGGTTTCACTTGGAAATTCTTCTAAGTGTGCAGTTTTGGAACTTTATAATATTCCTCTAAAATCAGCCGAAATACGGATTCCGATTTACTCACCTGTTATCAGGAGAGACCTCAGTGCTGCATCTTTCAGCCCAGTACTGATCCTGAAAAGTAATTTTAACCGTACTTACCAGTAACTTGAATTTCCTTCCATAGGCTAACATTGACTGGTTTCACTTGGAAATTCTTCTAAGTGTGGAGTTTTGGAACTTTATAATATTCCTCTAAAATCAACCGAACTACGAATTCCGATTTACTCACCTGTTATCAGGAGAGAACCCAGTGCTGCATCTTTTAGCCCAGCACTGACCCTGAAAAGTAATTCTAACCGTACTTACCAGTAACTTATATTTCCTTCCATAGGAATCCATTGTCTGGTTTTCAGCAGAAAAGTTTCAAAGTGTCAATTTTCACAAATTACAAATATTCCTTAAAAATCGCCTGTATGACTTAAACTCATTCTTTCAACTGTTTACAGGAGATGCACCAGTGCTGGATCCAGGATCCAACACTGAGTAAGAAAAAGTAACGATAACACTACTTACCTGCTAAGTGAATTTCCTCCCATAGGATAACATTGGTGATTCTATGTGAAAAAGTTTCTAAGTGTCAACTTTTAAAATACAATAATATTCCTTAAAAATCACTACTGTAACCAAAATGCTTTTACTCAACTGTTTACAGGAGATGTCCCAGGACTGAATCTAGGATCCAGTCCTGTGGTTAGAAAAGTAATCCATAAAGTAACTAATTGCATTTAACTATAAATTCACATTCAGCTCAATGTTGCATTGTGTTTGAAATTGTGTTGCCCATTGCAACAACTGTAACTACTGTACTTAAAACTCTATTGCCTATTTGCAAACTATTTAAACTAAAGTAATTCATTCAGAGAAAGTATATTTTGTAATGTAATGTATAATGTAATTACAATGTAATTTAATAATTAAATATCTAAAAATAAATAGTTTTAAAAAATGTAGTAAATCAGTATCAAAAAAATAAATATAACAATTAATACATTTAAAAATTGTCATTTACAAAACCTTTGAAATTCACTGAAAAAACCATAGGTTTTAGGGGCGTTATAGTTAGAAATTAGCATTTAAAAAACCTTTGAAATTCACTGAAAAAACCATAGGTTTCAGGCACGTTATAGTTAGAAATTAGCATTTAAAAAACCTTTGAAATTCATAGAAAAAACCATAGGTTTCAGACACGTTATAGTTAGAAATTAGCATTTAAAAAACCTTTGAAATTCCCTGAAAAAACCATAGGTTTTATGGACAGTTATAGTTAGTTGGACATTTCACTCGTACAAAACCCGTGAAATTCCCCTGTTATAGTTAGTTCAGCTAACTATAACTCGCGCCCGCAATGCACTGCTGATGACGTCACATATTACATCACTCATGACATGGTCAGTGACATCACTGATGACATCACTGATGACATCTCAAATGACATCACTGATGACATCACTGATGACATCTTCCACGTGATAATCTGATGCACCTCCTCACACCCTAATATAACCTTTGATACACCCACTCTAAATTACAGACTGCCATTCGCAAAACCATAGACACTCCAACACCAATAACTACATACCCACTCACTGATTCTTAGGTCTACACACACACATCCACTCACTCACCCGTACAGTCACTCATACTTATGGTCACTCAGTACAGGACTATCATATGCACTCTTACTCCTATATAGACACTCAAACACCGCCACTCATCCATAGAGGTACTCACACACCTAGTCAGTCATGCAAATAATTAAACACACTGCCATTTACTCACCTATACAGTTATACACACACCAGCTCACTTAATCATACAAATACTAGCACATTGTTACGCTCTTATACAATCACTGATACAAGCACACACTCATCCATACAGCCACTATCACAATCACTCACTCTCGCTAATAGCTATTTATATACTCCAACACACATATATACTGCCTTTCACATATGTAGTTACTCACACATGTACCACTGGGACATACATTCACTCATTAACACACTCTTACACACACTTACCCACCCATACAGTCTATCACAGATGCACTCTTGAAACCATCCACCCAGTGAATCACCCACTCACACATCTATGCACAGAGTCGCACACACCCCTCCCACACAAACACTCAGGCACCCATACAGATACTCAGACAACCATTCAATAACTCATATACACACTCATGTAGCTATTCACAAACACATGCAGCCACTTACACAGCAACAGACAGACGGATACAGACATTCACCCAGTTTAGTCACTAACCCATGCATTCAGTAAGATACGTTAAATCACTCACTTATAGAGTCAGTCACGCACCTACTAAATCATCCATACAGACACTTATACACCCACTCATTCTTCAATAAGTCTTTTCCTATATATATTAAAAATATTTAAACTTTATAGAAACACACAGTCACTGCATAATGTCAACAGTGATGTCATTTGAGATGTCATCAGTGATCTCATCAGTGATGTCACTGACCATGTCATGAGTGATGTAATATGTGACGTCATCAGCAGTGCATTGCGGGGGCGCGAGTTATAGTTAGCTGAACTAACTATAACGGGGGAATTTCACGGGTTTCTTACGAGTGAAATGTCCAACTAACTATAACTGTCCCTAAAACCTATGGTTTTTTCAGTGAATATATATATATATATATTCACTGGAAAAACCATAGGTTTTACAGACGTTATAGTTAGAAATTAGCATTTAAAAAACCTTAGAAATTCACTGAAAAAACCATAGGTTTCAGGGGCGTTATAGTTAGCTGGACATTTCACTCGTACAAAACCATAGAAATTCCACTGTTATAGTTAGTTCAGCTAACTATAACTCGTGCCCCCGCAATGCACTGCTCATGATGTCACATATTACATCATTCATGGCATGGTCAGTGACATCACTGATGACATCACTGATGACATCTGAAATGACATCACTGATGTCATCATCCAGTGACTGTGTGTTTCTGAAATTTTTAAATATGTTTTACATATATTCTTAGGTGTATTGAAGAATGAGTGGGTGTATAAGTGTCTGGATGGGGAATTTTACAGGTGTGTGACTGATTGTGTAAGTGAGTGATTAAACGTGTCTTACTGAATGCATGGGTTAGTGACTAAACTGTGTGAATGTGTGTATCAGTCTGTCTGTTGTTGTGTAAGCTGCTACATGGGTTGGTCAGTAGCTACATGAGTGTTTATATGGGTTATTGATTGTTTGCCTGAGTATTTGTATGGGAGACTGAGTGTGTGTGTGTGTGGGTGGGTTGGAGGTGTGTGACTCTGTGCATTGATGTGTGAGTGGTTTATTCACTGGGTGTATGGGTTCAAGAGTGCATGTGGAAACAGCTGTATGGGTGGGTGAGTGTGTGTATGGGTGTGTTGGTGAGTGAATGGATGTCTCAGTGGTACATGTGTGAGTAACTACATATGTAAAAGGCAGTATATGTGAGTGATGCTGTATATAAATGAGTATATGTGAGAGTGAGTGATTGTGAGAGTGGCTGTATGGATGAGTGTGTACTTGTATCAGTGATTATATAAGAGAGTAATTATGCATTAGTATCTGTATGAATTAGGGAGGTGGTGTGTATATAACTGTATAGGTGAGTAAATGGGAGTGTGATTGATTCTTTGCATGACTGACTAGGTGTGTGAGTAACTCCATGGATGAGTGGCAGTGTGTGAGTGTCTGAATAGGTATATGAGTGCATATCATAGTGTTGTATTGATGACTAACTGCATGTATAAGTGAATGTATGGGTGAATGAGTGGATGTGTGTGTAGACCTAGGAATGAAAGAGTGCGTATGTAGTAACTGGTATTGGTGTCTCGATGGTTTCGAAAATGGTAGTCTGTATTTTACAGTGGGTGTATTAAAGGTTATATTAGACTGTGAGGAGGTGCATCAGATTTTCAAGTGGATGATGTCATCAGTGATGTCATCAGTGATGTCATTTCAGATGTCATCAGTGATGTCATCAGTGATGTCACTGACCATGCCATGAATGATGTAATATGTGACGTCATGAGCAGTGCATTGCGGGGGCGTGAGTTATAGTTAGCTGAACTAACTATAACAGTGGAATTTCTATGGTTTTGTACGAGTGAAATGTCCAGCTAACTATAACGCCCCTGAAACCTATGGTTTTTTCAGTGAATTTCAAAGGTTTTTTAAATGCTAATTTCTAACTATAACGTCTGTAAAACCTATCGTTTTTTCAGTGAATTTCAATGGTTTTTTAAATGCTCATTTCTAACTATAATGTTCCTGAACCCTATGGTTTTTTCAGTGAATTTCAAAGGTTTTTTAAATGCTAATTTCTAACTACAATGTCCCTAAAACCTATATTGTTTTCAACTAAATTTAAAAAAGACATGCATACTTTTTGTAGTGAAAAACTAACTGGAACAGTAGTCTATTATAAGTTATAATTTAACAATGTTTAAAACTTAATTAGCACTAATTAACATATAAGTGTGGCAAAAGTGTGACGGAGCAGCTATGATACCTGACTTCGAACAACAGCGTTCACAGTTCGATTCCCGGCTCCAGCGGCACGTTAGCCCACCACTATGTCACTGTGGGCAACACCTTGCTTAGTCTTTCCAACGCCCCCGAGCGCCGGCACACCTTTCCAGGGTTAGCTGTACGCTTTACAAATGCTCGCATTTTTTTAATTTAAAACCATAGTGATGAGAAATATTATCACGGTTTTTTTTTCTTCTATTCTGATAGATCTTTTTTTTTATGTCTTCAATTTAGAATTACGGCAATCAATAAATGTATTTACTCATGAGAATGGAAATTACACGGTTTTCCGGGTAACAGTTTTTAAGCTCTCCAACGTATGTACATATTAAGGACCTTATACGTGTTAGGTTCGAAATCGAAACTTTTTCCGCTTCACATTTTGTAACTTTTCCCAACACGTGCACAAGTGAAACAGTTAAAACGTGAGCACATGTCAACTGTAAAACGTGACATCTAAATGGGCGGAGCCGCATCTTCCTTCCATAGACTACTGAATAACCAAAAAGTATATAAACCACACCCGTTGATAGATTAGTTTCGTTTTTGCGAGTTATTTACGCATCTCATTCAGTGATGCAGGTGCTCTTTTCTACAGTCGGATTCTTCTTTTGCGGCCACAAAACATAATCCTGAGTTGTAAGTTGTTTGATTATGCAATACTTGATATTTATAATACGTAGCTATTTGTCAATCTTTAAACACTTGTATTTAGAAAAAAGTGTTATTGGTTGTTTTTGCCATTTATATGTAACGTCAGCAGCTTGTTTTCAGAAACAGACAGAATACAGCAAACATTGTTCCTGTTCTGGCTCCTTTGAGCTCATATAGTGTGACTTTGTATATTATAATATTGACACTGTACTTGACCTCAGAAGTGTTGGTGACCCGTCGGCGCGAAGACTAAAGATTTATATGTAATGTCAGCAGCTTCTAGTTTGTAGTCTATTTCCCCTTGACATCATATAGTGTGAGTATGTATATTATAATAACCACATATCATGATCTCAGAGGAGTTTGTGACCCGTTGGCGCGAAGACTAAAGATTTATATGTAACATCAGCAGCTTCTGGTTTTTAGTCTATTTCTCCCTTGAGATCATATAGTGTGAGTATGTATATTGTAATATGAACATTTATACTGACCTCAGTGGAGTTTATGACCCGTCGACGCGAAGACTAAAGATTTATATTTAACGTCAGCACCTTCTCGTTCTTACTCTGTTTCTTTCTTGGGATCATATACTGTGAATATGTATATTATAATATTAACAGTCATTGTGATCTCAGAGCACTTTATGACCCGTTGGAGTGAAGATGAAAGATTTCGAAGTCCCGTAGAAAAGAAGCTCTCAACATACTCATCACTGGAAAGTATTTCGTTATTGATCTTGTTTTGTATTGATGACTTCATTTTCATTTTCCTTTTTGTGTGCCATCAGTGACACTGTGTATATTGTAAGAGTGTGATATTTCCACACAACAGGAATTGGAGCTTTCTCGCCGCCAGGAGTAAACCATCTGAAATACAGTTTACTGACCTTTATAACTTACTTGATCAGATATTTTTACAGTGACAATATTTTTGGAAATTGCAGTTTAAAAAAAATCGTTTCCATAGATACTTTCTTACTTAATACCTTTGATAAACCCTACATTTCTGAATGTTTTTTTACTATTTCTATTTTTGTCTGTTGCGGTTCCTATTCACCTTCTCCCTATAGAATATATACGACCAGTAGTGTATATTATTATACTACTATCCTATATATTCTTAAAGGAGTACGTGATCTAAGCACTACGACCGAACTTTCCCAAATTCTACAATAATAGAAATTATAAAAAATGATAAAGCGTACATTTCTATGTAATATAAAGTGATTTGTGTTTAACTGTTTTTTACTTGTTATTGTTCTTGTGACCTGAGATGATGTAGTGCGGGAGTGTTTCTTGTAGCACTTCTTTTCTACTTTATCTAAAAGTAACTCATGCCCTCTTATATTATCAAGAATATGGGGCAACACTTTTACAAACTATAGCAGAAAAAAAGGGAGGGTGTGCCCACGCTTAAGGGATATTTAATGAATTGCGTTTTTATTTGTCACCCCTTTGATATATACAGCTTCAGTTTCCGAAACAAAGTATATTTGTAATTGCTTAATAAAAACTATTTCAAACCTAGACTGAAATTTTTGCTGCGCAACCACAGCTCCCCGTTAGAAAAGTAAACACCACATTATAACTAAACAGTGCTCCTGGGAAGCATCCCCCCGCAAACTTAATAAAAAGAAGACCGCAACACACTTTGTTATTTTCCCGCCGTGATTTGTACACCCCACGCCAATTATATAAATGGCCCTTAAAATATATAAAAAACAATTTTTACCTTCACAATCCCTCTCCACCACCTTGTGACCACTGTACAGAGTTAATAGTGTTCCTACCCTCCCCGCTACTACTTTCTTTTCCTGTACTCCATTGAAGTGTGTCACAAAATGGTTCATAACAGTGAACCGTTCCCAGCCAATAATGAGCAAACTTGTACTAGGAACAGTTTAGCCAATAAAATGTCCATGGTGTTCCGCAGAGGGGGAGGGAATAGCTGCCAACACTTCTACTTTCAATGGTTTAAAGCCAATGAACATTAAGCTTGGGAAGGTCCTGCTTGGAACACATTACCCAATCAGATGTCCATGATGCTCCGCGGAGGGGGAGGAAATGGCTGGCAACACTTCTACTTTCAATGGTTTACAGCCAATGAACATTAAGCTTGGGAACGTCCTGCTTGGAACACGTCAACCAATAACATGTTCCTGCTACTCCGCGGACGGGGAGGAAATGGCTGGCAACACTTGTACTTTCAATGGTTCACAGCCAATGAACATTAAGCTTGGGAAGGTCCTGCTTGGAACACGTCAGCCAATCAGATGTCCCTGCTACTCCGCGGACGGGGAGGGAAT
Source organism: Calotriton arnoldi (assembly GCA_963921515.1). Classification (NCBI taxonomy): domain Eukaryota; kingdom Metazoa; phylum Chordata; class Amphibia; order Caudata; family Salamandridae; genus Calotriton; species Calotriton arnoldi. Next base: position 3,392,200 of record CAWUFW010000695.1, on the reverse strand, counting down.
GGCTGGCAATACTTCTACTTTCAATGGTTCGCAGCCAATGAACATTAAGCTTGGGAAGGTCCTGCTTGGAACACGTCAGCCAATCAGATGTCCCTGCTACTCCGCGGACGGGGAGGAAATGGCTGGCAACACTTATACTTTCAATGGTTCGCAGCCAATGAACATTAAGCTTGGGAAGGTCCTGCTTGGAACACATCAGCCAAACACATGTCCCTGCTACTCCGCGGACGGGGAGGAAATGGCAGGCAACACTTATACTTTCAATGGTTCGCAGCCAATGAACATTAAGCTTGGGAAGGTCCTGCTTGGAACACGTCAGCCAATCAGATGTCCTTGCTACTCCACGGACGGGGAGGAAATGGCTGGCAACACTTATACTTTCAATGGTTCGCAGCCAATGAACATTAAGCTTGGGAAGGTCCTGCTTGGAACACGTCAGCCAATCAGATGTCCCTGCTACTCCGCGGACGGGGAGGAAATGGCTGGCAACACTTCTACTTTCAATGGTTCGCAGCCAATGAACTTTGAGCTCGTTGTTGGAACACCTCAGCCAATTAAACATTAATTTTGTTCCAGACACACAAACAGAACACGCCCTCCCACATAATATTAATTTTCGTGTAAGAAAGTGACACTGTCCGTGATAAAAGTGAACACCGCATTATAAATAAACATTACTGCGCATTATATTAAAGGAAGGCTGCAATACGGCGTATTGTTATTTTCCCGAAGGGATTTCCAGAGCCTACGCAATCTTGCTGCAATACCGCGCACCGTTGTTCTGCGGACGTGATTTCCACATCTGCGGACGTGATTTCCACCGCCTACGCAACATTCAAACTCCCTGCCTCTGCACCGTACAGACTGCTTAAACTAAGACCACAGTGTTCCTACTATACCCTCTTATATAATTTTTCTCTTTTGTTTCGCCCTACGCCTTTCAAGCCAGTCACAAAGTGGCTGCCAACACTTCCTAGTTTCAACAGTTCGCAACCAATGAGCCGCACGCTCGTGCTCGTAACACCTCAGCCAATCAGATGTCATAATTCTCAAATATCGATATCTGTAAATTTTGATATTTCTCTAAAACTACTGAATGGACTTACCCCATTTAAACAAAAGCGTGCTTTCTGGACCAAGACCTTTCTCCCTGCCAAATTTGGCGTAATTCCGTTCAGTAGTTTGACCTGTAGCCTTGTCTAAAGTGTCCTATGGAAATTGCATGGAGAAAACACGTTTTGGGACCCCCCTTTTTCTCAGCCCCCCTTCACGAATCACCCCCAAACTTTCAGGATAGAAGCTCACCTAAAAGAGGAACTTTTTGGAAAATTTCATAAAGATTCGGCAAACGACGCCAAAGTTATAAGCACATCAAAAAATGCTTTTCCTATGGAAACTAGGTTCTAACTATAACTACCTACTGGCGACCACCAGTAGATTATATATATATATATATATATATATATATATATATATATATATATATATATATATATATATATATATATATATATATATATATATATATATATATATATATATATATAATCTACTGGCGGTCGCCAGTAGATAGTTATAGTTAGGACCTATTTTCCATAGGAATTCCGCAACATTCTATTTGCAATAACGTTGGCGCCGGTTGACGAATCTTCATGAACGTTTCCAACTTGTTGGGGTGCTCCGGTCCGCTCCTATCCTGAAAGTCTCGGGGTGATTCACCAAGCGGGGGCCGAGAAAAAAGGGGGGTCCCAAAACGTGTTTTCCCCATTCATTTTTCCATAGGGACCTTTCATTGCAGCTACAGCCCGAACTGCTGAACGGAATTACACCAAATTTGGCAAAGAGGTATCCCTTGGTTCAGTGTCGTGCCTTTTGCTTAAATGGTGTAAATCCGTTCAGTAGTTTCTGAGAAATTTGAAAAAGAAAACACATATATATCTGGGCGGAGCCTAACCACACATGTCATCGTGAGATCTGATTGGCTGTCAGCACTTCATCCTGGAATTGCTGGCAGCCATCTTGGGACCAATATAAATGATAGTACCCCATTGAAATGCACTGTAGTGAATCGAAGATTTTGAGGGTTACCAAAAGGAGAACTATAAAGGGTGATAACAGACTTTAGTTACATTAGAATTCATTTGTTGATGGTACCATACTAATTTCAGGAATTGTGGTGTGTTCTAAGGTGATTTTACCCTGTGAAAAACCTTTTGCTGGGATATCATGAATCATGTTTGAGAGAAAACTATTTTCACATGCTTGTCCCATACAGTTTTGGAAGGTGCTCCAGAAGCTAAAATGAGAGCATATTTTCTGTAAATTCACATTATCTTTCTCAGTCATGTGAGAATGAAGTCTGACATTCGCAGTAAAACATGTACATCCAACAAGGGCAGAGACTGTCAGTTGATTCCTTTGTGTTCTACTGCAGCTTCCACGAGTGTTCTAAAGAACAACTAGAGTGCTAACAGCCTTACTTATGACAAAATTATGGCACACCTGAAGCCATCTTGATTGGAATAAACTGGTAACACTTAAAACATTTAATTTAAAAAGGAACAAAATGATGGGGTTCATTTTGTCATAGAAATTATGGTTAGTGCTGTAGAAAGAAAAATTAGGACATGTTTTAAGTGAGATCTCAAATATCTTACTGTTATATTTCAACAGGAGCAGCCTGTCAGTTGATGCCTTTGTGTTCTACTGCAGCTTCCCAGAGTGTTCTAAAGAACAACTAGAGTGCTAACAGCCTTACTTATGACAAAAGTATGGCACACCTGAAGCCATCTTGATTGGAATAAACTGGTAACACTTAAAACATTTAATTTAAAAAGGAACAAAATGATGGGGTTCATTTTGTCATAGAAATTATGGTTAGTGCTGTAGAAAGAAAAATTAGGACATGTTTTAAGTGAGATCTCAAATATCTTCCTGTTATATTTCAACAGGAGCAGCCTGTCAGTTGATGCCTTTGTGTTCTACTGCAGCTTCCCAGAGTGTTCTAAAGAACAACTAGAGTGCTAACAGCCTTACTTATGACAAAATTATGGCACACCTGAAGCCATCTTGATTGGAATAAACTGGTAACACGTAAAACATTTAATTTTAAAAGGAACAAAATGATGGGGTTCATTTTGTCATAGAAATTATGGTTAGTGCTGTAGAAAGAAAAATTAGGACATGTTTCAAGTGTGATCTCAAATATCTTCCTGTTATATTTCAACAGGAGCAGCCTGTCAGTTGATGCCTTTGTGTTCTACTGCAGCTTCCCAGAGTGTTCTAAAGAACAACTAGAGTGCTAACAGTCTTACTTATGACAAAATTATGGCACACCTGAAGCCATCTTGATTGGAATAAACTGGTAACTCTTAAAACATTTAATTTAAAAAGGAACAAAATGATGGGATTCATTTTGTCATAGAAATTATGGTTAGTGCTGTAGAAAGAAAAATTAGTGCTAAAACACTACCCCCAGCATGACACCCTACACTACCCAAACATAACTGCACTACCCTAAACCCTAAAACACTACCACCAGCACGACTCCCTACACTACCCAAACACCACTGCACTACACTAAACCCTAAATATACCCCCAGCATGACCTCCCACACTACACAAACACCACTGCACTACCCTAAACCCTAAAACACTACCCCCAGCACGACCCCCTACACTACCCAAACACCACTGCACTACCCTAAACCCTAAAACACTAACCCCAGCATGACCCCCTACACTACCCAAACAACACTGCACTACCCTATACCCTAAAACACGACCCCCTACACTACACAAACACGACTGCACTACCCTAAACCCTAAAACACTACCCACAGCATGACCCCCTTCACTACATAAACACCACTGCACTAATATAAACCCTAAAACCCTACCCCCAGCACGACTCCCTACACTACCCAACACCACTGCACTACCGTAAACCCTAAATCTACCCCCAGCACGACCCCTACACTACCCAAACACCACTGCACTACCCTAAACCATAAAACACTAATCCCAGCATGACCCCCTAAACTACACAAACACCACTGCACTACCCTAAACCCTAAAACACTACCCCCAGCATGACTCCCTATACTACCCAAAACCACTGCACTACCCTAAACCCTAAATCTACCCCCAGCACGACCCCTACACTACCCAAAGACCACTGCACTACCCTAAACCCTAAAACACTACCACCAGCATGACCCCCCACACTACACAAACACCACTGCACTACCCTAAACCCTAAAACACTACCCCAGCACGACCCCCTACACTACTCAAACACCACTGCACTACCCTAAACCCTAAAACACTAACCCCAGCATGACCCCCTAGACTACCCAAACACCACTGCACTACCCTATACCCTAAAACACGACCCCCTACACTACACAAACACGACTGCCCTACCCTAAACCCTAAAACACTACCCACAGCATGAACCCCTTCACTACACAAACACCACTGCACTGCCCTAAACCCTAAAACACTACCCCAGCACTACCCCCTACACTACCCAAACACCACTGCACTAACATAAACCCTAAAACACTACCCCCAGCACAACCCCCTACACTACACAAACACCACTGCACTACCCTAAACCCTAAAACACTACCCCCAGCACAACTCCCTACACTACCCAAACACCACTGCACTACCCTAAACCCTAAATCTACCCCCAGCACGACCCCCTACACTACCCAAACACCACTGCACTACCCTAAACCATAAAACACTACCCCCAGCATGACCCCCTACACTACACAAACACCACTGCACTACCCTAAACCCTAAAACACTACCCCAGCACGACCCCCTACACGACCCATACACCACTGCACTACCTTAAACCCTAAAACACTACCCCCAGCACGACCCCCTACACTACTGCACTACCCTAAACCCTAAAACACTACCCCCAGCACAACCCCCTACACTACCCAAACACCACTACACTACCCTAAACCCTAAAACACTACCCCCAGCACGACCCCCTACACCACCCAAACACCACTGCACTACCCTAAACCCTAGAAAAGAAACCCCCACCCCATGCCCAATCCCCCTTACCTCTCACTCCTCATGGTTACTCTCTCCTCGTGGTTCCTGCTTCACGTCATCTCTGAGGGGCGGTGCACGTCATTGTGAGGAAACGGAACAGCCTCTGTTTCCTTGCAACGTCATGGATCGTCTACATGTTTTTTAGAACACATGGTCATTTACCATACATACCTTTACAACAACATTCGTTGTAAAGGCATGCGTGGTAAATGACCATGCGTTCTAAAAAAATGCGTAGTAATGACTTTGTGATGTACAACGCATGCGTGGTAATGCATGCGTTATAATGGTATCGCAAAGTAAAAAAGTCGTTGTAACGGCTGTTTACCGATCGAAGCTGGCCCCTGCTCTTCAGTGAGATGTTTATTTGATTAATTAGGAGGAAGGAATGTGGTTTTTTTACCGAAAAGTGCATTCCCGGCTGTTGTATTGTGAAAGTGTCCGCGTGGCCTGGTTTCACTTCCGGTGAGAGAGTGGAAGAGTCTGTTTGGATCTAAAGGAGTTCTGTTGTTGGACGGGGCCGGCGTGACATGTCATCAGAAAACATAGCTAATGGAAAGCGTCCTCCCTGAAGTGTGGAGCAGTGCCATGAGAGGTCAACGAGTGTGCGTCCCACCGCAGTATGACCGTACCGCGTGACCCATGTGCCGCCTCCAGGGTACGGGAGGCAGAAGCGGCATTGCAGGTCCTCTTGAAGACCGTTGTAGCACTAATTCTACATTTTGGTACTAGGGCATTTTAACTTTGTTGTTCCTGCCAGATACAAAGAGAAGATCCTGTGTTATTCAGTGCCCTCGTTACCTTTTTTGTGGGTTGTGGTGCTTGTCACTTCGCTGCCCCGCCGGTGCACACGACTGGGCACCCCACCTCGTGTGCCATCTGCAGGGCCTCTGCCCTCGGATCACTGGTTTCTGTTTCTGGAGTGGCAACATAAACAGTTGCTCCCAAAGGACTAGCCTGAACACTTAGGTGAATATCCCCTGCACCAGCATTCCACGGAAATTGTTTCCTAGCTCTCCCACGTCAACGAGCACGGCTCCGCTCGCGACACCGTATGACGTCATCGGAGCCATAAGAGGACCTCGTCGGCGTGCTGACGTCAGTTCTACCCATTTTTTCCGTGCCACCGAGGCAAACAGGGGACCGAGACATTTTCACATGTATACATAGTATAATAAATATATATATATTCACTGAAAAAACCATAGGTTTCAGGCACGTTATAGTTAGAAATTAGCATTTAAAAAACCTTAGAAATTCACTGAAAAAACCATAGGTTTCAGGCACGTTATAGTTAGAAATTAGCATTTAAAAAACCTTAGAAATTCACTGAAAAAACCATAGGTTTCAGGGGCGTTATAGTTAGTTGGACATTTCACTCGTACAAAACCATATAAATTCCCCCGTTATAGTTAGTTCAGCTAACTATAACTCGCGTGTCCGCAATGCACTGCTGATGACGTCACATATTACATCACTCATGACATGGTCAGTGACATCACTCATGACATCACTGATGACATCTCAAATGACATCACTGATGACATCATCCAGTGAATGTGTGTTTTTCTGAAAATTAAATATGTTTTATATATGTATATCTCAAGGTCGATGGAAGAATAAATGGGTATATAAGTGTCTAAATGGATGATTTTTTTGTAAAATTGATTGTATAACTGACTAAGTGTATCTTAGTGAATATATGGGTTAGTGAGTAATATTTAAATATGAAAATATCTGTATCAGTCTCTCACTTTGTGTATAAGTGGCTGCATGGGTTGGTGAGTAGCTACATGAGTGTCTATATGGGTTATTAGTTGCTTTTTGAGTATCAGTATGAGTGTCTGAGTGTCTGTATGGTTCGGTGGGGGTATTACTTAGTGCATAGATGCATGAATGAGTGACTCACTGTTTGTATGTGTTGAAGACAGCATGTGTGCAGGACTGTATAGGTGGATGAGTATGTGTATGGGTGTGTTAGTGAGTGAATGACTGTCTCAATAGTGACTTTATGAGTAACTACATATGTTTTAAACTAGTATATGTGAGTATTGGTGTATATAAGTGAGTATATGTGAGAGTGAGAGATTGGAAGAGTTCCTGTACAAATAAGTAGGTGTTTCTATAAGTGATTGTTTAAGAGAGTAAGTATGTGTAAGTTTCTGTAGAAGTAAGTGTGGTAGTGTGTGTATAACTGTATATGCAAGTAAATGGATGTTTGATACTTTGTTTGCATGTGTGACTATGTGTGTGAGTAACTCTATGGATGAGTGGCGGTGTGTATCAGGATGTATAGGTGTATGAGTACATATGATGAGTGAGTACATGTATGAGTGACTGTATAGGGACTGTTGGTGAATGAGTGGATGTGTGTGTAGATCTTGGAATTACTGAATAGGTGTGTTGTAACTGGTATTGGTATGTCCATTGTTTTGAAAATGTTAGTTTGTATTTTTGAGTGTGTGTATCAAAGGTTATATTAGGGTGAGAGGAGGTCTGCCACTCTATCACAATGATGATGTCATCAGTGATGTCATCAGTGATGTCATTTGAGATGTCATCAGTGATGTCATGAGTGATGTCACTGACCATGTCATGAGTGATGTAATATGTGACGTCATCAGCAGTGCATTGCGGGCGCGCGAGTTATAGTTAGCTGAACTAACTATAACGGGGGAATTTCTATGGTTTTGTACGAGTGAAATGTCCAACTAACTATAACGCCCCTGAAATTTATGTTTTTTCCAGTGAATATATTTATATATATATATATATAAATATTATCTACTGGCGGTCGCCAGTAGATAGTTATAGTTAGGACCTATTATCCATAGGAAATCCGCGACATTCTATTTGAAATAACGTTGGCGCCGGTTGACGAATCTTCTCGAAAGTTTCCAACTTGTTGGGGCGCTCCGCTCCGCTCCTACCCTGAAAGTCTCGGGTTGATTCGTCAAGCGGGGGCCGAGAAAAAAGGGGGGTCCCAAAACGCATTTTCCCCATTCATTTTTCCATAGGAACCTTTAGTCGCAGCTACAGCCCGAACTGCTGAACGGAATTACACCAAATTTGGCAAAGAGGTAGCCCTTGGTTCAGACTGGTGCCTTTGGCTTAAATGGTGTAAATCCGTTCAGTAATTCCTGAGAAATTCACAAGTAAAGTCACATATATATCTATGGCCGAGTAGGGTCCGCGTACCCTCCCTATCACGAGCTGCATGCTAATTGGCTGTCAGCTGGCTGTCAACATTCCGATTCAGGAAGTGTTGGCAGCCATTTTGTCCCTCGGTAGAACCGAGGGACAGAAACAAGTGCGCAAAGCGCACAAAGGTGGCAGGGTAGAAACCCCCTAACCCCCTAGGCCTGCTCAGGGGGTCCCACAAGGACCCCCTGGGCAAAAAAAAGCATTTTTTTTTTAAATCGGCAGGATGCGCTCAGAATGCGCGGATCCTGCCGAAAAAAAAAAAAATCGAAGCGCGGTCTCCCGCGCTTCGATGTTAATTTGCCCCCGGGTGGGCCAAGTCCCGGGGGCATGGTGGGGGGGGGGTTAAATTTATGTATGGGGGGCCTCTAAGGGCCCCCCAAGCCCCGGGGACCGCCACCCCCCGGGGCTTTAACACAAAATGGTGCGGGAGGGCTCTTTGCCCTCCCGCTGCCCCGGGGACCGCCACCTCCCCGGGGCTTCTGTTTTAATTTTTTTTAACCTGTGTGGGGGGGCTCCAGCCCCCCCACACGCCCCGGGGACCGCCACCTCCCCGGGGCACTAAAAAATTAAAAATGGGGGTCCGTTTTGGACCCCCGAAGCCCCGGGGACCACCACCTCCCCGGGGCTTTGAAAATGTGGGGAGGGGGGCCGCGCGGCCCCCCTCCTGGAGCCCTTGATGGCCCTGGGGACCGCCACCCCCCAGGGCCGGCTCCTGCAGTGTCCCGGGGTGCCTACCCCCGGGACACTGCTGTTTGCAATGACAGGACGGGAGCCTCGCGGCTCCCGTCCTTTCATTGCAAACTTGCTTTGGATATTGGAAGAGAGAGCAGGAAACCTGCTCTCGCTTCCAATATCCAAAGCTGATTGCTTTTCCACATGGGAGCAGCATGTTAGCTGCTCCCCATGTGGAAAAGCAATGCCGGCTCGCGCAGGAGGCGGGGAGCCGGCGGGACTGTGGGGGGTTTGGGGACCCCCCCACAGTCCCCAACGAGAGGCCAGGCCCCGGGGGATTGGGTCCCCGGGGCCATAAGTGGCCAGGGAGGGGGCCACGCAGCCACCCTCCCCAAATTTAAAACAAATAAAAATAAAAAAATAAAAGTGCAAGGCCGGCCCCGGGGATGGGGTCCCCGGGGCCTTAAATGGCCTGAGGAGGGGGGCCACGCAGCCCCCCTCCAAATAAAAAAATCGAGGCCATGCCCCGGGGGATGGGGTCCCCGGGGCCAATACAGGCCCAGGGAAGGGGGGCCACGCGGCCCCTTCCCGTTTTTTTATTTTTTATTTAAAAAAAATAAATAAAATGCTCAGGCCCCGGGGGATGGGGTCCCCGGGGCCAAAAGTGGGCAAGGAAAGGGGGGCCACACAGCCCCCCTCCCATTAAAAAAAAAATAGAAAAAAAAAAAACGACCGGCATCGTGCCGGAGGCTCTGCCCCGCGCCCTGCAGTACTCTGCAAACGCGTCCCCTGGCGCGTTTGCAGAGGGGGAACGAATTCCCCTTGAATACTGGGGGTCCCTGGGGGCCAACTAGCCCACCAGGAACCTCCAGTATGCGCCAGAGGGCTGCGTTGCAGAGATGTGTACAGAGGCCACGCCCCTTTTACACCTCTCTGCAACGCAGCTCTGTGGCGCTTTTGGAGGTATATGGTGGGCTAGTTGGACTCCAGGGACCCTCAGGATTCAAGGGGACTTAATCCCCCAACTTAAAACGCGCCACGGGGCGCGTTTGCACAGTGGTGAAGGGAGGGGGCGGGCGGGGCTTCAGGTGACATGTGTGCAAACAGGCCCTGTGGCGCGTTTTAAGATGGGGAATAAATTCCTTTTCAATCCTGAGGGTCCCTAGGGGCCAACTAGCCCACCAGGTACCTCCAGTAAGCGCCACGGAGCTGCGTTGCAGAGTGTTGTAAAAAGGGGCGTGGCCTCTGAACACCTCTCTGCAACGCAGCCCCCTGGTGCATACTGGAGGTACCTGGTGGGCTAGTTGGCCCCTAGGGACCCTCGGGATTGAGGAGGAATTAATTGTCCAACTTAAAACGCGCCACAGGGCGTGTTTGCAGACATGTCACCTTAGGCCCCACCCCCTTCCTTCACCAATGTGCAAATATTCCTCTAAAATCAGCCGAACTACGAATTCCGATTTACTCACCTGTTATCAGGAGAGACCTCAGTGCTGCATCTTTGAGCCCAGTACTGATCCTGAAAAGTAATTCTAACCGTACTTACCAGTAACTTGAATTTCCTTCCATAGGATATCATTGCCTGCTTTTTGCTGAAAAAGTTTCTGTGTCGATTTTTGAAACATACAAATATTCCTCTAAAATCAGCCGAAATACGAATTTCGATTTACTCACCTGTTATCAGGAGAGACCTCATTGCTGCATCTTTCAGCCCAGTACTGGTCCTGAAAAGTAATTTTAACCGTACTTACCAGTAACTTGAATTTCCTTCCATAGGCTAACATTGACTGGTTTCACTTGGAAATTCTTCTAAGTGTGGAGTTTTGGAACTTTATAATATTCCTCTAAAATCAGCCGAAATACGAATTCCGATTTACTCACCTGTTATCAGGAGAGACCTCAGTGCTGCATCTTTCAGCCCAGTACTGATCCTGAAAAGTAATTTTAACCGTACTTACCAGTAACTTGAATTTCCTTCCATAGGATATCATTGCCTGCTTTTTGCTGAAAAAGTTTCTAAGTGTCGATTTTTGAAACATACAAATATTCCTCTAAAATCAGACAAAATACGAATTTCGATTTACTCACCTGTTATCAGGAGAGACCTCATTGCTGCATCTTTCAGCCCAGTACTGGTCCTGAAAAGTAATTTTAACCGTACTTACCAGTAACTTGAATTTCCTTCCATAGGCTAACATTGACTGGTTTCACTTGGAAATTCTTCTAAGTGTGGAGTTTTGGAACTTTATAATATTCCTCTAAAATCAGCCGAAATACGAATTCCGATTTACTCACCTGTTATCAGGAGAGACCTCAGTGCTGCATCTTTCAGCCCAGTACTGATCCTGAAAAGTAATTTTAACCGTACTTACCAGTAACTTGAATTTCCTTCCATAGGATATCATTGCCTGCTTTTTGCTGAAAAAGTTTCTAAGTGTCGATTTTTGAAACATACAAATATTCCTCTAAAATCAGACAAAATACGAATTTCGATTTACTCACCTGTTATCAGGAGAGACCTCATTGCTGCATCTTTCAGCCCAGTACTGGTCCTGAAAAGTAATTTTAACCGTACTTACCAGTAACTTGAATTTCCTTCCATAGGCTAACATTGACTGGTTTCACTTGGAAATTCTTCTAAGTGTGGAGTTTTGGAACTTTATAATATTTCTCTAAAATCAGCCGAACTATGAATTCCGATTTACTCACCTGTTATCAGGAGAGAACCCAGTGCTGCATCTTTTAGCCCAGCACTGACCCTGAAAAGTAATTCTAACCGTACTTAACAGTAAATTGAATCTCCTTCCATAGGCTAACATTGACTGGTTTCAATTGGAAATTCTTCTAAGTGTGGAGTTTTGGAACTTTATAATATTCCTCTAAAATCAGCCGAACTACGAATTCCGATTTACTCACCTGTTATCAGGAGAGAACCCAGTGCTGCATCTTTTAGCCCAGCACTGACCCTGAAAAGTAATTCTAACCGTACTTACCAGTAACTTGTATTTCCTTCCATAGGAATCCATTGTCTGGTTTTCAGCAGAAAAGTTTCAAAGTGTCAATTTTCATAAACTACAAATATTCCTTAAAAATCGCCTGTATGACTTAAACGCATTCTTTCAACTGTTTACAGGAGATGCACCAGTGCTGGATCCAGGATCCACCACTGAGTAAGAAAAAGTAACGATAACACTACTTACCTGCTAAGTGAATTTCCGGCCATAGGATAACATTGGTGATTCTATGTGAAAAAGTTTCTAAGTGTCAACTTTTAAAATACAATAATATTCCTTAAAAATCACTACTGTAACCAAAACGCTTTTACTCAACTGTTTACAGGAGATGTCCCAGGACTGAATCTAGGATCCAGTCCTGTGGTTAGAAAAGTAATCCATAAAGTAACTAATTGCATTTAACTAGAAATTCACATTGAGCTCAATGTTGCATTGTGTTTGAAATTGTGTTGCCCATTGCAACAACTGTAACTACTGTACTTAAAAGTCTATTGCCTATTTGTCAGTGATGTCATCAGTGATGTCACTGACCATGTCATGAGTGATGTAATATGTGACGTCATCAGCAGTGCATTGCGGGCGCGCGAGTTATAGTGAGCTGAACTAACTATAACGGGGGAATTTCTATGGTTTTGTACGAGTGAAATGTCCAACTAACTATAACGCCCCTGAAATTTATGTTTTTTCCAGTGAATATATATATATATATATATATATATATGAATTGTAGGGTTTGCCTTTTGTGGGAAGCACTCGTTTCAGATTCATATCGCACCAGGGAGCCGCTGCAGCCAACCACAAAACAGTTCATGCTGCGACGCGTTTCGGGCCTTACGCCCTTCTTCTTGGCAGCTAACACAAAGATGAACAGACAGCCAGGTAAATCCCTCAATTTATTAAATTAATTAAGGCACGCCCTTGTGGGCCGGCAGCTCACTCTCCGCCCGTTAGATGCATCATGGGCCTGGTAGTCTGTCATTCAAAAACTGTGTGGGTCGCTTGTGAGGAAACAGGTAAGTTCGTGTAGTACCTTGGCTATAACACGCTCCCCAACAGTGCGAATCCGTTACTCACGTTGTCGGCTGCCCCAATAAACAGCCACGGACCCGCTGGCAATATCGCGGTGGTGCTTACCCTCGACCCGGCAGGCCGAATTAAATGAATTGTAGGGTTTGCCTTTTGTGGGAAGCACTCGTTTCAGATTCATATCGCACCAGGGAGCCGCTGCAGCCAACCACAAAACAGTTCATGCTGCGACGCGTTTCGGGCCTTACGCCCTTCTTCTTGTCAGCTAACACAAAGATGAACAGACAGCCAGGTAAATCCCTCAATTTATTAAATTAATTAAGGCACGCCCTTGTGGGCCGGCAGCTCACTCTCCACCCGTTAGATGCATCATGGGCCTGGTAGTCTGTCATTCAAACCCTGTGTGGGTCGCTTGTGAGGAAACAGGTAAGTTCGTGTAGTACCTTGGCTATAACACGCTCCCCAACAGTGCGAATCCGTTAATTACGTTGTCGGCTGCCCCAATAAACAGCCACGGACCCGCTGGCAATATCGCGGTGGTGCTTACCCTCGACCCGGCAGGCTGAATTAAATGAATTGTAGGGTTTGCCTTTTGTGGGAAGCACTCGTTTCAGATTCATATCGCACCAGGGAGCCGCTGCAGCCAACCACAAAACAGTTCATGCTGCGACGCGTTTCGGGCCTTACGCCCTTCTTCTTGGCAGCTAACACAAAGATGAACAGACAGCCAGGTAAATCCCTCAATTTATTAAATTAATTAAGGCACGCCCTTGTGGGACGGCAGCTCACTCTCCGCCCGTTAGATGCATCATGGGCCTGGTAGTCTGTCATTCAAACCCTGTGTGGGTCGCTTGTGAGGAAACAGGTAAGTTCGTGTAGTACCTTGGCTATAACACACTCCCCAACAGTGCGAATCCGTTACTCACGTTGTCGGCTGCCCCAATAAACAGCCACGGACCCGCTGGCAATATCGCGGTGGTGCTTACCCTCGACCCGGCAGGCCGAATTAAATGAATTGTAGGGTTTGCCTTTTGTGGGAAGCACTCGTTTCAGATTCATATCGCACCAGGGAGCCGCTGCAGCCAACCACAAAACAGTTCATGCTGCGACGCGTTTCGGGCCTTACGCCCTTTTTCTTGGCAGCTAACACAAAGATGAACAGACAGCCATGTAAATCCCTCAATTTATTAAATTAATTAAGGCACGCCCTTGTGGGCCGGCAGCTCACTCTCCGCCCGTTAGATGCATCATGGGCCTGGTAGTCTGTCATTCAAACCCTGTGTGGGTCGCTTGTGAGGAAACAGGTAAGTTTGTGTAGTACCTTGGCTATAACACGCTCCCCAACAGTGCGAATCCGTTACTCACGTTGTCGGCTGCCCCAATAAACAGCCACGGACCCGCTGGCAATATCGCGGTGGTGCTTACCCTCGACCCGGCAGGCCGAATTAAATGAATTGTAGGGTTTGCCTTTTGTGGGAAGCACTCGTTTCAGATTCATATCGCACCAGGGAGCCGCTGCAGCCAACCACAAAACAGTTCATGCTGCGACGCGTTTCGGGCCTTACGCCCTTCTTCTTGGCAGCTAACACAAAGATGAACAGACAGCCAGGTAAATCCCTACACCTACTAAATCATCCATACAGACACTTATACACCCACTCATTCTTCAATACGCCTTTCCCTATATACATTAAAAATATTTAAACTTTACAGAAACACAGTCACTAGATGATGTCATCAGTGATGTCATTTGAGATGTCATCAGTGATGTCATCAGTGATGTCACTGACCATGTCATGAGTGATGTAATATGTGACGTCATCAGCAGTGCATTGCGGGCGCGCGAGTTATAGTTAGCTGAACTAACTATAACGGGGGAATTTCTATGGTTTTGTACGAGTGAAATGTCCAACTAACTATAACGCCCCTGAAATTTATGTTTTTTCCAGTGAATATATATATATATATATATGTATATATATATATATATATATATATATATGTCCCAACAATCCTTTGTTGATAAACAAATGAAGCCGAGCCCAATTCTTTAGTAGTGTGGTTTTTTAATATTTCATATGGCAAACAAAGCCCGACACGTTTCGGAGCAGCCGCTCCTTGGGCACAGGTCAAGTACCGTTTGTATCAACCTATTACATATAGTGCACGAAAATAAACAGAAATAATGGTAGGACTACATATCACATCACAGGCTGTTACGAAATGGCATCCATTTTGATGTGGTGACTTCCTATACATGGACTATTACAAGCCACAATATTGCCGGATTTTGACAATGTACTGAGTATATTCATACCAGATACGTGTGAAAAACAATATCATCATGACGCTGTCACCAATAATCCCACTTCGCATTAATGACAAACATGAATAATGTTATAATCGATTTAGAAAATGCAATTCCGCCCTAGTGAGCAAATGCTCACCATCCAGCAAATTAGCATCAATCCCAAGTGGGCTTATACATCGCTGAATGCATCAAAACGACTGCATATGTCTCATTGGTTCCGAAATGTCAATAATACATTTACATTCAATTCCGCCCCTGTGGGCCTAAAACGACAGCATATATCTCATTGGTTCCAAAGTGTCAATAATACATTTACACTCAATTCCGCCCCAGTGGGCCTAAATTTCACACTAACGTAATCAAAAATAACTTTATCCTCAATGACAAAAAACATTCCGATATTGTAGCTCTTTTACGTTCCTCCGCATAGTATGATGATATCTCCGTCTCCTACAAATAAAAACAAGTGCAAGATCATCAATGATCTACCTATCACCAATTAAAATACAAACATACATGAGAGGCATACAATTGACAACACTATATCTGAGTAAATGGACACTGTATCACGGTTTCACAATTAGCCTAAATGAACGGATAGTTCTTCATCCTTATTTAATCCTATTGGATGCACCATCTCAAACTTTATAATCATTTTAGATTCTAAACGTCTCAGTTCTCTGACTCTGTTCCCTCCACTTTCACAGACAGGGATTGTGTCTAGGGCACAAAATTTCAGATGGCTGACATTCTTGTTATGATAATCTTTAAAATGCCTTGCAATGGGATATTGCTTGTCCTCATTAACAATTGCCCTCATATGTTCCAAGATACATTTTTTCACCTGATGAATAGTGCTTCCAATATATATTAACGAGCATGGGCAACTCAATGCATAAATGCAAAAATCAGATTTGCATGTCAAGTGCTTATGATTAAAAAAGGTCTCTGATTTTTGGATAACTCAATTTGTTTACGGTTCACGCTATATTTACAAGCTTTGCATGACCTACATATAAAGAAGCCTTGTATCTGATGAGGGTCCTTGGCAGTTTGTAATGTACTGCTACAGAGAATATCATTCAGAGCGGTGCATTTTCTAAAGGTAATTCTAGGATTGTCTCACACATGTTTTTTCAAAGTTTCATCTGTGCCTAAGACATGCCAATATTTCTTAAGACATCTTTTCACCTCCCACGCTTCGTTACTAAAAGCAGTTATGAACTGTATAGGTTCTTCCTTATTGTCATCTCTACTTTTAACTTTCAGCAAGTCAACTCTTTTCACTGTTTTAACTTTCTCACATGCCTGTCTTATTGTTTTGCTGGAATAACCCCTTTCACTGAATCGCACTTTCATTTCCATCATTTCTTCCTGAAAGGCTTGCTCCGAGCTACAGTTCCTTCTGGCTCTTAATAGCTCTCCATATGGTATACTGTTAATAAGATTTTTGGGGTCACAACTACCTGCGTGCAACAAACTGTTGCCAGCAGTTTTCTTTCGAAATAATCTACTCTCCAATCTGTTGTCATTCACCCTAAATTCTACGTCAAGGAATTCGATTGCCTCCCTGTGTACTGTACAAGTGAATTTTAAATTCAAGTTGTTGTCATTGAGAGTTTCAACAAACTTTGTAGCTTCAAATTCAGTTCCTCTCCAAATACAGAGTACATCGTCTATATATCTAGCCCAGAGGACGACATGTTGGTTAAAGGCTTCGATGTTACCTGCCACCTGCTCCTCCCACCAGCCTAGGTACAAACCTGCATAGCTGGGGGCGAAGCAGGTCCCCATTGCAGGTCCCCATTGCCGTCCCCTGGGTTTGACGATAGATCACATGATCAAAAATGAAGAAGTTATTAGTTAAACAGGTATACATCATAGTCAAAAGCATTTCAGTGTGCAAAAAATAAGACAAATCCCGCGTTTTCAGAAAATGGCGACTAGCATCCATACCCAATTTGTGCGGTATACAAGTATATAAACTATTGACGTCTAATGTCATTAACATCATGTCTTTTTCCCAGGCGATATTCTCAATCAATCTAAGGAAATCCCCAGTGTCTTGTACATACGATGGAAGTGATTGTACATAAGGTCGCAGAAAATAATCAATATATTTAGATGTATTTTCGTAAAGGCTTCCCATGGATGACACAATTGGTCGCCCTGGTGGATTCTGGCTGTCTTTATGGATTTTCGGAAGCAAGTACATTGCCGCTAACTTAGGATACTCACAATTTAAATATTTATATTCATCATCAGTTATCAAATTTTCATTTCTCCATTTGACCAAATCAGCCCTATACTTCTCATTACTTTTCTCATAACTCAATCTGTTAGTTATTATATAGTTATTTTCATCCTCCAATTGTCTCTTACCCTCATTTAGGTATATCTGTAAGGGCCAAATAACTACATTCCCACCCTTGTCAGATTTCTTTATCACTATAGATTTATTATCTTGTAGTTCTTTAATAGCTTTCTGTTGTTCAAGGGTGAGATCGTTCTGTCTACGAAGTTTAGATTTATCAAGCTTTTTGAATTCAATCTTAACACCTTTCTCAAAGACCTCAATGGCATCATTGTATATTTGGGGTAAAAACATGGATTTAGGTTTGAACCCACTATTACTAGTACGATCAATTGTCAAATGTTCCTCAACTAGACTTGCTAGTGGATTAATAATACATTCCTCACCTCCCTCCAATTCTGTCATGGTTTGTAAAATTTCTATATCTTCAATGGTGAGATTGGAATCCATTCTCACTATGGGTAACACTTCCTTTTTCTTGTGTTCATACCATTTTTTAAGTTTTAATTTCCTCGTAAATTGGAACAGGTCAATTCTACCTTCAGTGTAGTTGAATCTATTCATAGGACAGAATGTTTAAACTCAAAGATAAAACATTCATTTGGCTCATAGATAATTAAATGTCTGATAAATTTACCACTGTGAGTGTATCCTTCATTTTGCTGCCGATTTGCCTTGTGTTGTCATTCCCATGAAGCCATCTAAATTCCCTTGTTTTTTTGCGCCTCGCTTGTTTCCTCCTCTGGTGCCTCGACCTCGACTTTTGTTTTCTTGGGGTCCTGGACTCCCCAAACCTTGTCGGCCTCTTGCCATCAGGTCAAATTCTTTTAAAATTCTGGATTTTACTCCTGACTGGTCCTCGTGTGCTAGAGTTACATTCTCCAAATCCTCATTATCTGTGCAATTATTTGAGTCAATATTTCCCTCATTGTTGACTTCTTTTGCAGTAGTCATCTCCACACGTTTGGGCAGTTTGCTGGTTTCCACTCTAATCAGATTGGTTTCTCTCAGATGATCAAATTTCCTTCCAAATGTAAATATTTGTCTCAATTCATAGTCTATTTGATTTCTGTGGAATTTCCGTTGTTTCTTCAATTTAATTTCTTCTTCAGCTTTCTCTAATCTCTGATTTAATTTCTTCATTTCCAGTTCAAATTCATTTTCAGAGTATTTCTCTTTTAATTGAGTGGACAATTTCTCAATTTCCACTGCCAATCTCTGTGTGTCTTTCACTGCATATTTAATAAGTAATTTCAACATAACCGTAGAACAATTATGGTTGTTTAAGGCCCATTCTTCAATCAACTCAGGATCGGGATCATTAAATGTCGGAGTTATAAAAATCCGTAAACCTCTCGGGACTCTTTCACAGTCCACATACTTCTGAAGAGCTGTCGCTTCCCACCATTTAGCTTGTTCCAGCTTGGCAACTTTCCATAATTTATCCAAAAGTACGTTTTTAATTTGTGATTCATTGACCGTGATGTTACCTGGTCTGTCAGCATCTGTTGTGTTTGTTGTTATTGATGTAAACAGCAATTCTGCTGCTTGACGTCTCGTAGCCTCTCTGTTTGCCGATATCATGGTTGAAAACTTGAAGAGATTATTGATGTTTAAACTCCCTTAGCTAAAGGCCACTAGCTTCTACCACGATATTCCTCGGCTGTGGCTGAACTCAGTTAAACCACGCCGGTTCCGCCAGCCTCCCGGTTGCCAAGTAATCCTGTCTTGGACTTGGGGTTCTGTTGCCGTCTAGCTTGCGGATAAGTAACCGATCAAAAACAGTCCTCCAACTGTCTTGATCGCGTAAATACCGCAAGTGTTGCTAGGTTATATATATATATACATATTTGGAAAGTCGCCCTTCCATCTCTTTAATGAAGTTTCTGATTTCCTCTTGCCAAGCATGTTTGTCCAGGGCTTCTTTTAGTGTATTGATGTCCTCACCAACTTGTTGAAGCTCTATTGCTGCATACTTGGATATTACTTCCCAACTACAATTTAAAGAGATGGAAGGGCGACTTTCCAAATATGAAGAAAGCATAAAATCTAAAAAACGATGGAAATTCATCAGGGTCAAAAATGACTATGCAATGGGACGTAACCTCACATTTGGGAGAAAATATGAGGTGGCAAGGAGAGATTTCAAACAATCGGAAGCATTGTGACAGCAGGAGAATGCGACATCAGAGTCCAGCTCAGATGCATGCTCGGATCTAGATGAAAGACAAGGAACATCAACAGGGGGCGGTGTGCCCTTTACCACACTGGAAGAAGAACCGTTTTTTACAGCAGAACCAGGCAGGAAAAAAGAAACCTCAGAGAGGAAGAGGAAAAGGAGGAAGCAGCGAAACAGAAAAAGCAGGTGAGGTGGTACGGGTGAAAGACAGCGACAAGCCGTATGGGAGAGGAACACGGCAAAGCAAACGCAACAAATGATGGGTGAGAGTACCAATCTAACTATAGTAAACCTATCCTCCCATAACATTACCCCTGAAGAACGCTCTGTTCTGGAATTAGGGTTATCATTTTGCCCAATTGCTAACTTTGATTATTCACGCACCCGTATTGACATCTTCCTTTTTATTAGAAAATTGAAATTACCTAAAATGCATGCCCTGAAAAGAAACAGAGACACCCCTGGGGGAGCAGAACAGGGGTCCTCTCAGGATCCAGTGGTGGATGTCCTCTCGATGGGAGACATAGAGACACTGGCACTACTTAGAGAGATGGAACTGGGAGTGAGGGATTGGGAGACTGACCGTGAACTTCTCAATAACATGGGCATTATCACGGACAAAAAGACTAGGAGTGATTTTAAACCTAAGTCTAGATTTAACCCTGTCACATTACACGACAGCATTGACACTTACCATGAGATGGTACTATGTGACCTATTGGAGATATGGAAGAAAGGAAGGAACCACTTTGCAGGAAATCTGGGAAAGGGGCAGAGACTAGGGCTTGAGTCCCTAAAGAAATCTGATACTTTTGTTATAAAGCCCTCCGACAAAGGAGGAAATGTGGTTCTTTGGGATGAAGCAGGGTCCAGTTTTACCTTATAGTGCCCCAGGCCCATTCTGTCTACACCTGAAGCATGAGACCCTGATAAGGCCCCACCAGCCAGCATACAGAGTGGTGTTAAGTTGACAATACTGTCTCAGTTGTTCTTTTAATGTAGTAGGCCCAAAATGCCTCTCTGCTGAAATATAAGTTATTTCTTCTGCGACACACACGACGCTTCAGCTCGGACTTCTTCGTAAACAAACTGCCCATAAGGCCCCCACTCCCTCGAGGTTAACCCTGGGCGTAGTTCGCGTAGTAGCGCTACGCGTAGCTACGCGAAGTGCACTTCGCACTACGCAAGCTACGCGTAGCACTACGCGAACTGCGTAGTGCGGTAGGAAATGCTGTTCGCAATGATTGCACAGTGCCGGATGCTTGTCCGCACTGTGCAATCATTGCAAACGGCATCTTGCACAGTGCAAGCGGTCGTTTTCTGCCGCTCGAGTAGATTTGTACTCGAGCGGCAGTTTTCTCAACGCGGACTGGTAGTTTCTCATCGCGAGCGGTCGCGAGCATACGCGACCACTCGCAATGAGAAACCTGACCTCCCTGCGTTGAGAATCTCGCCGGGAGGTTTATTTTCTACGCTCGCGATTGGCAACTTGATGTTGCTGATCGCGAACGAGGAAAAAGTCTCACCGGGATGTCATTTTGCTCGCTCGCGGTTGCCAACTTGACGTTGAGGACCGCGAGCAAGCAAAAAATGCCTGCTACGCTACGCGTTTTTGCACTGTGCTACGTGCAATTTGCGTAGCGCGTAGTTGCGCAAACTACGCAAACTACGCGAGCGTAGCGTAGTTTTCCGCCCAGGCCTACTCGAGGTGCTCTTCTTCTCTTACACCCACGTAGATACCGCAAGAACAGGGAACTTCCCAAGCTAAGAGGAACATCACGCGATACCTGATGGTGGGGGCCACTTGCCACCTGTCAATCTTTCATATTATTGTATTTTGCATTCGACCTTTTGGTAAACTTTTGTAGTGTGGGTGTCACTTCTTTGTTCCTAAATATTTCCGAGAAGTGACCAAAGTGCGTCATGTTCTGCGGTCAAAGCACCTGTTAATGTCGTGATTCTGTGGTCAATAGTTCTTCATTAAAAGAGTATAAAGATCTGCTCCTCAGTCCATTCACCGGACTACCTCGCAGAAGTGACCCCTTGGGTCTTGACGCATGTGTAGTCTCCCTCAGCCATCATCTTTGGCTGATGCTATAATGCTTATTGTATTTTGAAATTGTCTCTTTCTCTCTCCTCTACATTGCCGTTATTCTAAACATTATTGCAATTGCATGTTCTTGCTCTCCAAGAGAATTTTCATTAAGGTTGCATATTTTCTAGTGTATTCTGAATGGCATTTCTCTCTGCAAATGTTTCATTGATGATGAAATGCATTTCTTTCCTTGCGTTATTTTAACATATATCCTTCTCATTGCTATTATTAAGAAATATATTTC
Source organism: Calotriton arnoldi (assembly GCA_963921515.1). NCBI lineage: Eukaryota > Metazoa > Chordata > Amphibia > Caudata > Salamandridae > Calotriton > Calotriton arnoldi. Next base: position 3,370,062 of record CAWUFW010000695.1, on the reverse strand, counting down.
TCCCATAGCACCTATCAAGAAAGGTATTTTTCTTCTTGCGTTCTTGCATGTATTGTGACAATTGTCTCTCTGCATACATTATCATGAAAAGTATTTCTCTATGATTTTAAGTCTCATTGCAATTGCGTGTCTTCTGCTCTCTAAGACAATCTTGACACTGTTGCATCTGTTCAATATATTCACAAATGTTTATCCTCTTGTTCCTGTATTCCTATTGTTCTAAAAGCATTCCATTATATGCCTTTGTTATATTTCTAACATGCGTCCTCTGCCATTTAGTCTTTGGTAAGACACAGCGTCTTATTATTGCAATATAAAGTGTTTTCTTTACGCTTCTTGTTGAAGTGGTTTCAGTGTAATAAAGCACAACATTCCCTGATTCAATTCCTGTCACTCACACGTATGTTTTCTCATATTATGTAGAGGCACCCCCTCAAATTAAGCCGCCCTGGTCCAGTGCCCCGAGACCATAAAATTTCACCCTCCAACATCTTGGCACCACAGATGGGACCGTGTGCACATTCATCCAGTGCCAGCAAGGGAGTGAAACTTTGTTTCCTGTAACAACGGACTGAGATTGCCTTTTCGGTGCCCCTCCCTGATTAAGCAGACACAGTGCGTACGGGTAAGCCAGCGAGTAAGAGTCTATCTTTCTCTTATTATCTTTGCCTTGTCCCGGGGTGCTGTGGTCTGTCTTTTCAGGTGAGCATCTGTGAATGCACCTCTCTCCAAATTACTGTCCCTTGCACTTGGAGTCTGGCCACGGTAAAACAACCCTTCTTAGTTTAAGCACGTGTGAACGGGGATTGAGTCATTGAGTTTATTTTAAGGTTTTTTTTGTTGACTATAATACTTGCCTGTCTACAAGAGACAGGACGCCTGCAGGACGGCAAGGGGTCATCGCGTTATGCGTGTCCCAGCTAGTGCAAGTTCTGAGCGGCTCAGGACTTCAGCTTAAGTGTCAGTTAACGTCTTGTGGCTGACACAGCCAGTTCATGTCTTGTGACTGGAACAGGAAGGTGTAGCGATGATATCTCTCGGACATCTCTAGCTTTTTGCGAGTGGTTGTCACTTCATATATATTCGATGTGACAGTCAGTAAACTGGTAGCACTTACACGAGTTGTGTGAAAAAGGAGTTTGAACAGAGCCAACTGCCATCTGCTTAGCTAACAGAAAAGGAAGTTGTGGTTTCCTGTTCGACCTTGGGTTCAACCCCGGGTGAAAGTGAGATGTAGACTCTCATTTTATTACAGCGTCTTTCTGTCTTTATTGAGGAAAATAGAGAAAACTGTGCAGTTGTGCCTGCCCTTTTAATTTAGTAAGGTTTTGAATAAAGTGTTTCATATTTAGATCACAGTATTGTGATTGTTTTGTTTTCATCTCTTCTCTTCTTGATTATTTTGCTGCTTCGATATTGTGGTTTCCTGTACAATGCCTGCCTGGTGCATCGCTTTTCAGATACTATACCTGTGTTTGATCTGCCTAGCGAGAAAATATAACTAGGAATGCAAATGTATTTGTCGTATGTGTATTTATAGTCTTTTGAGTCAGCCGTGAATAGTATTGTTACATAAGCCCCTGTCTCCTATTGCCCCCCTCCAGCCCGTATTTAGTGGCACAGTGCCAACTCTAATATTATATCCAGTTTCCAAATAGCAGCCTCCACACACTCCAGTTACACCTTTCACTAGTGCTGTCCTCTTGACAGTGTTCGAAGTCTTAGGAATTGATGTGACACATGAGCGTCAGGTGAGACTGACAATAGTACCGAACTACATTACTCAGTTACAGTCCAGGACAGCTCATTAAGTACAGTACACACTGCAGTGAGAAGTGATCAGTAGGAACATCTGAGTACATGCCAAAGACACACAATTTGGGTAAGACAGGTACGAATCTGAGACCACACAGCTAAGAGAAGGGTGAACTATCGGTAGTGTGGTCCGGCGAGGGTGGTTCCCTTACGGGGCCTACTTGGCAGGTTGTTGTGGTCTACGGAAGCGGCTGAGCTAGGCTCAGTGCAGTTTGTGGTCCAAAACACCTGATTCCGTGAACAGAAAACACTGCCCATAGTGCACTCCTATTCTCCTCTTGAATTGGTTCCACGTTTTTCTAACATTGAACATATGAGTTCATTCTATCTTCATTCAAGCACAAACTGCGCAATTTTTGCCTGTTAATTTTTAAATTTCAGTTGAGAATATGTATTACATTTCTGCATGAATTGTTTCATATTTGTATACTGAGCTCGTGATAATTTTTTTGTGTTCCTATGTTCTATTGAAAATATTATGGTTTGCGGTGCATCGAGTGAATACTGTGTCTTGATGGTTTAGCGAGAACGAATAACTAGGTGTGTAAATATATTGTCATATGCATATTGTTAGCATTTGAGTCCCCCCGTGAATATTACTGTTACATTGAGCACACCCTGCCGCCTCACGTCCCCTGCACGTGTCTTATTAGTACTGGTCTTTAAGTAGTGCATTGTCACATTTAGCTTCCAAATAGCTGCCTTCACAACTCTCAATTACGTCTTTTTGGGCACAGTTTTAAATAGGCTCCCCTGTTTAACTGATTACACCCTGAATGATGTGCATTCAGTTCCTTGCCAATAACGCCTCGCGCTTCTCGCCTCACCTTTCCTGGGTGCTTGGCCCCGTAGTAATGGTACTTCCACTTGAATATTCAGTCAAGTGGTGCAAAGAGGGGGAGGAAGGCTTTCGCAGGCATTTATCGACCACGACACACAGCCACCTTTTTACGTTTTCTGGTCGCTATTACGCCCTAGACTTGGCCCAAACTTCAAATGATAGACCAACCATTGGTTCCCTGGTGACCTTCTCCTTCCATCCCTTACCCCAATGAGCAATGGCATAATATACTCAGGTCAAATAGACGCAAGATTCACACTGAAGAATACATCAGCACAAAATACTGCAGCCCCAAGATACTAAGTACAGAATAATTTACTCCTACCTGCGTCCAATTCAACAACAACCCATGCAGTAACAAAGGTGCCACCTCTCCAGGCACAAGCAGTAGCCCGAATGCAAGCACTGTTAAAAGGAGGTACTGCCACAGAGCACACACAGTTGGAGTTAGCTATTACGACAGAGATCTCATGAACAAGGAAGTTAGTGACACTAGACTAAGAGCAGCGTAAATATTGGAGCAGATGGTGTTCATTGGACTGCAGAAAGGAATTAGCGAGATGGGTCTGTTCTTTTCTCCCGATTTCATGTGCACAGAACTAGGGAGAGAAAAGGGGAGACGAATTGATGGAATGGAATGCACACTAACTACACCCGATTTTCGTCTTGGATTACACATAACATTTCCTGGCCCCAAATATTTAATGACACCGATCCCCTATCAACAGCAATACACTTCAAAATATAGGTCCAATGCATTATTGTAGGCCCTTAGGAGCAAGAGACTAGAAAATATGGCGTATTACACAACATGCATGACACATAATGAACGTGGGTTGGGTTTCTGGGAGCCTGTGTTTGACTTCATGGTCGCATGTTCCATTGCTACTAGGTCTACTGAGCATTTCATCCTTCTAAGGTGGATAGATGCGGGGTCTGTTCAGCCCTTCATCATTCTGAGGTGGATAAAAGGAGTACCATTGAGTTGAGGGAACAATAAAGATCTGCTATTTAGTGCCAAAATACCATTCTGAGTGAACGTGCGCTTTACAAAAAAGACATGTCATATTAAAATAGGATCTATTCAGCGTAACGTACAATTAAACACAACACATGTTTTTAGATGTTCCGAGGTGACGATGGGTTAATAGATTTTTTCTTGGGCTGCCTTTAGAAGTAACGCTCCTGGCTGGCCACAGATTCTGGGCGTTGAGCCAGGCAAGAAAGATTTCCTGTGGTTAAACGGAACAGGAAATTTGACAATGAATAAATAAAAATATATTTTAGTGTATAAAGTTTCATGTCCCGTATATTGAACATAGAGTTCAGTTAGAAAAAGAGGAACATGAGAAATAAATTGCCTAGGATCACACGATTTGGTAAAGAGGGGAAGCCGAGATTAAATACAGGGTTTCAGGCTTCACGTTATGCAGTTTGGTGACTGGGTATGTATATATCTATATGTATATGAAGAAACGACAATCCTGAATAACTATAGCCTGTATATATATATATACATGCTTCGCTCCTCTATAACCACTGTACTGAAGACACACTACTGACTGGCGACATTTTGGCCTGGCATCAATTAAATGTGTTGTGCTGGGTTAGAGTGGTAGTGAAGAAAATAGTGGGTTTTTGGTGGCAGCAGGAAAGTGAAAAACACTTTTCATCACTACGTGCATCACCACTGTTTGAGATAAAGTCAGCTAAGTGTACATGGATATATAGATATACGCATGTCCTACAGTGACGCATTTTGCGAATTTAAAGATGCCTTTTGTACTGCAGTTGCAGACTTTGGAGGTGGTTGCATATATTTTGCAGTTCGACCACTATGAGTTTTTATTTATTATTTTTGGGTTATTCCCTGCGTCCCTAAGAAGTGTACTAGATTTCCTGTTTTCGGGATGTTTGCATAGATAAGCTCAATATTGATGTTTCCACCACCTCATGTCTGGTTAGAAATAAAAAGAAAAAGAAAGAGGGGAGAACAACTGGATCCCTTAGATTTCATCTATAGGCAGACTGCAACAGGAAACGTTTGTCATGCCACAGGCCCTACAAGTTTCCCACACATTTTGATCAAAGATGGACCATGTGTCCACTGTGATTCTAGAACAGCAACAGATTTCAGCAATACCTGAACAGACTGCTTAAACATAAAGTAGGCAAGATAAGCGCCACAATTGTGGGACATAAATAATTAAATAATTAATTAAGAAAAAGCAACCATAGTTATTGCCTATGGATCACCCTGTTTTCACTCAGAAATATTCTAAGTTCTGATCACCACTTAACACCCCATCAGCTTGTCAGTGAACAATCAGTGAACAATTAATAAATGTATCAGTCACATCATCTAGACATGAAAGTGACACTGAAATTATGAAAGCAGACATATATTTGTATAAGTTAACACGTGCTGTGAAGTTTCTTTCTACTCAGGTATCCAAGCGGAAGGAGAAGGGCCCCATCATTCCTGAGCTCTCACATATCAGACATTTTAAAGTCATAGACAATTAACAAACAGCTGTCCCCATTGCCAAGAGGAAAGGATTAACAGAACAGACTTCAGGGTCGACCCTGCACCCCCTCAACACTGAACGACAAAATGGAGGAGTGTTACTTGTTCCCATTGACTGTCCAAGAAGAAGAAGACGGTGACAGCTTGGTCATTTATGGATTCAGACGTAGCCACAACACCCGCCGCACAGAAGTGTCCTATGCGAAGTTATGTACATACATGTTAATACTTTATATTTATTGTCAGAGTGGCACTAGGAAGGTTTAATTAGTTCACTGTTATATCTCATTGTATTAATAGAAAGGCTTGTATTCCTCAAAATGTTGAAGTTGCCAATACCACTGTGCACCCCATATCACCTCCCAATTTACCTGCTAGCACATGTACTGAAAATGGCCCCCATTGTAATACAAAAGGTTCCACATCCTCGGCCAGTACCGTCAGCACCCCAAATACTTATGCACACCCCGTGTCCTTATCCTCATAATGCAATAATGTAAATACTGCCCAAGCAGTTAGACAGCATGCTGCTCATGACTCCCTTCACAGCAACATGTGGTACAGTCAGAGGACAACAATAGGTAGACAGAAGACTAAGGAGTACTGTTATATGACTCATACACTCCCCATGCAGTAGGCGCAGATAGACTGATTTTCCTAGGGAAGTATTACCACACACTGTAGAATATCTCCTACACCTGTTCCTCTACAGAATACAGGGACAAGTTCAGATTATTGAGGCCAACATCTCTGAAGTGTTTGTAAATAGAACAGTAAGGGACCACACCCCAATGATGCACAAGGTTATCACTGACAATTGCAGAATAGAAGGGAAGGTAACAAGGATATTTTAGATAGGTGTTCCTGATATGGACCTTAGTGTAGCTTTTTGTAGGAACAATGGGTTTATGATAACAGGATCTCTATCAGACTGTAATGGCTCTTTGCCCCACACCATACATTGCCCATGCCAAAATAGAACTGCTTTACGCTTCTACAAATTTACGCCCATGACAAATGGAGTGCCCCAGGCTACTTGAGGTATAGAGCCTTAGCCTTAGGGCCACATAGGGTAGACTAGGATTATGAAGATGAGATAGACTGGAAGTATACTTGGGGTGGGGAGAAAATGTCCAAAATTATAAAATGATTACAAATTAAAGTCACCTCTTCTCTGTTTTCTAGGAAATGGCACAGTACCTGTTGGGCGCAACTCTGGATGCAACAGCACCATTTTTAATTCAGACATTAAATATGGCACCTCCAGCCTAATGGAGTTTTACGGGGCCTGCGGAGAACGTCTCTATCTCCAACAGCCTCCTCGATGGAGCAGCCTGTGCTCACTAGAACAATGCACAAAGTGTCCCTGATCGTTCCAGCAGCAAATATCTCCTACATCAATGCCCTTCTATGGCTCTGTTACCTTGCTCCACCGACATTGGCAGTATGCTGAGTACTAAGGGTGGACAGCTTTCAAAGACATACCAAAGGAGTTTTGCCTATTGAACAGGGTCCAGCTTTTTTTTCCAACACCACCATTGTGATGTTCTTGATCAAGGCAAACGCACTCTGGCTTCGAAGTATCAAGAGGAGAGTATGCCTTCGGATAAGGAGTTTGTGCTGCACATTGCCAACAATGAAGGAAATGGCTCCATCACCAAGGCCATCAACTACTTGAACAAGATAGAAAAGAAAAGGATTGCTGGAGGAGGTGCGATAGCAGACACAGCCACTGATTGGTTGAACATTCACTGGATACCTTCGTGGCTGTCTGCCATTCTAAATGTATTTGCTGTTGCTCTTTTTGTTGCGTCCTACAGAAGATATGTCATTGTTTGAAGAGATTCAGTACTGAACTAGTAGGGATGAACTATGCCAAGACAGGGATATACAGGAAGTCCATACGTAGGGTCAGTAGATGAGGGAATAGGGATCAATTAGCACTATTAGAGATAGTTGAGCTCACAACGACTGTCTCACACTTGTTGCAGACCCCTCCTGACGCCCACTACTAAGTACCTACCGCTCCCCCACTTCCCCCTGGTAGACATCTCGTAGGGGAGGATCCTAGTGTAGATCATTATGAACAACTAGCTGACAGGCCAGAAGGAGAGTATATAGCGTTAAGGAAGATACAGGAGAGCCAATGTTCTAATATGGATGACACCCCTGGGATACACCAACTAGAAGGAGGGCCTGAAAGGTATGCTGTAAGAATTTAGTTCAAGAATGAACAAGAGGAGGGATTGAAGCAGGGTCCAGTTTACCATATAGTGCCCCAGGCCCATTCTGTCTACACCTGAAGCATGAGACCCTGATAAGGCCCCACCAGCCAGCATACAGAGTGGTGTTAAGTTGACCATACTGTCTCAGTTGTTCTTTTAATGTAGTAGGCCCAAAATGCCTCTCTGCTGAAATACAAGTTATTTCTTCTGCGACACACACAACGCTTCAGCTCTGACTTCTTCGTAAACAAACTGCCCATAAGGCCCCCACTCCCTCGAGGTGCTCTTCTTCTCTTACACCCACGTAGATACCGCAAGAACAGGGAAATTCGCAAGCTAAGAGGAACATCACGCGATACCTGATGGTGGGGGCCACTTGCCACCTGTCAATCTTTCATATTATTGTATTTTGCATTTGATCTTTTGGTAAACTTTTGTAGTGTGGGTGTCACTTCTGTGTTCCTAAATATTTCCGAGAAGTGACCAAAGTGCGTCATATTCTGCGGTCAAAGCACCTGTTAATGTCGTGATTCTGTGGTCAATAGTTCTTCATTAAAAGAGTATAAAGATCTGCTCCTCAGTCCATTCACCGGACTACCTCGCAGAAGTGACCCCTTGGGTCTTGACGCATGTGTAGTCTCCCTCAGCCATCATCATTGGCTGAAGCTATAATGCTTATTGTATTTTGAAATTGTCTCTTTCTCTCTCCTCTGCATTGCCGTTATTCTAAACATTATTGCAATTGCATGTTCTTGCTCTCCAAGAGAATTTTCATTAAGGTTGCATATTTTCTAGTGTATTCTGAATGGCATTTCTCTCTGCAAATGTTTCATTGATCATGAAATGCATTTCTCTCCTTGCGTTATTTTAACATATATCCTTCTCATTGCTATTATTAAGAAATATATTTCTCCCATAGCACCTATCAAGAAAGGTATTTCTTCTTTCGTTCTTGCGTGTATTGTGACAATTCTCTCTCTGCGTACATTATCATGAAAAGTATTTCTCTATGATTTTAAGTCTCATTGGAATTGCGTGTCTTCTGCTCTCGAAGACAATCTTGACACTGTTGCATATGTTTAATATATTCACAAATGTTTATCCTCTTGTTCCTGTATTCCTATTGTTCTAAAAGCATTCCATTATATGCCCTTGTTATATTTCTAAAAAGAACAATTGATGGACAGAATGCAGAACAATGTCGAACATTCACCCCAGTACGGAGATCTGGGCCTAAATCCATCGTTTTTTTGCTCACCATGCCATTCCAGTTTGGACCCAGCCATATGCAAATCAGTCTTGGCCCTGTGCCCGATGGGAACAGTCCAGGGTATGCCCAGGCTTGGGTCCCTTGCTCACTTTGCCACTGGATTAAAGCTAGCCTGGCTGATGAGGGCTGTTAGCCCGAAACCGGTCCCAGGATGCTTGATTCCGGTCCAGGGAAGACATGGCTTGGCAGTTCGGTCTGGACTGTTCCCATGAGGCACAGGGTCAAGACTGATTTGCATATAGCTGTGTCTGAACTGGGGTGGCAAAGTGAGCTAAAGAATGATGATGGATTCAACCCAGGTCTGTGACTGGGGGTGAGTGTTTGAAAAGTTTCAGCACTCCGTCCATCATTTCCTTATGTTTGCTTTGTTATATTTCTAACATGTGTCCTCTGCCATTTAGTCTTTGCTAAGACACAGCGTATTTATTATTGCATTATAAAGTGTTTTCTTTACGCTTCTTGTTGAAGTGGTTTCAGTGTAATAAAGCACAACATTCCCTGATTCAATTCCTGTCACTCACACGTGTGTTTTCTCATATTATGTAGAGGCACCCCCTCAAATTAAGCCGCCCTGGTCCAGTGCCCTGAGACCATAACATTTCACCCTCCAACAGGGATATCAATAAATACAGGTCAAAAGCTAAACGACAGTTAGAGTACTCAGGGAGTTATCTGAGATCTAGCATGGCCCAATACAGCAAAACCATCCTATGTTATGATAATCTCCTGGGTAACTGGCACCGACAGGGTCTCTTGAGCATAAATGAATTACAATTCCTACTGGTGAAAAAAAACAGTTACCCCGGTCTTTTACATGCTGCCAAAGGTGCATAAACATTCAACAGACCCACCTGGCAGACCAATAATTTCTGCAAATAACAGCCTACTTGAGAACAGTTCCATCTATCTTGATTACTTTCTGTGCCCATATGTGATTAATCTTCCATCTTATTGCAGGGATACCATGGATTTTATATCCAAAATACAAGAAATTCCCTGGAAAGAGTCATACATTTTGGCCACAGTAGATGTTGTAGCACTCTATACTTGCATTGAACATGATTTGGGTCTGGAGGCGTGCAAATATTTCTTTAGGGATAGGCCTCTAGCCATGTATGGTCACACCATGCTTCTGCTTGAAATGTTGCAATTTTGTTTAGAGAATAACTGTTTTTTATTTGAAGAACAATGGTACAAAATATTGACGTGGACTGCGATGGGAAGTTGCTTTGCTCCCAGCCACGCCTCACTTGTAGAGTGAGTCACGCACGTACTAAATCATCCATTCAGACACTTATACACCCACTCATTCTTCAATACGCCTTTCCCTATATATATTAAACATATTTAAACTTTACAGAAACACACAGTCACTGGATGATGTCATCAGTGATGTCATCAGTGATGTCATTTGAGATGTCATCAGTGATGTCATCAGTGATGTCACTGACCATGTCATGAGTGATGTAATATGTGACGTCATCAGCAGTGCATTGCGGGGCGCGAGTTATAGTTAGCTGAACTAACTATAACGGGGGAATTTCTATGGTTTTGTACGAGTGAAATGTCCAACTAACAATAACTGTCCCTAAAACCTATAGTTTTTTCAGTGAATTTCAAAGGTTTTTTAAATGCTAATTTCTAACTATAACGTGTCTGAAACCTATGGTTTTTTCAGTGAATTTCAAAGGTTTTTTAAATGCTAATTTCTAACTGTAACGTGCCTGAAACCTATGATTTTTTAAGTGAATTTCAAAGGTTTTTAAATGCTAGTTTCTAACTATGCCTACAGAGGTAGGACATGTGAAGAAAGAAGAAAAAACGCACAGAAAGAAGCAAAAGAAATGCAGAAAGAGGCAACAGAAGTCCACAAAGACGAAGAAAAGTGCAGGAAGAAGCAAAAGATGTGCAGAAAGAACCAACAGAGGAGCAGAAAGAGGCCTTGTTGAACACTTAGAATACAGTGAAAACACCTACATACACTAGGGAACACTATGCGTTGGGGTACCCCTGTGATTAGCATGACCTCCTCTGTAAGTTCCTAGTACATAATAGGGCAGGGGGATTAAAACTACCTCTTAAAACGCGCTAAAGGGCGCGTTTGCACAGTGGTGAAGGGAGGGGGGCCTGAGGTGACATGTGTGCAAACGCACCCCGTGGCGCGTTTTAAGTTGCGGGATTAAGTCCCCTTGAATCCTGAGGGTCCCTGGGGCCCAACTAGCCCCCCAGGTACCTACAGTTAGGACCACAGAGCTGAGTTGCAGAGAGGCGTTCCGAGGCCACGCACCTTTTTTCACCTCTCTGCAATGCAACTCTGTTGTGCTTACTGAAGGTACCTGGTGGGCTAGTTCGCCCCAGGGTCCCTCAGGATTCAAGGGAATTAATTCCCAACTTAAAACGCACCACAGGGCGTGTTTGCGCACATGTCACCTGAGGCCCCACCCCCTCCCTTCACCACTGTGCAAACGCGCCCCGTGGCGCGTTTTAAGTTGGGGGATTAGGTCACCTTGAATCCTGAGGGTCCCTGGGGCCCAACTAGCCCACCAGGTACTTCCAGTAAGCACCACAGGCTTGCGTTGCAACTACTGTAACAAATTGTGCAGTTGTGTTTAGGTAGTGAAGGGGGTCGTGCTGGGGTAGTGTTTTAGGGTTTAGGGTAGTGCAGTGGTGTTTGTGTAGTGTAGGGGGTCATGCTGGGGGTAGATTTAGGGTTTAGGGTAGTGCAGTGGTGTTTGGGTAGTGTTGGGGGTCGTGCTGGGGTAGTGTTTTAGGGTTTATGGTAGTGCAGTGGTGTTTGGGTAGTATAGGGGGTCATGCTGGGGGTAGTGGTTTAGGGTTTAGGGTAGTGCAGTGGTGTTTGGGTAGTGTAGGGGGTACTGCTAAGGGTAGTGTTTTAGGGTTTAGGGTAGTGCAGTGGTGTTTGGGTAGTGTAGGGGGTACTGCTGGGGGAGCGTTTTAGGGTTTAGGGTAGTGCAGTGGTGTTTGGGTAGTGTAGGGGGTACTGCTGGGGGTAGCGTTTTAGGGTTTAGGGCAGTGCAGTGGTGTTCAGGCAGTGTAGGGGGGTCGTGCTGGGGCTGGTGTTTCAGGGTTTAGGGCAGTGCAGTGGTGTTCGGGCAGTAAAGGGGGTCGTGCTGGGGGTGGTGTTTCAGGGTTTTGGGCAGTGCAGTGGTGTTCGGGCAGTGTAGGGGGTCGTGCGGGGGTGGTGTTTCAGGGTTTAGGGCAGTGCAGTGGTGTTCGGGCAGTGTAGGGGTCGTGCAGGGTTGTGGTGTTTCAGGGTTTAGGGCAGTGCAGTGGTGTTCAGGCAGTGTAGGGGTCGTGCTGGGGCTGGTGTTTCAGGGTTTAGGGCAGTGCAGTGGTGTTTGGGCAGTGTAGGTGGTCGTGCTGGGGCTGGTGTTTCAGGGTTTAGGGCAGTGCAGTGGTGTTCGGGCAGTGTAGGGGGTCATGCTGGGGCTGGTGTTTCAGAGTTTAGGGCAGTGCAGTGGTGTTCGGGCAGTGTAGGGGGTCTTGCTGGGGGTGGTGTTTCAGGGTTTAGGGCAGTGGTGTTCAGGCAGTGGAGGGGGTCTTGTGGGCATGATGTTTCAGGGTTTAGGGCAGTGCAGTGGTGTTCGGGCAGTGTAGGGGGTCATGCTGGGGCTGGTGTTTCAGGGTTTAGGGCAGTGCAGTGGTGTTCGGGCAGTGTAGGGGGTCTTGCTGGGGCTGGTGTTTCAGGGTTTAGGGCAGTGCTGTGGTGTTCGGGCAGTGTAGGGGGTCGTGCTGGGGGTGGTGTTTCAGGGTTTAAGGCAGTGCAGTGGTGTTCGGGCAGTGTAGGGTGTTGTGCTGGGGGGTGGTGTTTCAGGGTTTAGGGCAGTGCAGTGGTATTCAGGCAGTGTAGGGGGTTGTGCAGGGGGTGGTGTTTCAGGGTTTAGGGCAGTGCAGTGGTGTTTGGGCAGTGTAGGGGTCATTCAGGGGGTGGTGTTTCAGGGTTTAGGGCAGTGCAGTGGTGTTCGGCCAGTGTAGGTGGTCTTGCTGGGGGTGGTGTTTCAGGGTTTAGTGCAGTGGTGTTCGGGCAGTGTAGGGGGTCTTGCTGGGGGTGGTGTTTCAGGGTTTAGGGCAGTGCAGTGGTGTTTGGGCAGTGTATGGGGTCTTGCTGGGGCTGGTGTTTCAGGGTTTAGGGCAGTGCAGTGGTGTTCGGGCAGTGTAGGGGGTCTTGCTGGGGCTGGTGTTTCAGGGTTTAGGGTAGTGCAGTGGTGTTCGGGCAGTGTAGGGGGCATGCTGGGGCTGGTGTTTCAGGGTTTATGGTAGTGCAGTGGTGTTCGGGCAGTGTAGGGGGTCGTGCTGGGGCTGGTGTTTGAGGGTTTAGGGCAGTGCAGTGGTTTTCGGGCAGTGTAGGCGGTCGTGCTGGGGCTGGTGTTTTAGGGTTTAGGGCAGTGCAGTGGTGTTCGGGCAGTGTACGGGGTTGTGCTGGGGCTGGTGTTTCAGGGTTTAGGGCAGTGCAGTGGTGTTCGGGCAGTGTAGGTGGTCATGCTGGGGCTGGTGTTTCAGGGTTTAGGGCAGTGCAGTGGTGTTTGGGCAGTGTAGGGGTCATGCTGGGGGTGGTGTTTCAGGATTTAGGGAAGTGCAGTGGTGTTCGGGCAGTGTAGGGGGTCGTGCTGGGGCTGGTGTTTCAGGGTTTAGGGCAGTGCAGTGGTGTTCGGGCAGTGTAAGGGGTCGTGCAGGGGGTGGTGTTTCAGGGTTTAGGGCAGTGCAGTGGTGTTTGGGCAGTGTAGGGGGTCGAGCTGGGGCTGGTGTTTCAGGGTTTAGGGCAGTGCATTGGTGTTTGGGCAGTGTAGGGGGTCTTGCTGGGGGTGGTGTTTCAGGGTTTAGGGCAGTGGTGTTCGGGCAGTGTAGGAGGTCTTGCTGGGGGTGGTGTTTCAGGATTTAGGGCAGTGCAGTGGTGTTCGGGCAGTGTAGGGAGTCGTGCTGGGGCTGGTGTTTCAGGGTTTAGGGCAGTGCAGTGGTGTTCGGGCAGTGTAAGGGGTCGTGCAGGGGGTGGTGTTTCAGGGTTTAGGGCAGTGCAGTGGTGTTTGGGCAGTGTAGGGGTCGAGCTGGGGCTGGTGTTTCAGGGTTTAGGGCAGTGCATTGGTGTTTGGGCAGTGTAGGGGGTCTTGCTGGGGGTGGTGTTTCAGGGTTTAGGGCAGTGGTGTTTGGGCAGTGTAGGAGGTCTTGCTGGGGGTGATGTTTCAGGGTTTAGGGCAGTGCAGTGGTGTTCGGGCAGTGTAGGGGGTCGAGCTGGGGCTGGTGTTTCAGGGTTTAGGGCAGTGCATTGGTGTTTGGGCAGTGTAGGGGGTCTTGCTGGGGGTGGTGTTTCAGGGTTTAGGGCAGTGGTGTTCGGGCAGTGTAGGAGGTCTTGCTGATGGTGATGTTTCAGGGTTTAGGGCAGTGCAGTGGTGTTTGGGCAGTGTAGGGGGTCTTGCTGGGGGTAGTGTTTCAGGGTTTAGGGCAGTGCAGTGGTGTTCGTGCAGTGTAGGGGGTCGTGCTGGGGATGGTGTTTCAGGGTTTAGGGCAGTGCAGTGGTGTTCGGGCAGTGTAGGGGGTCATGCACGGGGTGGTGTTTCAGGGTTTAGGGCAGTACAGTGGTGTTCGGGCAGTGTAGGGGGTCGTGCTGGGGCTGGTGTTTCAGGGTTTAGGGCAGTGCACTGGTGTTCAGGCAGTGTAAGGGGTCATGCTGGGGCTGGTGTTTCACGGTTTAGGGCAGTGCAGTGGTGTTCGGGTAGTGTAGGGGTTGTGCTGGGGCTGGAGTTTCAGGGTTTAGGGCAGTGCAGTGGTGTTCGGGCAGTGAAAGCGGTCGTGCTGGGGCTGGTGTTTCAGGGTTTAGGGCAGTGCAGTGGTGTTCGGGCAGTGTAGGGGGTCGTGCTGGGGCTGGTGTTTCAGGGTTTAGGGCAGTGCTGTGGTGTTCAGGCAGTGTAGGGGGTCATGCTGGGGCTGGTGTTTCAGGGTTTAGGGTAGTGCAGTGGTGTTCGGGCAGTGTAGGGGGTCGTGCTGGGGCTGGTGTTTCAGGGTTTAGGGCAGTGCAATGGTGTTCGGGCAGTGTAGGGGGTCGTGCCGGGGCTGGTGTTTCAGGGTTTTGGGCAGAGCAGTGGTGTTCGGGCAGTGTAGGGGGTCGTGCTGGGGGTGATGTTTCAGGGTTTAGGGCAGTGCAGTGGTGTTCGGGCAGTGTAGGGGGTCGTGCTGGGGTGGTGTTTCAGGGTTTAGGGCAGTGTTGTTCGGGCAGTGTAGGGGGTCTTGCTGGGGGTGATGTTTCAGGGTTTAGGGAAGTGCAGTGGTGTTCGGGCAGTGTAGTGGGTCTTGCTGGGGGTAGTGTTTCAGGATTTAGGGCAGTGCAGTTGTGTTCGGGCAGTGTAGGGGGTCGTGCTGGGGGTGGTGTTTCAGGGTTTAGGGCAGTGCAGTGGTGTTCGGGCAGTGTAGGGGGTCGTGCTGGGGGTAGTGTTTTAGGGTTTAGGGTAGTGCAGTGGTGCTTGTGTAGTGTAGGGGGTCATGCTGGGGGTAGTGTTTTAGGGTTTAGGGTAGTGCAGTGGTGTTTGTGTAGTGTAGGGGGTCATGTTTTAGGGTAGTGCAGTGGTGTTTGGGTAGTGTAGGGGGTCGTGCTGGGGGTAGTGTTTTAGGATTTAGGTTAGTGCAGTGGTGTTTGGGTAGTGTAGGGGTCGTGCTGGGGGTAGTGTTTTAGGGTTTAGGGTAGTGCAGTGGTGTTTGTGTAGTGCAGGGGGTCGTGCTGGGGGTAGTGTTTTAGGGTTTAGGGTAGCGCAGTGGTGCTTGTGTAGTGTAGGGGTCGTGCTGTGGGTAGTGTTTTAGGGTTTAGGGTAGTGCAGTGGTGTTTGTGTAGTGTAGGGGTCATGTTTTAGGGTAGTGCAGTGGTGTTTGGGTAGTGTAGGGGGTCATGCTGGGGTAGTGTTTTAGGGTTTAGGGTAGTGCAGTGGTGTTTGTGTAGTGTAGGGGGTCATGCTGGGGGTAGTGTTTTAGGGTTTAGGATAGTGCAGTGGTGCTTCTGTAGTGTAGGGGGTCGTGCTGGGGGTAGTGTTTTAGGGTTTAGGGTAGTACAGTGGTGTTTTTGTAGTGTGTTTTGTAGGGTGTTTTAAGATGCAACGCTCCAATACCTGACCAGTCTGCACTACATAAAACTGCAAAAAAACTAAAAATAAAAAGTGTTTTGCACACTTTTGTCATTGGGCTACATCTGGGTAATATTTGTGCTACATTTGGGCTCTTTTTTCTCTGGTGGCCATCTTGGAAGACTTCTTTGTTATGAAGTTTCCTAATTTCCTCATTTACTGCAGTCTCCTCAGTAGGAAATGCTTTCAGTTTTTACTTTGATTCCTTCAAGAAGGCATTCAGATGTGTCTCACATTTGCCATAAATTCAGAATGTTAGCACTCTAGTTGCTCATTAGATCACTGTAGTAAAGCTACTGCTCAGCAGGGAGTTAACTGGAAGTCTGCTGCTGGTATTGAAAGTGATTGTTTCAGTGTGCATGTCAGAATTTTCTAATGAAATAGAAGAGGATTTGAAATCTCACTTAAAACATGCCCTAATTTTTCTTTCTGCAGCACTAACCATAATTTCTATTTAAAAAAGAACCCCTCATTTTGTTCCTTTTTAAATTAAATGTTTTAAGTGTTACCGGTTTATTCCAATCAAGATGGCTTGAGGTGTGCCATACTTTTGTCATAAGTAAGGCTGTTAGCGCTCTAGTTGTTCTTTAGAACACTCTGGGAAGCTGCAGTAGAACACAAAGGCATCAACTGACAGGCTGCTCCTGTTGAAATATAACAGGAAGATATTTGAGATCACACTTGAAACATGTCCTAATTTTTCTTTCTACAGCACTAACCATCATTTCTATGACAAAATGAACCCCATCATTTTGTTCCTTTTTAAATTAAATGTTTTAAGTGTTACCAGTTTATTCCAATCAAGATGGCTTCAGGTGTGCCATACT
This sequence comes from Calotriton arnoldi, assembly GCA_963921515.1. Classification (NCBI taxonomy): domain Eukaryota; kingdom Metazoa; phylum Chordata; class Amphibia; order Caudata; family Salamandridae; genus Calotriton; species Calotriton arnoldi. Next base: position 3,353,433 of record CAWUFW010000695.1, on the reverse strand, counting down.
TTTGTCATAAGTAAGGCTGTTAGCACTCTAGTTGTTCTTTAGAACACTCTGGGAAGCTGCAGTAGAACACAAAGGAATCAACTGACAGTCTTTGCCCTTGTTGGATGTACATGTTTTACTGAGAATGTCAGACTTCATTCTCACATGACTGAGAAAGATAATGTGAATTTACAGAAAATATGCTCTCATTTTAGCTTCTGGAGCACCTTCCAAAACTCTATGGGACAAGCATGTGAAAATAGTTTTCTCTCAAACATGATTCATGATATCCCAGCAGAAGGTTTTTCACAGGGTAAAATCACCTTAGAACACACCACAATTCCTGAAATTAGTATGATACCATCAACAAATGAATTCTAATGTAACTAAAGTCTGTTATCACCCTTTATAGTTCTCCTTTTGGTAACCCTCAAAATCTTTGATTCACTACAATGCATTTCAATGGGATACTATCATGTATATTGGTCCCAAGATGGCTGCCAGCAATTCCAGGATGAAGTGCTGACAGCCAATCAGATCTCACAATGACATGTGCGGTTAGGCTCCGCCCAGATATATATGTGATTTTACTTTTGATTTTCTCAGGAACTACTGAACGGATTTACACCATTTAACCAAAAGGCATGAATCTGAACCAAGGGCTATCTTTTTGCCAAATTTGGTGTATTTCCGTTCAGCAGTTCGGGCTGTAGCTGTGACTAAAGGTTCCTATGGAAAATTGCATGGGGAAAACACGTTTTGGGACCCCCTTTTTTCTCGGCCCCCGCTTGCCGAATCACCCTGAAACGTTCAGGATAGGAGCAGACCGGAGCGCCCCACGAGTTTTGAACATTTCGCGAAGATTCGTCAACCGGTGCCAAAGTTATTGGAAATAGAATGTTGTGAATTTACTATGGAAAATAGGTCCTAACTATAACTATCTACTGGCGACCGCCAGTAGATAATATATATATATATATATATATATTATCTACTGGCGGTCGCCAGTAGATAGTTATAGTTAGGACCTATTTTCCATAGGAAATCCGCGACATTCTATTTGAAATAACTCTTGCGTCGGTTGACGAATCTTCGCAAAATTTTCAAACTTTATGGCCCGCTCCGGTCCGTTCCTATCCTGAAAGTTTCGGGGTGATTCGTCAAGCGGGGGCCGAGAAAAAAGGGGGGTCCCAAAACGTGTTTTCCCCATTCATTTTCCCGTAGGAAACTTTAGCCATGGCTACAGCCCGAACTGCTGAACGGAATTACACCAAATTTGGCAAAGAGGTAGTTCTTGGTTCTGAAAGAACCCTTTTTGTTAAATGGTGTAAATACGTTCAGTAGTTCCTGAGAAAATCAAAAGTTAAGTCACATATATATCTATGGCCGAGTAGGGTCCGCGTACCCTCCCGACCACGAGCTGCATGCTAATTGGCTGTCAAGTGGCTGTCAACACTCCAAATCAGGAAGTGTTGGCAGCCATTTTGTCCCTCGGTAGAACCGAGGGACAGAAACAAGTGCGCATATCGCATAAAGGGGGCAGGGTAGAAACACCCTGACCCCCTAGGTCTGCTCAGGGGTCCCACAAGGACCCCCTGGGCAAAAAAGCATTTTTTTTTTTTTTTTAAATCGGCAGGATGCGCTTAGGGTGCGCGGATCCTGCCGATTAGAAAAAAAAATCCAGAAGAAACAAGTGCGCAAAACGCACAAAGGGGGCAGGGTAGAAACACCCTGACCCCTAGGTCTGCTCAGGGGCTCCCACAAGGACCCCTGGGCAGAAAAAGCATTTAAAAAAAAATCGGCAGGATGCGCTCAGGGTGCGCGCATCCCGCCGAGAAAAAACGAAGACGCGGTCTCCCGCGCTTCGTTGTTAATTGGCCCCGGGTGGACCAAGTCCCGGGGGCATGCAGGGTTTCTTTTTAATATGTGGGGGGGCCTCTAAGGCCCCCCCAAGTCCCGGGGACCGTCACCCCCCGGGGCTTAAAAAAAATAATGGTGCGGGAGGGCTCTTTGCCCTCCCGCTGCCCCGGGGACCGCCACCTCCCCGGGGCTTCTTTTTTTAAATGTTTTAACCTGTGTGGGGGGGCTCCAGCCCCCCCACATGCCCCGGGGACCGCCACCTCCCCGGGGCACTAAGAAATTTAAAATGGGGGTCCGTTTTGGACCCCCGAAGCCCCGGGGACCACCACCTCCCCGGGGCTTTCTAAATGTGGGGGGGGCCGCGCTGCCCCCCTCCTGGAGCCTGTGGTGGCCCTGGGGACCACCACCCCCCAGGGCCAGCTCCTGCAGTGTCCCGGGGTGCCTACCCCCGGGACACTGCTGTTTGCAATGACAGGACGGGAGCCTCGCGGCTCCTGTCCTGTCATTGCAAACTTGCTTTGGATATTGGAGCGAGAGCAGGAAACCTGCTCTCGCTTCCAATATCCAAAGCAAATTGCTTTCCACATGGGGAGCAGCATCTTAGCTGCTCCCCATGTGGAAAGCAATGCCGGCTCCCGTAGGACACGGGGAGCCGGCGGGACTGTGGGGGGTTTGGGGACCCCCCACAGTCCCCAACGAGAGGCCAGGCCCCAGGGGATGGGGTCCCCGGGGCCATAAGTGGCCAGGGAGGGGGGCCACGCAGCCCCCCTCCCCTAAAAAAAATAAAAAATAATAATATTTAAAGGCCAGCCCCGGGGGATGGGGTCCCCGGCGCCTTAAATGGCCTGAGGAGGGGGGCCACGCAGTCCCCTCCAAATTTTTAATTAAAAAAAAAGAGGGCTTGCCCCGGGGGATGGGGTCCCCGGGGCCAATACAGGCCCAGGGAAGGGGGCCACGCGGCCCCCTTCCCGTTTTTTGAATTTTATTTAAAAAAAAAAAAAACTTCTCAGGCCCCGGGGGATGGGGTCCCCGGGGCAAAAAGTGGCTGAGGGAAGGGGGGCCACGCAGCCCCCCTCCCAATCAAAAAAAAAAAAAGACCGTCATCGTGCCGGAGGCCCTGCCCCCTCCCTGCAGCAGTCTGCAAACGTGCCCCCTGGCGCGTTTTGAGAAGGGAAGTAATTCCCCTTGAATACTGGGGGTCCCTGGGGGCAAACTAGCCCACCAGGAACCTCCAGTATGCGCCAGGGGGCTGCGTTGCAGAGAGGTGTACACAGGTCACGCCCCTTTTTACACCTCTCTGCAACGCAGCTCTGTGGCGCTTTTTGGAAGTACATGGTGGGCTAGTTGGACTCCAGGGACCCTCAGGATTCAAGGGGACTTAATCCCCCAACTTAAAACGCGCCATGGGGCGCGTTTGCACAGTGGTGAAGGGAGGGGCGGGGCTTCAGGTGACATGTGTGCAAACAGGCCCCGTGGCGTGTTTTAAGATGGGGAATTAAATCCCCTTCAATCCTGAGGGTCCCTGGGGGCCAACTAGCCCAACAGGTACGTCCAGAAAGCGCCACAGAGCTGCGTTGCAGAGAGGTGTAAAAGGGGTGTGGCCTCTGTACACGTCTCTGCAACGCAGCCCCTGGCGCATACTGGAGGTTCCTGGTGGGCTAGTTGGCCCCCAGGGACACTCATGATTCAAGGGGACTTAATCCCCCAACTTAAATGCGCCACGGGGCGAGTTTGCACAGATGTCACCTCAGGCCCCGCCCCCTCCCTTCACCATTGTGCAAATATTCCTCTAAAATCAGCCGAAATACGAATTCCGATTTACTCACCTGTTATCTGGAGAGACCTCAGTGCTGCATCTTTCAGCCCAGTACTGGTCCTGAAAAGTAATTTTAACCGTACTTACCAGTAACTTGAATTTCCTTCCATAGGCTAACATAGAAGAATTTCCAAATGAAACCAGTCAAAGTGTGGAGTTTTGGAACTCTATAATATTCCTCTAAAATCAGCCGAAATACGAATTCTGATTTACTCACCTGTTATCAGGAGAGACCTCAGTGCTGCATCTTTCAGCCCAGTACTGATCCTGAAAAGTAATTTTAACCGTACTTACCAGTAACTTGAATTTCCTTCCATAGGATATCATTGCCTGCTTTTTGCTGAAAAAGTTTCTATGTGTTGATTTTTGAAACATACAAATATTCCTCTAAAATCAGCCGAAATACGAATTCTGATTTACTCACCTGTTATCAGGAGAGACCTCAGTGCTGCATCTTTCAGCCCAGTACTGGTCCTGAAAAGTAATTTTAACCGTACTTACCAGTAACTTGAATTTCCTTCCATAGGCTAACATTGACTGGTTTCACTTGGAAATTCTTCTAAGTGTGGAGTTTTGGAACTTTATAATATTCCTCTAAAATCAACCGAAGTACGAATTCCAATTTACTCACCTGTTATCAGGAGAGAACCCAGTGCTGCATCTTTTAGCCCAGCACTGACCCTGAAAAGTAATTCTAACCGTACTTACCAGTAACTTATATTTCCTTCCATAGGAATCCATTGTCTGATTTCAGCAGAAAAGTTTCAAAGTGTCAATTTTCACAAACTACAAATATTCCTTAAAAATCGCCTGTATGACTTAAACGCATTCTTTCAACTGTTTACAGGAGATGCACCAGTGCTGGATCCAGGATCCAACACTGAGTAAGAAAAAGTAACAATAACACTTTTTACCTGCTAAGTGAATTTCCTCCCATAGGATAACATTGGTGATTCTATGTGAAAAAGTTTCTAAGTGTCAACTTTTAAAATACAATAATATTCCTTAAAAATCACTACTGTAACCAAAAAGCTTTTACTCGACTGTTTACAGGAGATGTCCCAGGACTAAATCTAGGATCCAGTCCTGTGGTTAGAAAAGTAATCCATAAAGTAACTAATTGCATTTAACTAGAAATTCACATTGAGCTGAATGTTGCATTGTGTTTGAAATTGTGTTGCCCATTGCAACAACTGTAACTACTGTACTTAAAACTCTATTGCCTATTTGCAAACTATTTAAACTAAAGTAATTCATTCTGAGAAAGTATATTTTGTAATGTAATGTATAATGTAATTACAATGTAATTTAATAAATAAAATATCTAAAAATAAATAGTTTTAAAAAATGTAGTAAATCAGTATCAAAAAAATAAATATAACAATTAATACATTTAAAAATTGTCATTTTCAAAATCTTTGAAATTCACTGAAAAAACCATAGGTTTTAGGGGCGTTATAGTTAGAAATTAGCATTTAAAAAACCTTTGAAATTCACTGAAAAAACCATAGGTTTCAGGCATGTTATAGTTAGAAATTAGCATTTAAAAAACCTTTGAAATTCACTGAAAAAACCATAGGTTTCAGACACGTTATAGTTAGAAATTAGCATTTAAAAAACCTTTGAAATTCACTGAAAAAACCATAGGTTTTAGGGACAGTTATAGTTAGTTGGACATTTCACTCGTACAAAACCCGTGAAATTCCCCCGTTATAGTTAGTTCAGCTAACTATAACTCGCGCCCCGCAATGCACTGCTGATGATGTCACATATTACATCACTCATGACATGGTCAGTGACATCACTGATGACATCTCAAATGACATCACTGATGACATCACTGATGACATCATCCACGTGATAATCTGATGCACCTCCTCACACCCTAATATAACCTTTGATACACCCACTCTAAATTACAGACTGCCATTCGCAAAACCATAGACACTCCAACACCAATAACTACATACCCACTCACTGATTCTTAGGTCTACACACACACATCCACTCACTCACCCGTACAGTCACTCATACTTATGGTCACTCTGTACAGGACTATCATATGCACTCTTACTCCTATATAGACACTCAAACACCGCCACTCATCCATAGAGGTACTCACACACCTAGTCAGTCATGCAAATAATTAAACACACTGCCATTTACTCACCTATACAGTTATACACACACCAGCTCACTTAATCATACAAATACTAGCACATTGTTACGCTCTTATACAATCACTGATACAAGCACACACTCATCCATACAGCCACTATCACAATCACTCACTCTCGCTTATAGCTATTTATATACTCCAACACACATATATACTACCTTTCACATATGTAGTTACTCACACATGTACCACTGGGACATACATTCACTCACTAACACACTCTTACACACACTTACCCACCCATACAGTCTATCACAGATGCACTCTTGAAACCATCCACCCAGTGAATCACCCACTCACACATCTATGCACAGAGTCGCACACACCCCTCCCACACAAACACTCAGGCACCCATACAGATACTCAGACAACCATTCAATAACTCATATAGACACTCATGTAGCTATTCACAAACACATGCAGCCACTTACACAGCAACAGACAGACGGATACAGACATTCACCCAGTTTAGTCACTAACCCATGCATTCAGTAAGATACGTTAAATCACTCACTTAGAGAGTCAGTCACGCACCTACTAAATCATCCATACAGACACTTATACACCCACTCATTCTTCAATACGTCTTTTCCTATATATATTAAAAATATTTAAACTTTACAGAAACACAGTCACTGCATGATGTCATCAGTGATGTCATTTGAGATGTCATCAGTGATGTCATCAGTGATGTCACTGACCATGTCATGAGTGATGTAATATGTGACGTCATCAGCAGTGCATTGCGGGCGCGAGTTATAGTTAGCTGAACTAACTATAACGGGGGAATTTCACGGGTTTTGTACGAGTGAAATGTCCAACTAATTATAACTGTCCCTAAAACCTATGGTTTTTTCAGTGAATTTCAAAGGTTTTTTAAATGCTAATTTCTAACTATAACGTGTCTGAAACCTATGGTTTTTTCAATGAATATATATATATATATATATTTATATATATATCCCTTTGGCGTTCTTCTCCCGAACACCGAGTCCGGCGGCACCCGGTCAACAAACTGCAACTTCACTGCTTTTGAGGTCAGTTTTTAAAAGTTCATTTTATTTTTCTTCTTCCATGGCAAATGCACACAGTCAATTCCGTCTAAAAGATCGGACCGACGTGTTTCAGCGAATTGCCTTCTACTGGGTCACTGTGGGTTCTACATTGTGTTCATTATATCCTGTGTCCCTTCTCAATGTTGTTGACCCTTGAGTGACCACTAGAGCGATACACTTGATTTCTTGTCTTGACTACTATTCCCCGCCATCTGTAATTTACCACATCATACTTGAGAAAACATCATTATACTTTTTTTATATGTATATTCATGTTCAAATAATTTTTTTCTTTTTCTTTTTTCTACAATGATTTTTCTTTTTTTCTCTTATTTTTGACATACATTTTATTTCATTTTACCATTTTGAAAAAACAAGAGGAAAAACGAGCGGTCTGTGATTAAAAGCGACCATAATTGGCTCCCATGCAACCTCTTAATTCTGTGCACCACGTCCCTTTTAAGTTATTCCTTTCATATCTTTTAGGAGGCACACCCTATAATAGGGATGCCATATCCAAAGTGCAAGAAAGGTGCAACATGCCCAAATCTCACATTTAATTGCTTTTCCTTGATCTCACTTCCTATATCTCTCGTTTCCTGGGGTATTCAGATTTAAAATGCAGATGCATTTATTGCCTCTCAGTCTTCTTTCTGACTAATCATTTCATCTGCTTGAGTTATCTGATAAAGTGCAAATGCGTTAAGGTGCGCCATGCCCGGAGTTCGTAGGAAGGCTATGTGCAGGAAGATTTTACCTGCCCTGACCAGACCAGCAGCATTATGGTGCCAAGTGCCCAGTGATCATTATTCCTACCCCAGGAAGCAGCATATTCCATGCTGCAATTTTCATTAAAGTGCAATGTGCTGTTGTTCAACCCTACCTAGGTAGGGGGCACATGTGTGGCCAGCCAATCAACAGCAATAAAGTGCAATATGCCCAGGGATCATTATTCCTAACCCAGGTAGCAGCATATTCCAAAGTGCGATTGTCATTAAAGTGCAAAAGTGCGAATGTTATAGCCTACATGGGAAAAGGGCGGCATATATGGGAAAGTCTAAATTAATTAAGGTGTTCCATGCCGGGGGATTTTTCTCCCCATCTAAACAAGCAGCGTATATAATAAGGTGCTAATTAGTCTAAAGTGCATGGTGCCATTTCTAACCTCCTTCCCTCCAATTAAGCTCAAAGTTCCATAACTCATACATGATGTAGGTAAAAATTCTGATTCTGCTCAAACATTTGAATCCTCCACTCTAATTTATACTCTGAACAACACAATATTTCAGTACACACACAGTCCTGATTACTCTGCACATTAATATTTCATGGTTACACTGATAATTTGCGGCCCTTCTTCAATCCAAATATTCACAATATTATAAGTGTACAAACAGTTCTGCATCCTTGTTATGGCCCCATGGTGTCTCCGTCTCCATCAGTAAAATCAGTTGGGATTCTTGTTTACGCAACTCATTCTCCCGATTTCCCCCTCTTGGGTGGGCCCTGATGTGTTTAATGCCCCAATAAGAGAATGTCGATAAGGATCGATTGTGCATATGATCAAAGTGGCAGGCTACTGGGTAGGTCTTATCCCCATTCCTAATTGCTCTTATGTGCTGTAGGATTCTCAATTTCAATTTGTTTTTGGTGCTACCAATGTACAGCTTGTTGCAGCCACATTTTAGTGAATATATGACAAGTTGCAAGTTATCCTCTCTCTGATCGGGGCTATATGCCCATCCATTGTGCGATAGTTCTTATTGCTTATCCCATATTCACAGGCCTTACATAAATTGCACTTTACGAAGCCTTCCTGGTTCCTTGATAACCATGATCCCATTCCCTGTTGATTTCTTTTATTGATATAGTGACTTGAGGTCAAAATATCTCCCAAGGATCGCACCTTTTTCGATGTCATTTGTGGGCCCTTGCAAAAATTTCAGTTAGATGTTCATCATTTTTTAGAACACACCAATGTTTTTTGAGGACAGACGTGACGCTTGATTGTGCCAAGTTGTACTCCAGGAAAAGCCTTTTGACGGTGTTACTGTTCTCTTCCTGGGACCTTTGGGAATAGAGAGGCTCCTTTCTCGTTTTCTCTTTGGACCTACGTTTCGCATCCTCGAGAACAGTTATTGGATATCCTCTCTGTCTAAACATCCCAAACAGTCTGTTGACCTCTTCGTCATACAGTTCTTCCGTGCAGCAAATCCTCCTTGCTCTCAGCATTTGACTGTAGGGAATACTCCATTTCAGTGCAAATGGGTGGCCACTGTTGGCGTGCAAAATGGAGTTGGTTGCAGTCGGTTTCCTATGGATTCTTGTAGTCAGAGCGTCCTCCTTGACCTACAACTCTACGTCCAAAAAAGTACAATGCTGCTAGCTCCATGCACATGTGAACTGCAGGTTACACTCATTGGTGTTCAATTTGGTCAGGAAGAGCTCCAGATCCCTTTCACTGCCCTCCCACAAAATAAATAAGTCATCAATGAACCTGGTCCACAATGCTACATTTTCCATAAGCATGTTGTTGTCCTCAGCCCAGGCTACCTCCTTCTCCCACCACCCCATGAAGAGATTCGCGTAGGTGAGGGCGAAGGAGGTGCCCATTGCTGGCCCCTGTTCCTGTTGATAGAACTTCCCATCAAATGTGAAGATGTTGTGTGTGAGACAGTACTCCAGCATGTCTAACCACATGTGTGTGTGTGTTCCAGCCATTCCAATGGCCGGTCCCTCATGAAGCTTGTGCATGCATGTATTCCTTTTTCATGCTTGATTGAAGTATACAATGACACGACGTCCATTGTCACCATAATGTATTCTTTTTTCCATGGGATGTTGACCAGCTTTTTCAAGAAGTCCGTACTGTCCCTTATGTAGGAAGGGAGGCTGATTACATATTCCTTTAAAACCAGGTCGAGGAATCTAGAACTGTTTTCTAGTAAAGACCCAATCGAGCTTACTATTGGCCTTCCGGGTGGATTCACTATACACTTCTGAATCTTTAGCAAAAGATAGAAAGTTGCCATTCTTGCATTTTCTGTACGGAGGTATTGCAGTTCTTCCCAGTCCAATAGGCCCCCTTCAAACCACTCCCTCAATTTTAGATGGTACTCCGTTTCCATTTTATTCATGGGGGTTCGTTTTTAAATGGGTGTAATGCTGTGGATTGCTCAATTGTCTTAGTGCCTCTGTTACATATGTAACCTGGTCCATTAGGACGATGCCTTTATCGGCGGGTTTGATGATGAGCGAGGGATTGTTGTTTAATTCGTTAATGTCCTTCCAGTCTCGAGATGTGAAGTTGCCCTTTGTGTAGTCAGTTCTCCAGATTCTTTGGATATTGTTCAGGTCATCGACCACCAACTCATGGAAAAGGTCCAGATGATTCCCTGGTGGAAGCAGCGGGCAAAACTTGCTCCCTGGTTATATATATATATATTCACTAGAAAAAAACAAAGGTTACAGGGGCTTTATAGTTAGGGTCAGATTTTACTCACACAAAACCATAGAAATTCAGCCGTTATAGTTACCTGAGTTAACTATAACTCACGCCCCCGCAATGCACTGCTTATGACCTCAAATATTACATCACTCATGACATGGTCAGTGACATCACTCATGACATCACTGATGACATCTCAAATGTCATCACTGATGACATCAGTGATGACATCATCCAGTGACTATGAGTGTTTTTAAAAAGTTTATGAGTATTAAATATATATTCCTAGGTGTATTGGTGAATCAGTGGGTGCATGAGTGACGGTATGAATGACTGAGTGGGTGTGTGACTGACTGTATAAGTGAGTGATTTGGTGTCAGTGAATGTATGGGTGAGTGACTGGTACTGTGAATGTGTGTAGCTGTCTGTCAGTTGATGTCTAATTGGGTTTATGAATGTGTTAGTGGGACATGAATGGCTATATATGTGATTGATTGGTTCTCTGACTATCTCTATGGTTGCCTCAGTGTCTGTGTGTGTGGGTGAGGAGGTGTGTGTCTGCCTGTATGGATGAGATAGTGGATGAGTCAGTGGCTGTATGGGGTAGTGAGTCCATGTGTGAGAAGCTGTATGGGTGAGTGAGTGTCTGCATGGCTGTGTCGGTGATTGAGTGATTGTGTCAGTATGGGTGAGTAATTGGGTATGTGAAAGGCAGTATAGGTGAGTGACTGGGTGTATGAGTGACTGTATGCGTGAATGAGTGAATGTGAGAGGGGCTATATAGATGAGTGCATGCTTCTGTAAGTGACTGTATAGGTGAGTGTCTATGTGTTACTATATGTATGAGTAAATAAGTGGATGTGTGTGTAACTGTTTGGGTGAGTTAGTGGCTGTGTGATTGTCTATATGGGTGAGTGTATAGGTGTGTGAGTAGTTCTATGGTAGACTCATTCAGTGTGAGTGCACAGTATGCGTGTATGAATGGATATATCAATGTCTGTATTAATGAGTGAGTGGGTGTATGAGTGGCAGTATGGGTGAGTGAGTGGATGTGTGTGTAGATCTATGAATCAGTGAGTGGGTGTGTAAGTACTGGTATGGTCTGTGAATGGGATTGTGAATGGTTGTGTGGGCATGGCAGTGGGTGTATAGAAGATTCTATAGGGGTGTGAGTGAGTGCATCGGAGATGCAGTGGATGATGTCATCACTGATGTCATCAGTGATATAATTTGAGATGTCATCAGTGATAACAACAGTGATGTCATTGACCATGTCATGAGTGATGTAATATGTGAGGTCATAGTGCATTGCGTGGCCGCGAGTTATTGTTAACTCAGGTAACTATAATGGCTGAATTTCTATGGTTTTGTATGAGTAAAATCTGACCCTAACTATAACGTCCCTGTAACTTTTGGTTTTTTAGTGAATTTCTAAGTTTTTTTTTTATTCTATTCGCTAACTATAACGTGCTTGTAACCTTTGTTTTTTTCAGTGAATTTCTAAGGTTTTTTTAAATGCTAATTCGGAACTATAACGTCTGTGTAACCTTTGGTTTATTTAGTGAATTTCTATGTTTTTTTAACTAGCAATCACGTTTGCAGAGTAGTGGAGAAATGGGGCTGGGCCTCTGACCTCTCAGTAATTCCGCTGTGCAGGACTTACAGGAGGTACCAGGAGGGCTTCTTGGCCCCCATGGTCCCTCTGGAGTCAAGGGGACTTTATCTCCCAACTAGTAATGTGCCGGGAGGCACGTTTGCAGAGTGGTGGAAAAAGGGGGCATGGCCTCTGACAAATTCTCAGCAATCCTGCTGTGTGTGACTCACTGGAGGTAACAAGAGGGTAGTTGGCCCCCAAGGAAGTCCTTGGGGGCCAACTACCCCTCCTATTACCTCCAGTGAGTCCCATACAGCAGGATTGCTGAAATCTGATAGCAGGCCACGCCCCTTTCCACCACTCTGCAAACGCACCGCCTGACACACTACTAGTGGAGGGATGAAGTCCCCTTGGCTATTGAGGGTCCTTGGGGGACAACTACCCCTCCTGTTACCTCCAGCAAGTCCCACACAGTGGGTTTGCTGAGACGTTCTCGGTGGCCATGCCCTCTTTCTCATCCACTCTGCAAACGTGCCTCCTGGTGCACTACTATTTGGGGGATGAAGTCCCCTTGGCTCTTGAGGGTCCTTGGGGGCCAACTAGCCCTCCTGTTACCTCCAGTAAAGCCCACGCAGCTGTATTGCTGAGAGGTGGACAGAGGCCATGCCCCCTTTCTCCACCACTCTGCAAACACACCTCCTGGTGCACTGCTGCTTGGGGGATGAAGTCAACTTTAGTCCTGAGGCCCTCAGGAGGCAAGGGGACCTCATCCCCCCACCAGCAGTACGCCGAGAGGTGCATTTGCAGAGTGGTGGAGAAAGGGGCATGGCCTCTGACCACCTCTCAGCAATCCCACTGTGTGGGACTTACTGGAGGTAACAGGAGGTCTTGATGGCCCCTAATGACCTTCAGCAGCCAAGAGGACCTTTATCCCCCACTCAGCAGTGGTGCGATTGCAGAGTTGTGGAGAAAGGGGGCGTGGCCTCTGCAATTTGCTGGCTGGGTTTTTTTCCTATTTTTTTAGGAAAGTGGGCTGCATGGCCCCCATTCCCTGGACCGTTTTGGGCACAGGGGACCAGCGGAGCAAAGTTTTCTATGGCTTGGAGGGAGCAGTACTGGAGCGCCCCCACGCATTATTTTAAATATAGCCCCAGGGAGGTGGCGGACCCTGGGGCAGTGGGGGGTGCATGCCCCCCACATTTTAATATATTAGCCCCAGGGAGGTGGTGGTCGCCGGGGATGTTTTTGCTTGTGACTGGGTTCAACCGAGTCACAAGAAGGCTGCCAACACTTCCTGGTTTTAAGTGTTCGCAGCCAATCAGATCTCAGGCACGAGATCGGGAGGGTTCATGGATCCACCACGGCCACAGTTGTATATCTGAGAAATCTTTACTTTTCTCAGGAACTACTGACAGATTTATACCATTTAACAAACAGAGTGCTTTCTGGACCAAGAGCTACCTTTTTGCCAAATGCTGTGTAATTCCGTTCAGCACTTCGGGCTGTAGCCGTGCCTAAAGTTACCTAAGGAAATTAACAAGGAGAAAAAGCGTTTTGCCCCCCCCCCCCTTTTTTCATTGCCCCCGCTTGACGGATCACAGGGGCTGAAGTGAGTGTCAAATTAGTTTTGAAAATTTTGTGAAGATTTGTCAAACGACACCAAAGTTATTGGCAAATCAAAATCAGCTTTTTGATAGAAATCAGGACCTAACTATAACTACCTACTGGCGACCGCCATATATATAAAACTGTATACTTACCTGGGTGATACTTACACTTTCATTTTAATGGCATGCTTGGTAAAGGTATATTCATAATAAAAAAAAGTGTGGTAAAGACATGTTGTAAAGGCATTTGGATTGTAATGGTCGCATTGTAAAGGCATGCGTGGTGATGGCATGTGTGGTTCCATCATACGTCCACTTTCAGATACCTTATATATTTCAAAGGAATCCAGCTTGTCTGTTCTGAAGTTCAGTATATATGTTTCCCTTCAAGAAGACCTGTGGATTTCTAGTGTAAATAATGCTGCAGCCTTGTTGCAGTAAGGAGTTGTGACAACTAAATTAACAAGCCATATGCCCTGTGTGATCGAGCCATGGTAATATTTCTAAATTAGAATAGTACAATGACAATCATTCACAGTGGTAGGCAGATGATGATCTTGGCCACAGAATCTTTTCAAACGTATGCAGAACCCTCAATCACCGAGCTGGCATGCTTCATCATCAGAACAGCTCCTCACCCTAGTCTAAACTCATGATTGGCCAGGGCTTGCTCACCAATGAAAGCAGAAGTAAATTGTAAAGATATCTACTGTATTAAATACTGGTGTTTTGCCACAAAACATGTTTTACTCTAATCTGATAAATCCCAAGATTTTCCTTATAATTAGGTTAAAAACAGACTCAAGGATAGTGCCTTTCGCTCGATTGGTAAGCTCAACATGTTTTAGCTACTAAAGCTCAAGCAAAGGTCTTGGGCTTTCGTCCGAACCAGGGTCACTGTTATAATATAAGCTATTGTCGACTTAGGGTGTATGGTGTCTGTGTGAAATATATAGGCCTGGGCGGTAAACTTCGCTCTGTTCGTAGAGTTTGCAGAGTTTTCTGCACTCCGCACTCCGCGGAGCTCACGGAGTGCAGAAAACTACGCTTCGCGATGTGCAGCTGAGTTTTTTCCCCGTTCGCGATCGCAAACGGTAAGTTCGCGATCGCGAACAGTAAGTTTGCGAGCGCGAGCTGCCGCTCGGGTAAAATTTCTACCCGAGCTGCAGGAATACCAGCACAAACTGCAGTTCGCACTGCACTCCGCCACTTGCGGAACTTCGAGGAGTTTTGTGGTAACTTCGCGAAGTTCCGCGTAGCAAAACTCTGCGAACTACGCCCAGGCTTAGAAATATACAGGGGCGTAGCTTCAGGAGGGGTGTTTGGAGTGTTATTTCCCCCTAATAAATGTGTTTTGTGATAAATAATTAGGTATATGTGTTTTCAATTGGGTATAGTGAGGTGTCTGTCAGATTTCACCAGGAATTTTTACACACACAGACTAAAAACGTACGCACACTTTGCTTCTCTCTAATTGGAAAAAGAATGAAAATAATTTTGGTTACTGCACAAAATAATGTGTTTTCTCTCACTTAGGGGGTCATTACGATGGCAGACGGAAAAGCACTCTGACCGCCGTGCCTGCGGAAAAAAAACGGCTGCATGTTCCGCGGCCAAACTGGCAGTCACATTACGATGCAATGAATGTAAAATCCGACCGCGGCAGTCGGATTTCACAAAAATCCGTCCCCCACGGCCATAAAACCAGAAAATCCGACCGATGCGGACGGAAATACTGCGAAAGCACTAAAAATGCCGATCCTCCCGTGGAATGACCGCAAGTGAAATTATGATAAGATGGCGGAGCAGGCGGAACGATAATTGTTTTCCGATTGCTGCGGTCACATGAAAAGATGAATGGCAGCGCAGGCAGAATGATCATTGCTTTCCGACTTCTGCAGTCACACGGAAAAAGAATGACAGTCGAATACAACCACACAACAAGGCCTCCAAGTGTGCCTGTTCTTTCCGCTGCCCTCAGACACATTTGACACACCCCAATGATGCACCCCCATGGTATTGAAAACCAAACAAATCCCAGGTCAACATGGAGAACACACCTGACAGGAATACCTCATTTTGACACACCCACATAGCTGAGTATAAAACCAACCCCTTCCCTGACCATCATCCTTTGCACAACTCCAGCAGTGAAGGACCAAACACCACAGCTGAAAGGAGAGGCAACTCATCACATATCACACCATCACAACCACCCACACCAACACTACCAACTCACACATCACACATCTCCACCACCACCTTCCCACCTACACTTGTCACCTATTTGCACATCACATACCATGGCACAGAAAAAAATGCCCAAATTCACTGACAATGAGTTGTCAGTGATGGTAGACGAGATAATTAGAGTAGAACCACATTTGTTTGGAAGCATGGTCCAACAGACACCACTAGTCAGAAAAAATCAAATGTGGGAAAGGATAGTCAACAAAGTCAATGCAGTAGGGACCACCCTGCGCACACTGCGTGACATCAAGAAGAGGTGGCATGACCTAAAGAACAGGGTGTAATACTGTGCCAACAGGAACCATAAGGCGGCTCAGAGGACTGGCAGTGGCCCTCCCATTTCACCACTACCATTCACTGAATGGGAGGAGAAGGTGCTTGCCATACTGCATCCAGAGAGTCTCACAGGAATAGCTGGGGGAGTGGAGGCTGGTAAGTAGCAACAAATGTATCCCATCACACTGCCATGTACTGTCTTGCACAACTATAAAGCTACACTTTCTAGACCTAAATGCACTTATGTACAGCACACTCTTCCCAACACATGCCTCACATATCTATCATTTCCTTCCTCAGATTCACTTCTAATGTAGGTAGCAAAATTTCCATGGGGGTATGTGTACAGGCAGCCAGCACTACAACTCCCACCAGGCACCCTTGACTCACAGCTGAGCAGGATGGAACACTCATACCACCCAGAACCATGTGGCAGCCATTTCATTGCTCTCCTTCACCTAACAGGTAGGTAGCCTTCTCATGCTCACTTGCCTCACCCCTGAGCAGGATGGAATACTCACCCCACCCAAGAGCCATGTGTAACCTATTCCCTTCCTCTGCTCCACTTTACAGGGAGGTAGCCTTCTCAACAGGGAGGGGTGTGTGTGTACAGGCAGCCAGCACTATAACTTCCACCAGGCACCCTTGACTCACAGCTGAGCAGGATGGAACACTCACCCCACCCAGAACCATGTGGCAGCCATTTCATTGCTCTCCTTCACCTAACAGGTACGTAGCCTTCTCATGTTCACTTGCCTCACCCTTGAGAAGGATGGAACACTCACCCCACCCAAGAGCCATGTGTAACCTATCCCCATCCTCTGCTCCACTTCACAGGGAGGTAGCCTTCTCAACAGGGAGGGAGGTGTGTGTACAGGCAGCCAGCACTACAACTCATACCAGGCACCCTTGACTCACAGCTGAGCAGGATGGAACACTCACCCCACCCAGAACCATGTGGGAGCCATTTCATTGCTCTCCTTCACCTTACACGTAGGTAGCCTTCTCATGCTCACTTGCCTCACCCCTGAGCAGGATGGAACATTCACCCCACCCAAGGGCTATGTGTAACCTATTCCCTTCCTCTGCTCCACTTCACAGGGAGGTAGCCTTCTCAACAGGGGGGGTGTGTGTACAGGCAGCCAGCACTGCAACTCCCACCAGGCACCCCTGACTCACAGCTGAGTAGGACGGAACACTCACCCCACCCAGAACCATGTGGCAGCCATTTCATTGCTCTCCTTCACCTTACAGGTAGGTAGCCTTCTCATGCTCACTTGCATCACCCCTGAGCAGGATGGAACACTCACCCCACCCAAGAGCCATGTGGCAGCCATCTCCCTCCACTGTGCTACCTAACAGGTAGGCAGTCAGCGCCTGCACCCTGTCATCCTTCTCAAAATGCATGGAGACATATGACCACTACATCCCTCACCTGTTATTCAACTCTGTACAGATCAAAATGTCACATCCAGTGCACACACAGCTAAGCACATGTAAATGTCATAGCAATTACACTTTGAATCACAAAGTCACATGAGAAATAAAATCAGGGCCCAATCTTGCAAAGTACACAATGCAATGTGTAATTCCCATTGTTTGAGAGCATGAATGCTCATATGAACACAACACATGCATGGTCAATCAGTCAAAAAAGAAAACCACATGATTTAAAACCAATATTAACTAATGAAATCATGAAGATTTGGCATAGCTGAAACAGATTCTCAGAAAAGTCTACAATATCCAAGCATAAAACAAAGTAGATGTGCACAAAGTTGGTAGATGATGACATGTCCTTGTAAACACACTATCTGTACATGTCAAATGGTTGTTATTTACATGTCACAATAATAACAAGTAATGTATGTACCTCTACATCATTTTATGATGCTGATAATCTTCTACCAATACCAAGTGATTGCAATGTAAAATGTTTTGCGTATCAACTGAAACATCCAAAACTGTGTCACCAAGGTTGTGGAGTGCACTTACCTGACAATCTAACCTCTGTCCAACAGGAGATTCACAAGCAATAGCTGGCGAAAACACCACCAACCAGCAGAGCCAGTCTCCCCCGGAACATGAACTCTCTGATGCTGATTCTCTACGTTTCTCGGATGAGGAGCAACAACCTGGCCCCTCAGGACTGCCAGGGCGCACTCCGTCTCAGGGCCTCAATGTCCCCACCACCACCACAACTATCAACACACCAGCAACAACGACTATGCTGACCCCTGCTACAACGACCTGTGCTGCAGCCACCTCCACCATCACCACTGCTGCCTGCAACACTGTCCCTGGCTCAGTGGTTACCATCACTACCACACAAGCCGAGGATGCCGGGGACAGTGTGCGGGTGCGTCGACAGCCAATGCCACAGGTCCGTTTCAGCAGGGCAGGTGGGAGGGCAACTGCGGGACAATCACATAAGGACACTGAGACAGAAGCCCTGGCCACTGTTGCAAGAGTCCTTGGTGCATACCAACAGAACCAGGGACAGATGGGCCAGGTTGTAGAAGAACTGCATGAGCTCCGCCTGCTGCAGAGGTCCATGGACACACGAATGGGACAACTTGTGGATCTCATGGACCAGCTTGTGGGTGTTCTGAGGGACATACATGCTGCTCAAATGACGGCTCACTCCCTCTCCAGTGGCCAGCCTGCTGAAACTCCCACCACCTCAGCTGCGGCCACAGAGATGGGTGAGCTGCAAGACAATGACTCCTCAGACACCTCTGAGCCTGCAGCAGAGGCCACCCCTGCCAAACACAAGAGGGGACGTCCGAGAAACACCATGGTAGGATCACGTGGTAAAGCACCAACCAAAGCCAAGTCGCTGAGACAGCCATGATGGCACATGTGTTGCACTGAACATTGACTTTATTGATTATCCAATCCCACATTGCCATGCTGATGGCAGGAGTTTGTTGGACTGTGTAATTCCATTATTGTGGGGACTACTCTATTTGTCTCTTTTACCATCACTGACAACTCATACACTCACTATGCCCAAATTACCTTTCATTCACTTAAAATGTAACACAATCTAATAGAAAATAAACACTATTTACACATCTATGCCTTTGTGTCAGTTCCATGTTTATCACAGTATGTACAATGTCAACTCTGATTCCAATGTTCCACAAGCTCTGATTGTGAGGAGACATTGATGGGGCGGAGGAACCTAGAAAGACACAAAAGGATGACATTGACTTGTCATATGATGGCATTACAGCAACAACACACCACTAGTCAACACTGTACAAGATTCATCACACATAACAATGACCAACACCATCAACATAGACATGAGGTAAGAGGAAACAAAAACACTGTGCCACACACATCAGCCCTTAGCAGTGAGCCAACAACAGCCAGCATCCAAACACATCATCAATGCTTCACCACTAACAGCAAAGCCAACAGACATTGTCATAGTTGCTCAATGTTAACTTACACTCAACGGAAGTAGTTGGCGGAGAGCTGTTGATGCAGGTCAACACCTTCCTCTTCTCCACTATCATCGTCACTGGGCATGTGTGGATTTGCAGCGGGGGCATCTGCTGCTCATCATCGTCCAGAATCAGGGGGATCTCTTTGCGCAAGGCCAGGTTGTGGAGCATGCAGCATGCAACTATGATCTGACACACCTTTTCGGGAGAGTAGAGTAGTGCACCACCACTCTTGTCCAGACACCGAAATCTAGCCTTTAGTAGTCCAAAAGCACACTCCACTACACGACGTGTCCTCCCATGGGCATCATTGAAGCAGACTTCCCCCGGGGTACTTGGATTTCTCAGTGGGCTCAGCAACCCAGGCCGTTTGGGATACGCAGAGTCACCTAGTTGTGAGAAACACAGACCAAGTTTGTAATAGAAATAGTTGAGGAGAACAGCATGTCACAAATACAGCACACTACTTGACACAGCTTACTCACCAACAAGCCACGCACACTCCGGAGCAGATTTTCCATCAATTGTGGGATGATGCTGTTACGCAGTATGTAGGAGTCATGTGCAGAACCCGGAAATTTGCTGCATACATGGGAGATAATCATATCCGCTTGGCATACCACTTGCACATTAATTGAATGGCAATGCTTCCTGTTACGGTAGATGTGCTCACGTGCCTGTGGTGGAACTAGGCCAACGTGTGTGTAGTCAATGGCTCCAACAACATTAGGTATGTGACCAAGGTCATAAAATTCCCCCTTCACATCTTCCAATTCATGACTCCTTGGAAAGTGGATGTAGCTGTCCTTGTAGATCAACAATGTGGACAGGACATCACGCAACACCATGCTGAACATAGGTTGAGACATCCCACCTGCGATGGCCACCGTGTACTGAAACGAACCAGTGGCAAAGAAATGCAGGGTGGCCATCACCTTTACTGTTGGTGTCAAAGCTGTTGGATATGTTCTGTGAGGCCTCAAATGGGGCTCCAACTGAGCACATAGCTCTTGAAGGGTAAGGCGATTCAGACGGAATTTCTTTATGATGTCGTCATCCTCCATTTTCTCCAGCTCTGGGAAAGGCCGATACACAGGTGGTCATATCCTATGTATTGTGGCAGGGGACACATGTAAATATGAGTCAGAGAGGAGATGTGTCAAACATCTTACATAATGACTAACACAACCCCAACATTGACAGGACTGTAAAAACAGCTTAATGCACAAGTCACATGCACAGACACCTTGATCTCCTGTAGTCATTGATGTAGCCAGGAGGCACATACTAACTACTGTCAAATCTGAATCAGACTATGTGAATGGTATATGGTACACTCCTACATCTTGTGTCACCAGCCCTGTGTGTAGCTGACACAGCACATGTGGCAAACAGCATCAATGCTGAGTTGTATGTAGCTGCTGTCACTGCACAACCTTCTTGCTTTAGTCACACTGAGCACAACATCATTACAAAATGAGCACAGTGAGTGTAAGCTGGACAACTATCAATATGAATACAGCACTGTATACAGTGATATATGCACATTATGTGGTCAGTCCATCATGACTGTGGGATGAGTTGGCATTTCACACATTGGCATGTTCACAAAAATGATAAGCAATTCAACATGAAATCTGTAGACATGCCCACATGGATGAAATTTGACATGTGAGTAAGTACATACCAATGCATTTAATCATGTGTACTGACATGACATGTGTGGGCATACTTGAGTTAAATGTCACACTCTCAATTTACTTTACAACCAGGTGAAATAATTTTGTGTAAATGTATAGTGATCAGTGATGCAATTTGCAAAGCGATAATGCTATTGCACAATATGTGTACAGGTGCGGTAGCCTTGCTCCGCCATTGCGGTCACAGGCACTGGCCACAATTGAAAGATGCCGGATTGCGGTAGAGACCACCTGGCCACCGCAGTGTGACACCGCCTATGCGAATGTCATTGCAGCCAATGGGAACCGCCATCGCGGTAGTGCAATACATTTTTGAAACTCGCGGTAGCCATGCTCCGCCACTGCGGTCACAGGCATTGGCCACAATTGAAAGATGCCGGATTGCGGTAGAGACCACCTGGCCCCCGCGTTGTGACACCGCCTATGCGAATGTCATTGCAGCCAATGGGATTCACCATCGCGGTAGTGCAATACATTTTTTTAACTCACGGTAGGCGTGCTCTGCCACTGCGGTCACAGGCATTGGCCACAATCGAAAGATGCCAGATTGCGGTAGAGATCACCTGGCCCCCACGGTGTGACACCGCCTATGCAAATGTCATTGCAGCCAATGGGAACTGCCATCACGGTAGTGCAATATATTTTTTTAAACTCGCGGTAGGCGTGCTCCGCCACTGCGGTCACAGGCATTGGCCACAATTGAAAGATGCAAACCAGGCAGACCAATTGCATCAGTAGAGTACCACTGAAACAACCCTAGGGGCCTATAAATGTCTGTGAGATAGCCACACCTGTCACTTGCATTCAGACACTGCTGCCTGCAATTCATCACCACCAACTGCTGCTGTACCTCTACTCTGGACCCAGTCATGGCTCATACAGAGAACATCAGGGCCCGTCCCTTCACCACAGAGGAGTTGGAGGTCCTGGTGGACGAGGTCCTTGGCCAGTACGGGCGGCTATATGGTGCTCCGGTGGTACTGGTAAGTGTATGAGTAAAAGTTTGAGAGTGCTCAGAATGCTCACATGATGTTACTGTACACTAGTATGTGCCTGTGAGTGCAAGCCAATGTTCATGCATTCAGATTTTGCCAACAGCATGGTCCATACATGACCTAGAACTTTTTGCACTTGAGTATGTGGGGAGGATGGCAATATAGACACTGGTGCAGCTCTATTGAAGCCAAAGATCACACATGTTGTTCTGAGACTGGGTAATGTAAATGTGTGAGACACTGCCTAGCATGATGACTTCACGTCAATGGGGTGTATAGCCTTATTCCCACAGATCCCTGACTGCATGCAATGATGTAAAGGACATACTGTGGTTTAGCAGTTATACAGTTACACTGCTGATTTGAGAAACTCGAACTCTGAACACACATTCCCTGTGCCATGTAATGTCATAGTTTATTAAGTGTTCATATGCTCATTTGTGACATTTCAAATGTAGATTGGCCAGAGGGTACTGAATAATGTGTGCACTGCTTTGAAATTGACCCTATGGAGATGTGGCCATTCTGCACAGGAGTGGCCTGGATCTATCACTATTTGTGGTAAATCACCTCTGACACATCTGCTAAATGAACGGTGGACATGTCATCCTTCTTTTGATTCCATACTGTGTAGAGTCTTGCATGTGTATGCACTCTTTCACCATACTCATTGTACATGCACGTGATTTCTGTGATGGACCACGTTTTTCCTCATTGAAAAGCCCTCTGGCCTGCCCAGCAAATGCACAATGTTTCAAGGACCCATCACTAAAAGGACTTAGAAAAACATATGTGTTGTCCTTCATCCGATTTTTTTTTTTTTAAAGATTTGTTTATTGGTTTCAACATTCAAGAGGCAAATGTAGTCATTGGTAGGCATACATTTCAGTCGACTTATAGCTGGCACATACATTACAGCGGTATATAATAAATCACACATTGAGTTCAGATAGGTGTCTGTTTTGTCTGGACATTTCCATTTCAACAGTTGAGGATATACACAGGCTCCCTCTATGTGCATTCCAGCCACCCCACTTCCTATCCCATTTCTTGGGGCTTCCTCTAGCTTTAAAGACTGCCTTTTCTGCGACCATACATTTGTCAAATTCGGCTGCCCAGGTTTTAGTTGTAGGTCTTTCCGCTGTCCCCCCATTTTAGGGCGATTGCTCTCTTTACTAATGTGTATCCCAGAGTGGCTAATTGCTGCTCCACTTCTGTGAGGTCAGTGGCCTCCCAAATGTTAAGAAGCCCTAACGACGGTGTCAACACTATGTGATTCCCTAGTGCCTCTTGCATTTGCAGCGTAGCCAGGTCCCAGATGTGTCGTATGTGCGGGCAGTCCCAAATTATATGGTAGAAGGTTGCCACTTGGTGACACCCGCGCAGACACAATGTATCTTGCCTAATCCCCATCTTCGCTAAGGTGGTCCCCATGAGATATGTTCTGTGCAAGATTTTTAGTTGTATCAACCGGAAATGAAGATTAATTGCTGCTTCCCGGGGAGACATCAATGCCGCTTGCCAGTCCTCGTTGTCAATTTGTCCGATGTCGGTTTGCCACCCCTCTCGGAGCTTCCGAAAAGGATCTGGCAGGTTATTACATAGCTTGCGATATGTGAGGGAGATGGCTTTGGTGGGGAGTGGCTCAGATAATAGCCGGTCTTCCAAAGGGGAGGACTCTGGCAGGTTGTTCATGTCAGGAAGCGCTGAAATGAGTGCGTGACGGATCTGCATGTATCGAAAAATCTCTCCCTGGGCCAGCTCATATTGTTGCTGTAGGTCACTGAATGTGAGGAGTTTGCCCTTTCGTACTAATTGGCCCACGGTGGAGATCCCGATTGTGTCCCATTTGTCAAATCCTGAGTGGTGACACAAGAGCCCCAATCTTTGAGAGGCCCACAGGGGCATGGCCTGGGTCAGCACTCCAGTCCAGCCCAGCCGTTTTGTGGCCTGATGCCATATTGCCATTGTCTGGGTCATTGGTCCCACATATCTCCCTTTTTGGGTTTTTGTGTATAGGGCTCCCAGGTATCCCTCCCTTCCCACCTGATATCTGTCAAGTGCGTATGCAGGGTCTGAAGGGGAACGGTATAGCCAGTGATTTATTGCCACTAATTGCGAGGCCCAGTAGTAGAGCCGTATGTCTGGAAGTGCGATCCCACCGTCGTACCATCCCTTGGTCAACTTGGACAGTGCTATACGGGGTGCTCCCCCACTCCATAGTAATGAGCGGACCTCGCTTTCTATATTGTTAAAGTATGAGTCGGGTATCCTATATGGGCAGTTTTGGAGGATATCCAAAAACCTCGGGAGAGCAAGCATCTTAAACAGGGCAGCTCGACCTAACAAAGAAAGCGGTAGCGATCTCCAGTGTTTGACATCGCTGCGGAGTCGGTCTAAAGGGACAGCCAAATTTTTTTCGTAGAAGAGCTGAGGGTCGGGAGTAATAAAGACCCCTAGATAACGAAATCCGTCACAAGCTATCATAATTTCACAGCCCGGTGGAAGCCTGGGAATTGGGCCTCGGAGAACAAACAGCACCGATTTAGCCCAGTTAATAGCATACCCGGCGTATTTGCCGAAGTTTGTGACGATGTTTAGGAGCCTATGTATTGAAGGGTAGGGGGACGCTAAGTATATCAAGATGTCGTCCGCATATAGCGATATCTTATCTTCCGTTTCCGTCTCCCATTTCTGCCCCCTGATTCCGGCATCTCCTCTCGCCCACGACGCCAGAGGCTCCAGCATTAAGGCAAAAAGCAGGGGGGATAGGGGACAGCCTTGCCTAGTGCCTCTACCCAGTGGAAAAATATGGGACCTGCGGTTATTAACCTTTACTTGACCCCGCAACTCCGTATAGAGCAGCCTGATCCACCCTAGGAATCTAGGCCCGAACTCCAGGCATATCAGCACTTCAAACAACTATGGCCATTCGATGGAATCAAATGCCATGGAGGCATCGAGAGAAAGTACCACTGCATCTTCGTCTATATATGGTTGACGCCCCAGGACATTGTGAATACGACGGATATTTAGGGCTGTGTTCCATCCCGGCATGAAGCCTGACCGGTCAGCATGAACTAAGGATGGGAGCATTGCCACTAAACGAGAGGCCAGGAGCTTCGCTAACACTTTAGCCTCTACGTTAATTAAGGAGATTGGTCGGTAAGAACCGCAGTTTGCAGGAGGTTTTCCTGGTTTCCGGATAACTACTATGGATGCCAAACGTTGGTCATCCGGGAGGATTCCCTTCTCAAGGCTTTCATTGTACATATTTCGGAGATGGGGTGCAACCATGGGGCAATGGCTTTAAGGAATTCAATAGAGACTCCATTAGGGCCCATCGCTTTCCCAGACTGGATGCTAAATATTGCTTTGCAGATCTCCTCATCTGTAATGTCTGTTTCCAGGACATTTCTATCATCCTCTGATAAAGTCTGAAGGCGCATGTCTGCTAACAATTGCCGCGAGTCTTCAGCCGTATATGAGGTTGAGGAGGTATACACCGCCTCCAGATGATCTGCAAAGGCTTCCGCTATCTCTTGTGGATCTGAAATCTGCGCCCCCCCCTTCTAGGGACAGTCCAGGCACCCATCGCTCCCCCTGTTCCCTCTTCTCTAACCATGCTAGCATTTTCCCTGCTCTGTCTCCCAGATCATATATTTTATGTTGAGTGTGTAACAATCGAGCCCGAGTTTTCTCCCTTGCCAACATTTTAT